>JASCZW010000448.1:0-476856 GCA_034211315.2 Aedes japonicus | reverse complement strand
ATTCAAGGAAAAATTAGAACTGGAAAGCTATGGAGCAAGCACAAAAACTGTCAAAAACATCTAAACGCATAGAAACTTTTCAACGAATCGCAGCCTACTAAGAAGAAAGCTAAGATTGAGAAACACTCAGGTGTGAACACGTGACTATATCAGCTGCACCATGCAAGGTGGAACTTTTGCCCCACTGGTGGGCAAAAGTTCATTCAAGGTTGTTTCGAAATATTATTTTTAACATTGTAATTTTAATTTCATTGAACTTGTACTTTTTCGAAGAGAGATAAAAAGTTGTTGAATAAATCAGTATGCTTAATTTGTTGTAACTTTATTAAACAAAAAATTGAAAAATAAAAATTCCACTAAGGTCGAACTTTTACCCCACCTTACTCTACGTTTCGCCTTCCATGAGGATGCATCCTTCTTGCTTCGTGAGATTCTCATTGCACAACTTAAAGGCACATCATTTGGCCACTAGACTCTGCTTCAGTGATCTGTTTGGTTGCTGCGGAGAGCTCTAGCCGTGGTATGGATTGCCTTTTTCTTCTTGCGCTTAAGATCTTGGAGTGGAGCAACTTTCGACTTGCGGTAATTAACCGAACAGTGATCGATCCGTCAGTGGTAACGCAACGGAAATACAGGCATGCGCCATAAGCTACTTGGGATGCATCGCAGAAGCCATGCAATTCTACCGTAGCTGAGGCTCTCCGCAGCTCTTCTGAGAGAGATCTGTGTTGTTTCTGTATTGTGGAACATGTTTGGGTTGCCAATATTCAAAACGTTTACCAATCCTCGACTATGCCGGCCGCCTTGAAATCAAAGGGATTTCTACCTAATTATTTCTAGCTATTGCGACCAACACTGTTCGTTCTACTTATATGAAGCTGACTAACTACTACCTCATTATAACGATTTGGTTTGCCTACTCGTTCGTTGACTATTGCTGCCTAATGTTGAGTGCGATGAGCTTGTGTTGAACGATAACGTAGTATTCACTTCGAAACGGTATGTGATTGTTTGTTGCTCTTCCATCACCGGCTGGTGATATCTGACATAGCTCATCGCTCTAGCTATGTTGGATATCATCAGCTACCATACTTGACGCTAAAGAGGCTGTTACGGTGTAGACTGGCCATCCGGACGGGTTGATCAGGCCCTATGGAAGACTTGTCGATTGCGAAAACAGCGGGACCGGAGTGATGCGACTAGACGCTCGTCTGGACTTGACGATGACTGGATTCATGATGGAGTTGTGACCTTGGCGGTATTGATGAATTGCAAGACAAGATTGACTGATGCCAGAAAGAAACTGTAATTTCTAACACGGCGCGTGACGACCATGCAATTGAAGAAGATAGGACATGCTGGACAACATCAAGGTGTTACTAGGGGTCAGACTGACCCTCCAACAATGCTCTCGATCCCTGGTCTAAGCCACGGGGACCATTTAGAGTGGGCTCTCGAGGCCTCTTTGGGTTTCTACCGGTGAGCTCAAGCTTAAGGCTTCTATTCTCCGGGTCGGCCAAAAGCAAGGGAATCAGTTAATCGATAGTCCAGTGATCTAATAAAAAGCTATACAACACAAACTACTCTTAAACACATTTTTATTCTTTAACTTACAAGGTTTGTGCGGGTGGGTGTAAAGGTCACGGTGGGCCGGCCGGCTACTGATGCTGCACTGAAGAGCTTCGAAAACTGTCCGGGAATCTAGGGCTGGTCATGTGTACGGTTAACCTCCCGATCGGCTGCTTACGATGATTTGCAGTCCTGGCACAATGGCGGCAGAACCATTAATCTTACCTCGTCGACCAGGGTACACGTAGGACGGGGGTTTATAGTCCGGAATGGGGCTTCAACGGTGTTTCGACGTGTTCAGTGGGAAGGCGTTGGAACAGTTCATGCACGGGAATCACAATTCTCCTTCGGGTCCTTCGGGTCAAGATCACAATGTAGTGGCACGAATGGTCTAGGCAGACGGCTGGTATATACTCCGCAATGCGCTAACACTGGCTTCGCTTAAGCTGGCGAACGAATAGGTTTTCGGTAAGGCGATGGACTTTCGCGATAAAACGTTGTCCAATTATAGTTTAGGTCCTCCCTTTTTCAACAAAACGCACTAATAAAAACGTCCTGTGCTGAGATGCTTCTCCGCTGAGGTGTAACGTTGAATAATCTCCCGTCAATGTCGATAAATCCATAGAACCTCGAATAGCCTCTCCTTTTCTAATACTTCCGTTTCAACAGTACATTTTCTCATGTGTGGTAATCCATTTTGCTCTTCAGTAGCGTTTTCGCAGGGGTAGGTTTTCGTGTAGTGTGAATTAACAATACTGGTGTACAGTAGTTAGAAAGCATCAATCTTTGTTCTTAGTTTTACAATTTGGATAATTTTTGTAAGTGTGCATGCATATATTTTAAGTTCTAGCCAGACTACTATTTATTATTTTATTTATAGTTCTTCTTTTAAACAAACAAAAAAACAATTAAATTTTCCAACAATAATGTGGGTAACTAATTATACCTTTTAAACTGACAACCAAGGGATATTGTGTCGCAACGGTAACAAAGGTGACGATTGACGGAATGGGACAGCCTGGACTAGAGAATTTTGCGAAATCTTCCAGAAGGCGGACTTCCCATGATTGGGACGGGCTGGAGTGGCTATGGAGTACAACCATTCCTTTAGTTTTTTGCAATGAAATATAATACATTTACTTAACTTGAAAGCGGGGGCCTCCAAGGTGAGGACCTTCGCGGTGCGAGGCACCATCGTAGGAACAACTAATTTCCTTCGACCGAGGGTGCGTTATCCTTGATCGGAAGAACGTATATTTTGGAAATGGCCCGTTTTAATGAATCGTCCTGGGTGCGAACGGTCACTACTCGAATGTTTCCATCCGATCCGCTAAAAACTTCAGTTATTCGACCCCACTTCCATCTTTGAGGAGGCAGATTGTCCTCCTTGACGATAACCATGGTGCCTATCTTGACGTTGTATTTATTGCAAGTCTGGTGGTAGTGCCTCAAAATCATTGGGATCGGTGCTGAGAGGCGTAATTGTTCAAGAATTCAAGATAGCTGCAGCCTGTTGTGCGATTGTGTGCAGCTCATCATAGCTCAACTGCCTGGTTCCAACAACCTTCCGGAAATGCCCCTTGAAGGATTTCACGGCCGCCTCCCATAATCCTCCAAAGTTTGGTGAGCGTGCTGGTATGAAGTCGAACTGAATTCCTTCGTCTTCTGCTGTGGGAAGGTCCATTAATTACGTCACGCAGTAAGGCGGGAGGGGGGGGTTTGGGAAAACGTGACGATCCATACAAAAAAATTTTGAAAAAATTTGAAGGGGGGTGGGCTGTCAGACATACGAAGATCGCCTCATAACATTTTACAGCTGTACTACGTCGAATGGGGTACCGAGTATAAAATGGGCCGCAAAAATCCACACCAACTTTAATAAACAGTGCTCCTGGACTGACTTGAATAGATTGGCCATTAACTGTTCGTGTACCTTTGGTTTATTCCGGAAGCAGCAAACACACTCATGACAAACTTGACGAGCTATGCTGAGGGCATTTGTTGGCCAAAACCTTTCTCTGACGGATGCAATAAAAGCTGTTGACCAGCATGAAAGTGCGTCAGGTAGTAATGTCACATTACTAGTTTGATGAACGGATGTTGGTGGTGAAGGATCATGGGATGTTTGCGACTTTCCGGAATAGGAGCATGTGGAAGCCGGCCGCCAACGCGAAGCGTTTTTTTCATTAGAAGAGGATTTAATTCGTGACCCTTTTCGAGAGCAGCTATTTCTTCAGTGAAACTTTCTTCTGTTGAGTCATCTGTATGAAAACTTTTGCAGCAGCATTCAGATTCCGTTCCAGTCGTACTTTTGGACCGATTCTACCATTGTCCAGTATAGGCTAGCATCTCCACCCTTTTGGGTGGTAAATCTTCGTCGTCATCCGCGTTTCAGAAATCCAGCACATACCCAAGAACGGCGTATGGAACCATGTGTCTGGTACAGAAAATCCAGCGGATATCATTTCTCGTGGGATGATGCCTGCACAATTGAAGTACGACGCGCTTTGGTTTGAAGATCCACTTTGGATACGTCAAGACCGTTCCACGTGGCCGAATAATTCACCACAACAACTCGATTTTGACCATTCACTTTTGGAAGAGAGAATCGCTTTCGTAATGCCTGCTCGTGCAAAGCCTCCGAACGAAATCTCCATCCTTCGATCGTCGTCGAGCTGATTTTCGAAGTGGGTGTTCAAAATTAACGAAATCTCCATCCTTCGATCGTCGTCGAGCTGATTTTCGAAGTGGGTGTTCAAAATTAAGTTTGCATGAAGTATAACTTCTTTGAAACAAAATGAATCGTGGCGAACTTTTCTGCACTGAAAATAAAAACTCTTTTCAAAACAAACTGCTGACAAAATATTTTTGATTCGATCACTAGGAGCACTGCAGTAAAATATAAAGTGCGTTCAGATATTCTTAGACTCAAGCCTTATGTTGTTTCTACATGCTAAGAAAAAAGTACCCTAAATTATTTTACTTTCATTAATCTCGCATGTTATCTGCATTAAGATTAAATTACACAGAAAAAAATATGAATTTTAACTGGCGCGTAAAATTTTCCCACGTTTAATTCCAAGCCAAAGGAGGCGTAGACAACGAAATTGTTTGCAATCTTTCATACAACAGGCTAGATTCAGGCGTTATCTGGCTTAAGCTTACATTAAATATCTCATTATTTACTGCCAAATCTAGCATTCCTTTTATGTGCATTTGATAACACAGAAAATTCAATGTTTCTACCTAATGTTGGGAAACAACATTTGATGTACCAAAGTGTAAAAATTACCTTATGAATTACCAAACAGTTGATTGGTAGAATCAAGCGTGCATTTGCAAAGTGGACATGAAAGCCGTACAACGCTCCTGTTTCGACATCAAACAGCAGATTACGGCTCGTTTTCACATGTTCCCTAATTTGTTTTCAACATTGGACAAAGTATCATTAATTTCAATAAATCTGATCTTCTTCAAGTATGTTTGTCTTTTTTTGACAGCTTGATAAAGAAATTCCAAAATTTTGGTTTCCACCCGTTAGATAGAGAGTTGCGTTGATTATTTCGAGTGGATAGGACAGCTTGGAATCGAGGGATTAAACAAAGTAAATCAAATTGGTATGAGCTTTGTTAAGATGCAAATGTTGGTCCCTGGAGCGATGAATATCGTATTTTGATGGTCAATGTCTAGGAACCACTGAAAGATTCCTGGTCAAACTGAGTGCAATTGTTGAAGGACTTTTTACGGGGGGTTGAGCGTGTGTATTCAAGAAAAGGGCTATTATAAACCACGTAGACTTTTCTGGGAGGAGGGGGGAGGGGGTTTGATCAAAGTCTTTGTATGGAGAAAAGTCAATGAGGGGGGAGGGGGGGTGGTCTGAAATCTTCAAAAATGAGTCTACGTGGCTTATGAACAGACCCAAATGTGATTACAAAATTCCTGTGAATTTAAGATCGAATTAGTAGTTAGTCTTTTAGTCCTTAGCAAAATTCAGTTACTTTTCGCTATCGCTATCACAAATATCATTTACTTCTATCGATATAGTTTGTTCAATACAGTTGCCTTAGCTGTTAGATTTAACTGTAAATGAGGCACTGCTTCTTCTTCTTTTCTCACTCTATTGGGAAGACTTACAGTTCACCGGGCATTTTCTGTGCGGTGTAGAAACTGATCATTGATCTAATTTACCTACTTACTGGTCGAACGTCCTATTAGGACCACACCTGCGTTACGATGTTTCTTCATAAAACTCGGTTGAGGGCTGCTTGTCTCCAGTTCCTCGAATGTCCCACCCTTCCAAGATCTTGCTACACTTAGTTTAACCGCCTACCTCGCTGCGCTTTTTGCGTCTTGTACCGGTCGGATTCGAGGCAAACACTATGTTTGCGGGCTTGCTGTCCGATATTCTTACAACATGTCCCGCTCATTGTACCCTTCCAGTTTTAGCGACCTTTTGGATACTGTGTTCGCCATAGAGCTACGTCACCTCATGGTTCATCCTTCTCCTCCATTTTTTTTTTGTTGGGGCGTAGGACCATTGCGTCCACTGAGTTGAACTTTTGTGGTATACCCCTGTTTACTATACTAATTCGCATCTTAAAGCTAGATCACCATTTGTCAAGTGACCAGCCTAAGACGCGTCTCCCAGTCAGGCAAAATTGAGTTTATATAACCCACCACCTTTCCAGGATTTGCAGTCCAAATTTCTTCAGGTTACATATAGCCACTGTACAGAAATTTAAGTCTGCTCTTGTACACAACATCACAACTGCAAAGCAGATGTTCCGAGGTTTCACGTTCCATGTTACAGAAACGACAGACATCATTCTGAACTTGGCCAATGTTTTTCAAATGATATCTACTCGGGCAATGTCCGGTTACTAGGCCAGTATAGGTACAAAGAACTCTCTTATTGAGCTCCAGAAGCTTTTTACTAATTGTAACATTTGGAATTATAAACCTTTTCGCTTGAGAACACTTTGTGGTGACCAACCAATTGGTCATCACCCTTTGCTCTTCCCAAGATTTTAATTCCATTTTTAAGGCACAGCATGATATACCACAGAATGGTTCTGGGCCAATAAACTGTGCATTTGAACCTTGTTTAGCAAGCTCGTCTGCCCTTTCATTGCCTTCAATGCCACAGTGTCCCGGAACCCAGAATAAATTTACCGAGTTCTCTTGGCACACCTTTCGCAATGAAAGAATGCATTCCCAGACAAGTTTGGATGTACATTTAGGCTTTGTGCACAAATTACGTAACGCAAAAAACAGGGATTTTGGACCCCCTCTCCCCCCTATGTAACAATAAGTAACGCGTGACCAGATACCCCCCTTTAATTACGTAATGCTCACGGACCCCCCCCCTATTTCTCAATTGTGATACAATCTATACAAAAGCTGTTATTGTTGTTGTTATTATGTTTAATTCTAATATACTTGAAGTTAGTAAAGATTGCAAACATCATTAAATTAATTTCACATAAGTATCTTGAAGCTAATATAAAGGTTACGAATAACATTGCACTCATTGTACTGCACTTGTTCAGGTTAATGGATTACAAATATTAGTTCAACAAGTTTATTCAAATGTCTTTAAATTATTTAAAGTATCACAAAAAAAGTGTTATTTATATCACTTTAATCAACAGTATTTTATGCAATGCATAATGTTGACCTATTGCAATTATTATAATCAAATTATTATTAGCAGTGCATGAATAAAGGTGCGCTATGTAAGACTAATCCATGACGGCAGAAACATAGAACAAAAGACGCAGCAACAAGTTCATTTGAGGTAGGCTACACACAGAGGAATATTGATTAGATATACGATTAGAATCAACATATCTTGTGTATTAAATCAAACCACACATTGTTTTAGTTAAATGCAATCATATATTTGAAACAATAAAATTTCGTATCGAATCCAATGCTGTAATGCAATTAATATTTCTAACAGAAATTATTTTTGAACAATTTTGTAGAATCAACATTCAACAACAAATTCAACAAAATTTCTAATTACTTCAATGGTTCTAATATAATTTTTTTTTCAATCTACCGGTTCGGTCGAATCAATGCATTTATTCAACAATAAATGCTTTTTGTTTTCAATAGAAACCTCCTTTGCATTCTACGAAAAGAATACAAATAGCTACGAGTAATTTGTTACCAATAAAAAAGAAACGGCTCTTAGGTGGTCGCATGAACGACTGACAGTTCTACTTTATCGGCTCAAAATTTATTTTGCCTCAAAAAAGGCAATCACGAGGAGTTATTCTGCTCTTTACGAAATCAATTTTGTGCATTGTACAAAGAAAGTGTGTAATGATAGCGTTTTGTTAGAAGACAAGCAATATAAATTTCTGTTCTATGTGCATAATCCATGTTTACAAAACGAGTGAAAGCTAATTTACAAAAATTAATTTTCAGTGTACGTCTCCCTTTATCGATGCTTTAAAATTTGGTCGGAAATCAAAATATAGATTTTCAAATTTCGGATGCACCACTTGGCCATAAATGTGTTTCTATTATGGCCACTCCCATAAGAAACATATGCGATTGGCCATGAAAGGAACCAAAATTTAAATTCTTCAAAATATAGATTGAAACCTTTCATCAAGGCACGGATGAATCCACGACCTCAGCAGGCTTTTCTTCTTGCTACTTGATAATTTGCTTGGCACACAGAAAATTTAATTGATGCAAATTGGTTATTCAATTTTAATTATTTTTTTCAAATTTGTTATTTTGTTACTTAACTATTTTAAACCCCCCCTCCCCCCTATGTCACAATAAGTAACGGTTGCTCAATCCCCCTCCCCCCCCTTCATGCGTTACGTAATTTGTGCACAAACCCTTATAATTTCTTAACGCTTTGAGTGCCGCTTGGCTGTCTGTAAAAATTCAAATATTTGCATATCTATATTTTCTCTCCAGACAAACGTTAACACATTTTATTATAGCAAAGATCTCCGCTTGGAAAACCGTTGGATAGTTTCCCATCGCCACTGAGATTTCTACCCCAGGGCCGAAGATTCCTGCTCCCGTTTTTGTTCCAATTTTTGAGCCATCTGTGAAGAATTTTATGGAACCATGAAGAACAGTGGGACCTCCGACTTCCCAATCTATACGTGACGTTTCACATATGTTGTAAGGGATGTCATGGTTTTCCACAGGTTTCATCCAGTCTCCATTCATATACATCACTGGCCCATTTTGAAAACTTTGTGAAATGCTCAGGTGACCGACTAAGTCACCAGACATGAAAGTTTTCAACCGTTTAAGTCTAAGCATACTCTTTTCCGCTTCTAGTTACACGTATTCGAGCAAAGGCAGCAGATTTAGAATTGCATTCAACGCATTTGATGGAGTGCTGCACATCGCTTCCGTTATAGCAATGGACACTAGCCGTTGAAGTTTTGTAAGCTTTTTCTGTGCAGTAGCCTCTTTTGTTTTTGGCCACCACACAAGGGAAGCATACGTTATTTTAGGACGTATTATGGATGTATAAATCCACATTATCATTTTTGGTCTTAGACCCCATTTTCTGCCAAATGTTTTTGAGCAAATCCAGAAAGCACTGGTTGCCTTTCCGATCACATACTCAAGGTGAGCATTCCAGTTCAGTTTGGCATCCAGTATCACTCCCAAGTATTTAACCTGTTCATTAAGATGGAGCTTTAATCCTCCCAGCTGGAACGCTTTTAGACTAAACTTCCTTTTCCTATTGAAAGGTACAATTACTACTTTTGCTGGATAAATTCTAAGGCCCTCCTTGATACACCAAGACTAGGTAAATTTTAGGGCCCATTGCATTCTTTCTGAAATTATGTTGTCAAATTTTCCCCTCACTATAATGACCATGTCGTCTGCAAAACCTACAACCTCGAAACCTTTTTCTTCTAAGCTTCTTAGAAGCTCGTCTACAACTAAGGACCACATAAGTGGTGAGAGGACTCCTCCTTGGGGACAACCTTTCGTTACCCGTATTGTAATAGACGAACTTCCCAGTTCTGAAGTGATTTCTCAAAGTCCTGGAGTTCTCAATGTCAAAGTTCCTTTTCTTCATGGCACGAGCCATAGATGAATAGGAAGCGTTGTCGAGAGCTCCTTCAATATCTAAGAAAGAACAAAGTGCTATTTCTTTCACCGATAGAGCTTTTTCTACCTTTGAAACCACACTATACAGTGCCGTAACTGTTGACTTACCAGACTGGTAAGCAAACTGGAACTCAGATAGTGGATGTTTGTTCATGTAATTTGAATTGATATAATCATTCAACACTTTTTACATAGTCTTTAATAGGACTGATGAAAGACTAATGGGTCTGTATGATTTAGGATGCGCCTTGTCTCGCTTTCCTACTTTAGGTATAAAGATAACTTTTACTTGTGTCCATGAAGTTGGAATATGGTTGAGTCTTAAACTTGCCTTAAAAATCTCAATGCATGGCGAGATCAACACTGCTTCGCCGTTTTGAAGTAATGCTGGAAATATCCCGTCCATTCCTGCAGATTTGTAAGGCTAAAAAGACTTCAACGCATTTTCTACCCTGGTTTTCTTAAAGATTTTGTCAGCCAAGTCGTTTGCAGCAATTTTCGCTCTAACAGACATTTGAGATGTCCTTGTAGAACTTTTTTCACCTTCAAGTGATCCATCTCTGATTGGATCTACACACAAAACTGATCCAGGAAAATGTGTTTCCATAATCAGCTTTAACGTTTCACAAGGAGTTTTTGTAAAAACTCCATCCTCATTTTTCAGACTCCCAAGTTCAATCGTATGATCCTTTGCAAGAGCCCTCTGAAGTCTTCCGACTTCCGGACTATTGCTTATGTTTCCACACGTTAGAACCCAGGATCTTCGTTTAAATTTTCTTATATCTTTATTGTACTCAGTAAGTGCGCTCCTATAGGGGGTCCAACCTGAAGTTCTTTTCATTTTATTAAACAACCTACGAGATGTTTTACGCAGACGTTCCAACTTAGAATTCCACCACGGAACATCCCTGTTAGAGGACGATTGCTTGATAGGACAACTAATATGGAAAGAATTTAAAATCGTATCATTTACCTTTTGGGAAAATGATTCCAATTTCTGAACTGAATCAATCTCTCCACCTTCTGTAAATAACTCCGAATTTAAATGTTGTGCATATTGATCCCAGTTTGTTTTCCTCGGATTTCGAAATGTAGAAGTTGACCGATTTCCACCACTCCATTCAAACACAATGTGTCTATGTTCCGACAATGACGTTTCCTTAGAGACTTCCCACTTGGAAATACGTTCATAAATTGCACTATTGCACAATGTCAGATCCAAGACTTCTTGTCTGATAGCATTTGAAAAGGTAGGTTCGTTTCCCTTATTGCTTATGTCTATATTGTTTGAAGAGAGATATTCCAATAAGCACTCCCCTCGACTGTTGATATCCGTACTACCCCACACGGTATGATGTGCGTTGGCATCACAGCCAATTATTAATGACTTATTATTTGCTCTGCAGTACTTGACAAATGAGTCGATCTCAGGAGGAGGCACCTCAGGAGCATCACCTGGAAAATAGGCTGAAGCCACTATGACCTCACTTTTTCCTCTGATGGTAGGCACCTCAACCATGACCCGTTTGAAGAATTCTGTAATGGGATAGCAATTCAGTGTTTTATCAACCAAAACAGCAGTTCTTGGCGTACTCTGATTTTCATCATAGAACAACTTACAGTCCTGTGTTTGAATACCCAGTATTTTTCCTTTATTTAGTCCATGGCTCTTGAATTAGTACCACGCCCAGCCCCTCTTTTCTAAACCTCCGACTCATGACAGCAGATGCTGCTTTTGCATGATGGAGGTTCACCTGCAGAAACTTAGTTGGTTTCATTTCTAAGGGTGGCACGCTCTTTCTTGCTTGTGCGGGGAGTGATAGACCCATCAATGTTTTTAATGGTCAGAGCAATAAGCTCGGCATTTACGTATGGAGTAAAATACCCAGTTACACCTTTTAGCCAATTTGCTGTAATTTGATCCTTGCATTCAAGAGACAAATCTCACACAAGCTACATTTTGTAAACTTAGATTTTACGTCATATCTTTACTCCTCTACTTTTTGTAGAGGAGCTTCTTGCAGAGTATCGAGCTGCACTGTCAAAATTTTGAGTTTTGGATAATCGTTAATGATTATTCCACTCTTAACCATTTTTGCCAATTGACCTCGATTTAAATAAAAGCAAACTCATCCTAAATTTATTTCTTTTTTCTTTTTTTTTAATGTTTTATAATTATTTTAAATTATGAAAATAGTTTTATATATGCGGTTATTAGTTTCGATTTTACTTCGGTTACAGTGAAACTAGCATCACTGGTATTATATTACTTTCACGCAACAATATTTATGCGCTAGCTTTTAAGCAAGTTTGAAAGCTTCCCATGTTAGTTCGAAAGCTCCTCATGCAAGTTCGTAAGCCAAACTTGCATCCAAGTTTGCAATGAGGTCTTATTCAAACCAAGTTGAATAAAAGTTGATTCAAGCTTTTAATGCCTTCTCTTACTTGCCGCATTTTATTTTATTTTCTTTTTCACTTTTCTATATGGCACACAGTTAATAAAGGATAGATACCTTTTTACACCGGATTTCACCTGATACACTTAACTTTTGTCACCGGTATTGTTTCAACTTTAACTTTTTCACACACTTTCGATTTACTGATTCGTTATGCACTTGAAAAAGCAGAAATATACATGAGGCCGAAGACAAAGGTAGTGTAAACAAATCCAGTGATGCCAATTGATGCCAACAAATCCAGTGATGCCAATTGATCCTCCATACACCGTCTTTAAATACAGAACCACACGTTCTAAGCACGCGTCATTCGATAATTCCAAGTGCTTGCAGGTCCTCTTAGAGCATTGTTCACGCCTCATGCCCGTAGAGAACTACTGGTACTGGGGTGAAGTTTACCAGACGTCACGGTCTGGTGGAGTCCAGAGTAAGCAAGACTTCCGGTATAATGCATCCCCGAATTTATCTGCTGCAATTGTTTTCCGACGTAATCAATGATCTGAGGTACACATACTCATCCACCACCTCAAAGTCATCTCCGTCGATTGTCACAGTTCTGTCTATGCGAGTTCTATCACGCTCGGTTCCTCCAGCCAACCGATAATTAGTATTCGACGCATTCACCTTCAATCCAACCTTTTCCGCTTCACGTTTTAGCATGGTGTACTGATCATCTAACAGCTTGGAACTTTCTGCCGAAAATGTCCACGTCGTCAGCGAGTCAGACTAACTGGCCGGATTTATTGAATATCGTACCTCGCGTTTTAAAGCCCGCACGTTTTATAACACCTTCTAGAGCAAAGTTGAACAGGAAGCAGGAAAGACCATTGCCTTGTAGAAGTTCTTTGCGTGTTTCAAACGGGTCCGATAATGCATCCAATATCTTCACGTAACACTGTACACCATCCATCGTAGCCTTGATCATTCTGGTCAGTTTCTCGGGAAAAACATTCTCGTCCATAACCTTCCATAGCTATCTACGATCCATAGTATCGGGACTTGAGATTCGCGACACTGTTGAAAGATTTGCCGCAACGTAAAGATTTGTTCAGTTGTCAACCGACTGTTTACACAACCGGCTTGATAACATTCCACACATCTGCTTGCTAACGGCGATGGACAACGGAAGATAATCTGGGACAGCACTATGAAGGCCGCGTTGAGAATAGTCTATCAGTCAATGCATACAAGTCGTCAACTTATCCGGCCCTATTTTTAAAGTTTCGTTCCGATGCCATCCTTCCAAGTTGCCTTGTTATTCTTAAGCTATTTGATAGCATCCTTCACTTCACATACGTGGGAGTTGGCACGTCACCCTCGTCCACCATACCGATGAAGCCATTCCTCCTGCTGTCTTGGTATTCCGACTCGGCGGCATTCAAGTGTTCATCATAGAGCTGCTTCCACATTCCAATCACCTCACGTTCATCCGTCAAGATACCTTCATCTTATCGCGATACATTTTGGCTCGCGGCACGAAGCCTTTACGGGATGCGTTGAGGTTCTTGTAAAATTTATGATGTTTTAAAATCTTGAGAACGATACAGCTGCTCCGTTTATACGCATTTCAACTTCTCTAGATGATGCTTCTTATCCCGGAAGAGATGAGTTTGCCGTCTTCGCTTCTGTCTGTATTGCTCCATATTCCGACGAGTTCCTTGCTGCAGCATCCACGCCCACGCTGCATCTTCCCATCTAGAACCGTTCGACACTTATCGTCGAACCCATCGTTCCGTCAATTTCTTTCCGCAAACCCTATGGTGCCGTCCCCTGCGTTGTTGATGGCTGCTTTGGCGGTACTCCAGCAGTCCTCAAGAGGGGCGTTGATTATCTCTCCCTCTTCCGGCAACGCGGCTTCAATGCTTTGAGCGGAATCAGTTGCGACTTGCGACTGCGAGTTGTGGGTAGCCTCAGTGCTCCAGATTATACCGTGACGGGCGCCGGTATGTAATTTTGTTCACAACGGAAAGTCTTTTGTGCACTCTGACCATTGCCAGATAGTGGTCTGAATCGATGTTGGAGCCACGATAGGCCCTGACGTCGATAATATTCCAGAAGTGTCTTCCATTAATCAAAACGTGGTTGATTTGTGATTTGTCTGTTGTGGTGATCTCCAGGTGTACCGATATGAGAGGCTATGCTGGAAGTATGAGTCAGAAGCCGTTTTCGTTCGTTTGCAGGAGGGCGCTGCACTTTCCTATAACCGGTCTCCTCCTCCTGGTTGACTTGGTCATTGATATCTTCGATGACGGTTTTGACGTTGTGCTTTGGGCAGCTATTGTATTCCTGTTTAATCTGCGCGTAAAAAGCATCCTTGTCGTCATCTTCACATCCTAGGTGAGGGCTGCGCACGTTGATTATGCTGACATTTATGAAACGGCCTTTGCTTCTCAACTTGCACATTCTGTTGTCGATTGGCCACGAACCAATCACGCGCTTTTGCATTTAGTCCATCACGATAAAAGCTGTACCTAGCTCGCGTGTATTGCCGCAGCTCTGGTATATGGTATAACCATCGTATGTACAATGATTCTTTCCAGCAAACCTCCTGCAGCGCTACAATGTTGAATTTGCTGACCCTCTGTAAGTCGGAAAGAATGCGTGCACTTTTGAAACTGAGGGACTGACAGTTCCATGTTCTGAGCTTAAAATCGTTATGCCGATTGTTCCGGTTCGTATTTAAAGATGCCGTTTTGAGCCGCTCCAGACATGAAAAACACATCCTTATAGCTGCACACTACCAAAATCTCGTGTAAATTTTTGTCCCTGAGACCGACACATGCCAGCGTCCTTGAGCGCATATTAATGTGTTGAAAGAGATGAGAAAATAAATTCAACCGAACACATCTTTTGTCGAATTGCGTATGTTTCAGTTTCAGGAGACATAATTTTACACGAAATCTTTCTTTATGTTTCCCGACTATTACCTTCCCCGACTTTACGTTCCCAGACTATTTACAAACATGGATTAGGTCTCGTGTAAAATTCATAGTTTCTAAGTGTGTGGGTGACTCGCTTTGACAGGGCTGCTTCCGAATAATTGGAGGATTTTGGAAGAAAATCTACGGAGTTCGGCAACTCCTAAGCACCCCTACATCCTACGCAGCCCTCGCTGCTGTCCGGGAATGCTTATTTAATTCGAATCTAAACTCCATATCTGGAGGCTCTCAACCTATGACCTACCGGGTGGCTTGCAGGTCAGCTCTCCCAGTATACACTTACTTAACCGGAAATTCACAGGGACTTTGTGATACTAAAATTACAAAATAGTTCACTAGTAGTTTGTTTACAATCGGTCGATTGGATTGATGATTTTTGATTCTTCCTAAGACCTCTTGCAAACTTCACAATCCCTCGTGGATGCTTTGGATGTGGTCACGACTCATCGGTAACGTTAGCAGCAGTTGATCATTGCACGATGGCGTCATCAATGTCGTTTTGATTGTTCAGGGAGCTTGTTTACGCAGACTTCGAAAGATCGGTCTGAGATTGTGTGCTCTAAAATAGCCGGAATACGGACAACAGTGCTTATTTTAACATCATTTCCTGAATCGAATCGTACAGAATCTGAAAAAAGAAAATAAGAAATTTCGTATGAGCGGTTCGAATCCTAACACCTTGTAAACAAGCTCCCTGAACTGTCGAAAAAGTGAGGTTAACGCATTTCGTGCATTGATTTCTAGAAACGATGGGGCCCGTCGGAACCAGGCACGTGGGAGGGGGAGTTACTAACACGGACCATGACAAAACTACGTGGAAATCTACCACATATGGAGATGTAGAGGAAGATAATTCTGAAGAAGTTCAAATATCCAATGATGAACTGTAAAGGTATTCGGATGGAATTACCAATGTGGCTTTGAAAGCAGTGGCTCAAACACGCTTGGATATGGTCCGGAATGCTCTGCAGATATGTACGAACAATCATCACTTTGGAAAATACAAAAGTTAGTGTTGCTGCCGATATCAGAAATACTACCAAGTGATTCAGCATCGTACAGGTTGTTATATGCTTGTTGGCTACACATGGAAAACTCTTGGGAAGGATTATCCTATAAACGAGAAGCGTTTGTTAACAAAGCGTTGCGGATTCCGAAATGTGGATGCATTTCGGACTGTTATTGAAAGTGCCGAAAAATCATCCAAATCGATAGGAAATCGAAACTGCGCGGTAGTTCAATAGTGCAAATGAACATCTATCACAGAGGTGCTAAACAGAATGAGAGCCCTTGAATACCGATGCTGAATCTTAATGAGTTATTGCCAGAACCGGGAGTTGGTATACGATACAAATATAGGACAGCGATCGATCAAGATCTCAGCAGGTGTTCCACAAGGCTCGATTCTTGGATGAATCACGGCGTCCTGACACTGAATAACCCAAAGATGTTGAGACTGTGGGTTTTAATGTTGACCGTTGTTTGAACCGTAACACGCTTGTAGAGGTGGTAATGTTGACGGCGTACGCTATCGTCTTGATTGGCAACTGAATGCAAGAAACGAAACTGTAGAGCCCACCACAGAACTGTATAGCAGTGCAGCGAGCATAAACCACCATGCAGGAGCCTCCAAACAAGTGCTTCTAGCTAAGGTAGCTTCGTAGATACTGAGGTTTGGAGGTCCGGATTGTAGCGCTTAAATGAAGCAAAACCAAGTAAAGCTCAAGAGAACGTTTCGAATCATGGCAATACGAGCCCATGATTTGAACCATATCGCGTACAGAAAAATATTTGCAGTGATGGAGGACACTGTATGTAACATAAGTGGGGAGAGCAGTGCATGGTAAAGTGGCAACAGGCGTGAAATACAGCGGAGAAAGGCCGGTAGACTTACCGATTTATACCGATTCTGTTGATGATTCAGTTGTATGTTTTGTCACTGATCTGTCCAGATTGTTCGAGAGGAGAGTACATGGATTGCCGTCAACAGGACCAACTCACAAATGCTCTCAACAAAGTAGTGAAATTGGAGTAACAAATGCATTAGTAAAATGGACTGATTTAAGTGATTTTTCATGCGTTTACCCTGCCATCTGTTTGTGATTCCACCAATCCACCGCATCGCTTATCGATATGCAGAAACCCCTAATATATTCAGAAAAAAAATTGACAACGATATCTGTTGATTTACAACTGCCATGGCGAAAACAATTTATCCACTACGCTCGATAGTTTGTTAGTACTATCAGCTCCACCCTGGAATGGAGAGCTTGGGCACCGTAAGATAATTCATGTCCACTGGATATAGCTTGTCTGGCAATTACAACACTTCTCTCTTCTTTAGAAAGGCGTCAGCGTTGAACGGAAGCCTGGTTTCGGCCGCCCCACAGTGTTGCATGACCTAAAGGTACAGCAGAAGCTGGAGAAGAAGACCGAGGTCAAGGTGGCCTAATTATTCCTCCGAGAGGTTGGTAGAACCAGCCAAACGGTGAAAAAGTAGCTGGGCAAGATGAACATTGTTATGCGGAAGCATCAATCGAGACCGGCTTAGTCGGTCGGTTGTGGTTGTTGGACCTGGCGAAAAACATTTTTTCCGGCGAAGTATGAAATCGTCGTCAAAATGGATGACAGGACGTACTCGACGTTGTACGTTAGCAACTGGCAGAGGACCGGGTACTTTACGTCGTCCACCAATAAGGTAAGCGTTTAAGTCAAATTTATCTCCCACACCAAGTTTCAACAGCACGTCCTTCTGTGGCTGACGATCAGTGAGAGAGCTGTTTCCAAGCCGATGTTCTTTCCTTCGGGGCTAGCGATGAACGGGAAGATATACAGTAAAAAATGTCTGCCGGAAGTTGCCGCCTTCTTAAAGAAGCTGGCTTTATTTAGCTTTGGCAGAAGACGAGTTCAAATCTCACCACCGGACAAGTTACGGAAATATCCAAAAGGTATTTGAGTGACTAGTTACGACGGCAGGTGAACCATCCCAGGGTTGAAAATCTCGATAATAAAGGAATAAAAAAAGGTCGTGACTTGCGAGCAGCTTTCACGCCTGGTTAAGGAAAAAAAACAGACACGCATACACATAAATTTTGCGTACTCATAGAGCTGTGTTAGATAGTTCATAACACCCTGTGAGTTAAATAGTGGAATTTCCAAGCGATCGCAATACCCTTCTCTGTAAGAAATTCAGAAAGTCCCACAGTTTTTAAATGTTTTTTAGGAGAATCATTCAGAGTTTTAGGATTTGTGCAATATTTTGTGGTTTATTTTTGATTAATCATTGCTCGTTGCCTTGAATTACATTTCTTAATTCATTACATTTATTACTAGAGAGCTTCCGATGCTCGTACCAGTTGTGCAATATTTTGATTGTGTTGCAAGTACTACCTTAGCTTATATCCAGAGATACGCGACCGTACCGTGAATTGTACCTAGCCAATTCCAGCATGGTGTTGATTCAAAGCTGCGCCTTTGCCGGCAGAGCTTATCTTATACTTAAGTTTCAACACGACTCCATTATTGAAATCTTAATGTAGGCTTTCAAGTTTTGACCAAGTTCTTTCCACTGTTTGTTAACCTTTATTCGGAATGCCCATAATGCATCAATTCATTTGATCGTTTTCGACTCACTTGCTTCCATCGATCCATCTTCTTCATAAGAAATGACAGAACCTACAAGTGAAAGCGATACCGGAAATTTCCCGATTCCTTAATGAAATTCAAATCAAAACCAAAACATGTCCCAATAACCAGCCTGGCCACAGTTGCGTGGGTTGAGCAATCACCAATCAACAGGAATATAATTAATTGAATTGGAGTTCTTGTCAACTCAGCCAAAGCTTTACCATGGATGGGTTCGATTTATCTTTCAAATGCGACCGAGGCGAGCAGATCAAGGGGAGAAATTCAATCTGTGAGAGCTGTGACACATTTGTGCCTTCTTTTTATTTTCTTGTTCGTGTAAGGGGTTGACTGCCAGTTTGTCTGCTCATTGTATATCGACATGAAATGGATAGAAATTACTACTACGTGACCTAGAACCTGTTTACATGACAGCCCGTCTGATATTGAGTCTTTGGCCGAGACACTGGTCATCAAATTCTATGCATGGATGTCGGATCATTGTAGCACCATTCTTGTGGTATTCTTTGACTTTTTGCTTTGAGCTGCGGATAGCTGCCACTCAACTCAACTATAGGACGGAACCAGAAGACATAAGATGCCGACGGGGAAAAAGTTGCGCTTTGATATTTCTGAACTTTCGGAAGCCAATAAGATGTGGTTTACGAGGAACCTATTGCAGTGCAAAGCCGAAGCTCATTGCGGAGCATGTTTGAAAGCGAACGGACAAATAAATAAACAGGCGTTATATGAAAAACCCTACTCGCTTTGGGACAGCAACGAAGTGGTATGAAAAAAAAAGCACATAATTGTCAACAGTGGTGTAGTAAGAAGTCGTGGTGAGGAGCAGGCTTATTGCCACTCCATTAAACTCATTTGCCTACACGCCCTTTGAGCTTACTGTTAAGTTAGTGACTCATTTTTGTATTTTCAGCTAAATGTCAAAAGTGAGTAACATACACTCACTAGCAAAAAAAAAGCCGAGCAAAATTTTGCTTCCTAAAACCGCGTTATTCAACCTCCTGTAACTTTAACAATTATCAATATTTTTGAATGAAAATTTGACAATTCAATAATCAGTGTATAGACCTTATGTGATAAAAATTTCATGCTGATAAAATTTATGAATTTGGAGTTATGTGAAAAAAGTCATTTTTGGACATAGAAATTTCAAATATCCGTATTTCAGTGAAACATTTAGGTAGCATACTAAAAATTTCTCCAAAGCTTTTAAAAATACAGAATATAATGTGGACAAAATTTGAACTGTTTTCATAAAGTGGTTTGGACTACCGCTGGCGTCAAAGTTGACATACCAACATGAGCATTTCCCTTTTTCACCCAATGCTGACCTTGCTGAAATATCGGTGCAAAAACCAAAGCCGAGGTGAATTTTATTAATAATACTGTAAAACACTTAATAATAATTTTATTAATAATACTGTAAAACACTGTATACGTAGTTTTCACAAACCAATTCATACTGGATGCCATATTTTTAAAGTTCTTCGTGGATTACACTAGTTATTTGGGATATTCCACGCGTAATAAATCCTGTGTATTAATAAGATGAATTCACCTCGGCTTTTTTTTGCACCGATATTTCAGCAAGGTCAGCATCGGGTGAAAAAGGAAATGCTCATGTTGGTACGTCAACTTTGACGCCAGCTGTAGTCCAAACCACTTTATGAAAACAGTTCAAATTTTGTTCACATTATATTCTGTACTTTTAAAAGCTTTGGAGAAATTATTAGTGTGCTACCTAAATTTTTCACAGAAATACGGATTTTTGAAATTGCTTTGTCCAAAAATGACTGTTTTCACATAGGGTATGTGTCCCTTGACTCAGCCTAATATGCAACAATCGATTAAATTTTTCATTGTAACTCATAAAGTATTTGAGCTGGAAACAAAATTTAACTAGCTATACACTTCCTAAAATATGTTTAATAAGCCATCTGGTAGTATGTATCACGAAAAGCTACACAACTCGTTTTATAAAGTCAGAAACATTCGTGGGATATGGATGTAATGTTGGTCTATGGGTACCAAATTGGGTTTAATCATGCATGCAAGTTCGTCCCATTCGATTGATTTTTTATAAAATGCTATCTTCGTACGGGTTTCTTCCTGATTTTCTGATTCAAGGTGTTCCCAGCTGTATTCGCTCTACCCAACAAACAATTTCACAAATCAAACTATACTTTAACTGCTAAGAAACACTTAAGTGATTTTTACATATGATTTAGCGGTCCTTCGACAATAAAAACATTATAATTCACTCTACACAGATTTTGTTCCTGTAATTTGTGTTAAGATGAGCCATATGAACAACATCCAACCGGAACTCAGACATTTGTATAGTAAATGTTACCAATAACAACATTTTTTCCACGCTTTTCATACAACAGGCCATAGTTGGGAACATAGAAAAAAATATGTCCCTAACATTGGGTCTACCGTTTGCTTGTTATATCATTATTATTTTACCAATGTGACCTGTTATTTCATAACATGTGACTATATTCTGTACAGCTTGGCTGCATTATTCGGTTTATAGGTTCAATTTCGGCAAATTTAGATTATTCGAAGATCGTATAGATAATCTGTTCAGCGTAACCAGTAAAGTCATGGTGTCTAAAATGTCAAGGAAATCGAAAACGACGCGGAAGTGAACAACTATAAATTGATTAATTATGTCTCAATTGCTTTGAAATAAATCGATCATGCTGATAGCAACATAATTTTGTTGATTATCGAAGAAATAATGACATATTTGGTACATAGGCCGAATCAAGGAGCTAGGCTAACATTACATCCCGTTACCCTATGTTATGACAACTTCAAATTTATAAATTTCATTCACAAGAAATTTTGATCACATAAGGTTTATACATTTTGTATGATGTTGTTTTCATTCAAAAATATTGATAATTGACAAAGTTACAAGTGGTTGAACATGGAGTTTTTTGCTGACAATGTTTTGCTCGGCTTTTTTTTACTACTGAGTGTATTTTTTTAAAGGAAGTAAGTTTCTACTCTGTCATTATAAATTAGCGCTTCACTCACTTTTGCGTATTGCCGTTTTATTTTGAACTCATTTGAATGGTCGCTTGAACAGAATACAGCGACAGAAACATTCCACAGGTATCTATCTCAAAATTACAAGACAGTGCGTTAAAAGCAATCAGCCTATAAGATAACATTTTTATATTATCAAGATTTTTGCTACCACCTTCAAAAGTTCAGAAAAATCGTACCATGTTAAAGGGTGTCCCACACCAAATTGCATCACGGAAAATATGTAGAAAATTACCCATTTCGTATTTTCTCTTGAAAATTTAGGTACAAGTAGTTTAGAGTTTTTTTTTGTTGTATTTTTTATCGTTCTCAGTTTTTCAAAAACCGGAAAAAATGGCGTCACCCGATAAGCAACGTCTCTGTTCGGGACATCGGGACAAAAGAAATCGGAATTGTGCAGTATGAATAAACGTTACTAAGAAACTCTGAGCAACGGAAAGCTAAATGCGGCCAGAAAGGATGTTTTAAGAGTGATCAGGATCACAAGCGTGTCGTGAAAGCGTTTTAGCGGAATCTCAATGCTTCGGTCAGGGATGTGGCCAAAAAAGTTGAATCTGTCCAAGTCTTTTGTTCAGAGTGGCAAGGACTGGGAAGGACTGTATACGTACAACGTGCGGAAGGCTCGAAATAGTTACGGACAGCAAAATACGGTGTGGAAGTCACGGGCCTGGAAACCGTACATCCAGATGCTGACGAAGCCTCATTGTCTCATCATGAATGATGAGACTTACGTCAAGGTGGATTTCCGGCAGCTTCCGGGGCTACTGCTCTTCACCACCCAGCACAAGTTTGATGTTCCAGAGAATGTAAAGAAGCATAAACTTTCAAAGTTTGATGTAGAAGGAGATGTTCGCTCATCACCATGAGGCACCAAGAGTGAACATTAATGTTTTTGGCTAGACTGAAAGATGTGAAGAGAAAGTGTTGAAAGTTCCGTCAGAGTGCGGCAGGTAGGAAATCTAACTGATGTTTTTTTGAAAATTGAGCAAAAGGGCATGCCCTCTTCATAGGGTGCAGTCTTTCTGAGCGTCTGTTTTGCATGGCATGGGTGGCTCAAAACAGCGTCTGTTCTCCATTTTAAAAGCAGCTGATCATCGTCCTCGTGCCAGCGTGGTGCACGATGGTCCTCCGGTGAGACAGGTAGTTGGGGTAGCCCAACAAGCCACCCTACAATGAACTTCAACCCCGTAATTTCGAAGCCGTAGCACTGCAGGAGGTTTGCTGGAAGGTATGGAAAAGCGGGCATCGACCGGCTACGTTTTACCAGAGCTGTGGTACCACAAACGAGCTGGGCACCGTCTGTGTAGTGCTGGTCAAAATGCGTCAACGCGTGATTGGATGGTTGCCAATCAATGCGAGAATGTGCAAGCTGAGGATCAAGGGTCGTTTTTCAACTACAGCATCATCAACGTATACTGCCCACACGAAGAGAGACCCGATGATGAAAAAGAAGCATTCTACGCGCAGCTAGACGAGTGTATGATGGCTGCCCACAGTGGGACGTTGTAATAGTCGTCATTGGCGTCATGAATTTACAGGTAGGACGGAAGACAATGTACAAACCGGTTATAGGGCCTAACAGCCTGCATACCGTATTGAACGATAACGGCCAACGATCACCTGACCAAAGAACAAAGAATCAAATCGACCATGTTCTAATCAACGGGAAGTTCTTCTCCGACACCATGCCAGGAACACGCGCAACAGCTAGAAGCAGTCCTACCAATGGAAGAGTAGCTTGGCGCAGCTTATCTTGAGGATGCCTGGAGAGATATTTGAACCGTCATTGGTAGCACTGCAATAGTGACACTAGACACTACTTCTGCACCGAATCGAAAAAATGACTGGTTTGATGGCGAATGCAAGCAGTTAGTAGAGGAGAAGCATGCAGCACGGATGAGAATACTGCAACACCATACGAGAGCGAAAGTGGAACGGTATAGACAAGCACGGAACAGGCAAATTTCTATTCTTCGAAGGAAAAAGCGCAAGATGGAAGATCGAGACCGCAAAGCAATGGAAGCACTGTACCGTGCTAACGACATACGCAAATTCTACGAGAAATTAAACAGCTCGCGCAAAGGCTACGTACCACAAGCCGATATGGGCAGAGACCTGGAAGGCATCATTCTCACAGGAGAATGTGAGGTGATTGAAAGATGCAAGCATTATTACGACAAGCATCTGAACGGAAATATTACAGCGAACGAAAGTAGCATGGTAATAAATCGAGGAACACGCGCAGAAGATGACAGGATCCCGACCACAACCCTTCAGGAAGTTGAGGAGGAAATTGAGCTGCTGGAGTTGACCAACTCCCAAGCGAGCTATTAAAATACGGTGGTGAAGTACTGGCCAGAGCGCTACACTGGGTAATTTCCAAGATTTGGGAGGAGGAGTGTCTACCGGAGGATTGGATGGACGGAATAGTGTGTCCCATCTATAAAAAGGGCAACAAGCAGGATTGCTGCAATTATCGTACAATCACCCTAGTTAACGCCGCCTGCAAGTTGCTCTCCCAAATTTTATTCTGCCATCTATCACCAATTGCAAAGGAGTTTGTGGGGCAATACCAAGCGGGAGTCATGGGTGCCCGCGCTACGACGGACCAGATTTTCGCGATTCACAAGTGTTGCAAAAATGTCGCGAACGTGCCCACACAGCATCTTTTCATCGATTTCAAATCAACTTATGATACAATCGATCGAGACATGCTATGGTAGATTATGAACGAATATGGATTTCCAGAAAAACTGACGCGGTTGGTCAAAGCAACGATGGATCGAGTGATGTGTGTCGTCCGAGTTTCAAAACAACTCTCGAGTTCCTTCGAATCTCGGAGAGGGTTACGGTAAGGTGATGGATTGTCGTGTTTGTTGTTTAACATTGCATTGGAGGTTGCGATTCGAAGAGCTGGGATAGACAATAGTGGCACGATCTTCAGAAAGTCTGTCCAACTATTTGGCTTCACCGACGACGTTGATATCGTAGAACGAAACATTGAGCTAGAGCTGGTAGGATTGGGCTTGTGACTAATGCGTTGAAAACAAAATACATGAAGGGAAGAGGCTCACGAGAAGACAATGTTAGCCTCCTACCACGAGTTCAGATCGACGGTGATGAAATCGAGGTAGTAGACGAATTCGTGTATCTGGGCTCACTGGTGACCGCCGTTAACGACACCAATAGAGAGATACAAAGGCGTATTATGGCTGGCAATCGTGCCTACTTTGGACTCCGAAGGACACTGAGATCGAACAAAGTTGACCATCTACAAGACATTAATTAGGCCGGTAGTTCTCTACGGGCACAAAACATGGACATTGCTAGTGGAGGACCAACGCGCCTTTGGTGTCTTTGGACAAAAGGTGCTGCGCACGATCTACGGTGGAGTGCGATGGAAGACGGAACGTGGAGCATTCGCATCATTGCTGGGAGAACCTCCCATCGTACGCATCGCTAAAATCGGTCGACTACGATGAGCTGGGCATGTCGTAAGAATGTCGGACGAAAGCTCTATTAAAATGGTTCTCAAAAACGAACCGGTGGGTATAAGAAGAAGAGGCGCGCAACGAGCAAGGTGGATCGATAAAGTAGAAGGCGACCTGTGGACTCTCCATAGACAGCGAGGCTGGCGAGGTACAGCCATGGACCGATTACAATGGAGACAACTTCTGTGTACAGCAGAAGCCACTGCGGCCTTTGTCTGATTTTGATCAATTTAGAGATTTAATGGTCCAAAAAACTCAATTTTTAAAATGATTAGTTAAAAACTGTACTCTTAAGAAAAAGGTTTGATGAGGAAACTTTAAATATTGCATTTTTTTACCATTACGAGGTGTTAGAATATTATATCGGCTGGAGGGTTCCCGATTTGACACCCAGGAGGCGCCTTTCAAAAAAAATAGCTGTCAAAGTTTCATGGCATTCTGACTATTGTTTCAGAAGCTACAGTAACACTCTGAACATCGTTCCTTACAGATCGTGAGCTTTATTTTGCATGAAAATTTGTCCATGTGAAAGTTGGACACAAGTCAAAGGCTACCATGTCTTCATTGTATGAATTGCGTTTCGAGTTGCTTCCGCACCCACCGTATTTGCCAGATTTGACCCCAGGATTACTACCTGTTCACAGGCCTAAAACAAATGCTCGCTAGAAAGAGATATCGCTCGACGAAAAAAACGCTTATTTTAAGGCCAACAATAAATCGTTCTACAAGAAGGGAATAGAAATGTTAGAGTAATGCTGGAGTGAGTGTATCCGTCTTGAAGGAAATTAAATTGATGAATAACGTGAATTTTTACCAAACAAAAATGTTTTCGTCGTTAGACCGGGAACTTTTCAGCCGATGTGTTAGGGCATCTTCAGTGGTGGTCCAAATCGAGGATGAAATTTAGTTTTTTAGACCCAACGCAAAAACATCGCTACACCGGTGTTCTAAGGAGGGATATACAGTTAGAATGACCAAAAAATTCAAATTTTTGTTTTTGCATAAAAAGTTAGTAAATTACCCCTAGAATACGCTCCTGAAACCCTTTTTTCAAAAATTGGACTCCAAGTGTTTCTCGCGCCTATTCGCCTTTTTCGCACGCAGCAGGTATAAAGGGACGCTTAAAACTTTCATCGCGTTTTTCTCAAAACAGCATTTTCGGAGTTTATGCCGGTGATAACTCGAAAACTAATAATTCGATTAGGCTGAAACTTATAGGATTTCTTCATTGTAGTAATACCTTCTATATGAATTAAAAATTATTGTAATATTTTATTATTAAATATGAAAAAATGTGAGAAAATGGCCGAAAAAATGTGGATTTTTTCAAAAAAGTTACGCCAAAAGTGTAAATATTTTTTTTAACTTTTTTTTCAATTTTTCTACAATCTACATCTACAAACAAATCTGTAAATGTTATTAATGTAATGTTTTTGAATTAGCAGATTTAAGATCAAAACTGTGACCAGGAGAGCCGGCACAAACAAAATATAACGACTTTTTCAATGCACTCTTACGGCCGCCATTTTGTTGAAAATTAAAAATAAAAATATTTTTGTATACTTCATGGATACACTTATAATTGTAAAAAAGTTTCAATTGATTTGAGTAAAAGCTTCCTCTTGAAATTTTGTTTTCGAATATAGGTTTTTTTTCTCGTTCTAACAGTATATCCCCCCTTAAATTTTGTTTTATACCGGATCTATTTTGCATCATTTTCAATCTGGTATATGTATGTTTTGATCTATTCTTGGAGCAATTTGGATTAAGAAAAATACCGTTTCAAAACACTTCACACTGCTTGATAATACCAATTAACGAGTAAAATTTTTAAGCCGAAAAGTGGCCGTTTTGGTGCTGGTGATGCTGGTGCCCGACAGAGAGTAGTGTTGCTCACCTCGGATGCAGATAATTACCTTAAGTAGCTACCGATGCCAGCAAATTACTTTTCGTTTTATTATCTTAGTATTTTTTTTTACAGCCACAGTGGTCCAGAATGTAAATTTAGCTGGAAAGATACATTTTCGGCCTTACTCTGAAATTTTGGAGCACATTTGTCTTCCACAAAGTTGTTAGTAGTAACAAGGCGCTTCTTTTAGTCTTAATGAAAACTAGGGTGGTCCTTACTTTTAGAGAAATCGAGAATCTAACTTTTCTATTTACAGAAAAATTGGGAACAAGTTTAATCAATAATTTCAAGCAACTTTGAGCGTATATTTTTTTATGGACTTTTTGATATGAGCAAATTAGAGCATATTTTAATACTTAGCTTAGGGTTTCCCTATAAAAATCAGTTATTTTGCTGTAACTTTTTTATTTACAATTTTTCAGCAACGTTGTACTGTCATTTATTCTTGAACAGTAAAAGTTACAACTTTTGGTGTGCTGAAACTGTCTCTATCATATGTCAGACAAAAGTAATTAGGGTTTCTGTAAACAAAATAGGCCTTTTTAAAATGCTGGTTTTTCTAGTTGGGACAAACCAAAAAAAATATATCTTAACAGCATTTGAAAGGATTTTTATTATTGCATACACACTTAGACATTTTTACAGTATATGGTAATTTTTTACCGAAGTTTCAGTATCTGAACGTCCGGGTAATCTGATTTAACGGATTTCGGTAAAATTTTACATATGACATTTTTTTTAGTTGGTTCTATTCAAGTTTTGCTGATGCAAATCAAGTATAAAGTTGTTCCAAAAATAGACCACCGCTGAAGATGCTCTTACAATTTTATCGCCTGTCAGTGCTCTAGCGCGAGGTGTGGTGTAGTTCTATATCAAAGCAAACCTTATAATATAATGAAATATTGTACGATGATAGACTGTACATAATATTATTTAAGGTGCATACATTGGCAACAAACACTATTTTTTTTATTATTTGGAATCATGACTTTTTTTTCCTTACTCTTCAAACACTTTTTTTAAATGGCCTAGCTACGTTTATGGTTATATAGCGGCCAACGATGACAAGACGGTATATATCCACCGTGAAAAAGTTTCCGACAGACGAGTGATGGAAAACCGTAGCGTTTGTTTTGACATAATTTCAAGCTATCGGGACGTGGAACACCGTCATTTGCTTCTATGAATTGTGTAGGTTCGTTGCTATTTTGCCTCCCCTTTAACAGTGCTATCGCCGTCAAAGCAGCGCGTACCAGACAAGAGATGCCCGCAGCTTGTTGTAGATGAAATATTACCCATCGCAATATTAAATTACGACCGCACTCTATTTAGTTTGCTTTCTGCACCAATTTCATCACCATTGTATCGGAAACCAGCAAAGCCATAAAATATAGCACTTCGCTTACCTATTATAGGCACTAGGTTTAAGTAGCATGGAATTGAGAGCAACTGCTCGGTTAGACTCAATACAATGTGGATCCTTATAATCAGGCTGAACACAATCTTCAAATGAAGGAATGAGCTTCATTCGATTCGGAGAAAATAATGCGAAAGGTTTTCTGCTTATAGAAAGATTTTCGATCGAATTCAACGGAAATGGGGATATGAATTATGCATGCGACTTTTTTCTCACCTGCCCACCCATATCGCGTGAGAGTGAGCTTATAGCTCGTTTAATCTTCTTAACAAAGTCAAGCACGTTGACGTGAAGTTAAGGAGGCTTAACATGAGATGAGGTTCTATGGATAATGCGAATAAAAAGGGTTATACCTTGATGGAAGAAAGGCGTGAAAGCTAGGTACTGTGTAATTTTTGCATCGGGTTTGTATTGGTAATGAATAAACAATGTTTTCAACGCCCAGTTCATCGGATTCAATATAAAAACATTATAAATCAAGGAAGGATCACCACAGTAATAAATAACGATTATTATTGGCAGTGATAAATATCAGATCTGTTCACACTAAGCCTCACACGTTTATGTTCTTTATCAAGAAAACATGCAGCGTGAAGATATATTTGAACTAATTACACTGAAAATTTAATTTCCTGCATATTACAAAATCGTAGGTAGGACTCACAAATCTTTTCGTTGTCTTTTTTTTAAAAACCGTGCAATTTTTTTAAAAGACCGTGCAATATCGTAGTTGCTATTCTTTTACTGATCAGAACTAGTGTAATTGCACAGAGAACCACATAGATGAAGCTTGGGAGTAGCTTTTACATCTTCAATGTACAAGTTCACTAATTCTATTTATAGATCTGTACCGGCGCCGGCCACGTGCTCACGGTCTTCCGGGAGGGGGAAAACAGAATGATTAGTTTGATGAAGTTTGTCAGAAACAGATAATCTCTCATCTCCATGCGGAGCGCTAGGAGTGGACGGTAATTTATTGCTAGAACGAATAGACATGAAGAGAAAGTGTATTGATTTTTCGGATAATACCGTTCAATGCCCTCCGTTCGTTTTCAAACTTGTATCTTTCAATTTCAAAGCCCGCCGTTGCCCTATACAGAACGTGGAATCCCTAAAGTGGCAATTCAGGCATTCCCGGAAATGTTCAGGGATGTGCTGCAAAAATGGCGAGAGGAAGGCCATCTCCCGGACAGGTGGACGATACAGAAATTAGTGTTGATACCGAAGCCAGGAAAGCCTCCGGGGGATCCAGCATCATGAGGGTCAATATGCCTATTGGATACGCTTAGGAAACTCCTGGAGAAGATCATCTTGAATAGGCTGACCAACATACCGAGAGCGAGCTATCGGGGATGCAATTCGGTTTCCAGAAAGGGAAGTCTACCGCGGATGCCATTCGGACAGTTGTCAAGACAGCCATAAAGGCGTCCAAACAGAGCGGCAATGGATATTGCGCTGTTGTAATGATCGAGGTTAAGAACGCCTTCAATAGCGCCAGCTGGGAGGCTATTACCGAATCGCTGCACAGAATGAGGGTCCCTGAACCTGAACCCTTTCAGAACCGGGAGCTGATCTACGAGAATTCCGTAGGTCAGACATCGGTAAACATCACGGCGGGAGTTCCGCAAGATTCCATCCTTGACCCAACACTTTGCAACGGGATGAACAATGGAATGCTCATGCTGAAGTTTCCTAAAGGCGTAGTGATCGTTGGGTTTGCGGTTGTCATCATATTATCAGTGAAGTGGAAATGCTGGCAACCGAAGTATCGACATAATTGAAAACTGAATGTAGGGATCGAAGCTGCAGATAGCCCACCACAAAACGGAGGTGCTGATGGTCAGCAACTGCAAACAGTGAGCAGAAATCGCTATCGGAGAGCTTGCCATAGCCTCGAAGCGCGTGCCGAAGTATCTGGGTGTGATGATTGACGACCGGCTAAATTTAAACAGCCACGTAGATTATGTCTGTTGGAAGCGGCGATGGTTTTTAATGTGGTTGCTAGAATCATGCCAAATACCTACGGACCTAGCAGTAGCATCTATTGGATAGTGTATCATCATTGATATTGAGATACGGATGTCCAGACTATGTCACAGCGTTGGAAACCAAGCGAAACCGGGCGAAGTTGAGCAGTACGTTCAGGCTCATGGTCATGCGAGTCGTGAGTGCGTACCGAACTATTTCAGCGGAGGCAGTATGCATCATTTCCGGAATGATCCCGATTGGCATCATTATAGTGGAGGACAATGAGTGTAATCAGCGGAGAAATACCAAAAGAGAATCTGGTGAGAGCGGAGTCGAAGGCAAACTAGCAACGAGATTGGGATATGGGGGAGAACGGTCGACGAACGCACCTGCTCCTAAAAGATTTGTCGATCTGGATGAAAAGAAAGCACGGAAAGGTAAACTTCTACCTTACACAGTTTCTGTCTGGACATGGTTGTTTCAGGCAATACATACATCGATTCGGACACGCAGCGTCACCCTTCTGTCCGGAGTGCGCAGACGTCCAAGAGACACCGGAGCACGTGGTCTTTAACTGCACACGATTCGGATCGTTGCAATGCAAGATGCTTGCCATCAGCGTGGCAGATACCAGCTCAGTCAACGTCGTCTATAGAATGTGTTGTGACGAAAGTGTTTGGAATGCGGTCAACGGAGCCATTACGCAAATCATGTCGGCACTACAGCAAAAATGGCGGGAGAATCAAGAAGCGTTGTTATAGATCCGCAGTCTGGGAATACTCTAGTCGATTGAGTCAGTATGTGGAAAATTCGTTTCCGGAATCCACAGGCGGGTAATCCTACGTTGGAGTAGGGTAGATCCACCGTCAGGGACTACTCATCTCGTAACGTGGAGGATGAGAGCTGAATGGCTGCACCAAGTTAGGTGAGAGCGAAATGGCTGTTGTAAGGAGAAGAAGTTGTAGCCAAATTGCCAAGAATCTCCACGAAGTAAAACCATAGGGCAGTCTCGTGGAGCAGTTCCGGTTGTGCAACAAGGAACCGGGTTTTAGTGGGATCAGAAGTCGGCCTTTTTTCAAAGGTCGACCCTGACCATACTCTGACACAGTGCACGATGAGCAAGTGCAGGCTTCTGTGTCAGGTTAAGGATTTCCCGAACCATGTATAAAAAAAACCAGTCAGTCAGTCAGGCAGTCAGTCAGTCAGTCAGTCAGTCAGTCAGTCAGTCAGTCAGTCAGTCAGTCAGTCAGTCAGTCAGTCAGTCAGTCAGTCTTAGTTAGTTTCTCTAGTTAGTTTGTTAGGTTTTTTGAAATTTCCTCTGTACTTTTCTACTTAACGTGTAGAGATTCCAAAAATTTAAATCGCGTTCTAATCGGACGAACCGTTTTTGTATTATGATGTCCACTAACTTTGCAAACATGGTTTTGAGATAATCACATGTGAAGTGTTGAGTCCAGTTTTTCATCAAACTGGTATTGAGTCTGATATTCCGGGACCATAAAAAATCCCTTCAACTCCTTGAGTTCCTTGAGCTCTTGCCACTTCTTGGCTGCCAATATGCTCCACCTGGCCTCTTTCGCGCCATCCGACAAGCGTGTTGCAGCGCTAAAAGGAATGGCAGGTCGCCCTGATGACCATCTGCAAACTGGTATTGAGTCTGATATGCCGGGACCATAAAAAATCCCTTCAACTCCTTGAGTTCCTTGAGCTCTTGCCACTTCTTGGCTGCCAATATGCTCCACCTGGCCTCTTCCGCGCCATCCGACAAGCGTGTTGCAGCGCGATTGACGCGCTTGCTGACGGTTTTCACGTAAAAGGAATGGCAGGTCGCCCCGATGACCATCTGCAGCGCTCTCACAACTTTGAGAATGCAGTTCAGTCTCTCGTTTAAATTGCAGGCCACCGCAGGCCTTGCCGCAGTAAATGGTTTTTGAAGACAGCGCCCAGATGCTAGCGTTGAAGCTTTATCCACCGAGATAACGTTCAAGCAGGTCATCGCGACTCAGATTTTGCTAGACAGGAAGTATGACTGTGTAAATTTCCTTTTTCATTGCTGGTTTGTGTTTGTAGTTGCTGAGCTCGCCGTTGAATTTTGCCTTCTGCCATGTGCACCAGGAATTTGCTCCGTAATGTTGTGTTTCCTCATTCGTAGATATCTTGTGGTGCAATGTTTGTACCATGTTTGCACCTCATCATATCCACTGTCGCCGAGTTCCTCCTAATAGCAAGTTCAAAATAGATGGTTAGCTCTTCTATTAATTTCCCTGTCAACTTTCCCTTGCCTTTAAGTCCTTTGGTCTTTCGCAGTGCAAGGCAGTGTAAACGGTGGGGAATTCGAGCCGGTAGCCAAAACTCCCTTAGCTCAGTCGGCAAAGGCACACCATGCTGGAGGTAGCTGCGTTCGATTCCCGGTCTGGTCTAGGCATTTTTTGTTAATAAATTTTTCTCGACTCCGTGGGCATAGGGTGTTATTGTACTTACCATACCATCATACTAATTTAAAAATGGTACCTGGTATGGAAAGCTCTCAAATAATAACTTTGGAAGTGCAGTAGACTAAATTGAACGCTAACGTTTGCATTAGAAAAAATGGACAAAAGTTGCCGATTTTCCATGGGTTTACCCTCGCCCGCACTGACAAAACTACCCATGCAGCATCAATCATAGTAACCCATAAGTCAGCAGACATAATTTGACAGATCTATCAGTCAAACTCTAACCGTGATGGCAAAAACAGTGAAGCAACTCTGTTCAGAAGCATGTCCGCGTCAAAGAACGGCACCCCACCGCGTTGAAAATGAACATCATGCGGTACTTTGTGGACGCCGGATTCACCCGTTCCGGCATCTATAACATTTTGGAACTATTAGACAACCATCAGAACATCGAAAGAAACCCGGTTCCGGACAACCGACGACCCTGAGCGGCAAGAAGCTCCAAAGGATGCTGAAGAGAAAGACCGTGGGGGAAAAGTGGCTAGATCGCTACGTACGCTTGGCCGGGAGGTCGGTTCAACGGGCCAAACAGTGAAAAAGTATCTGGCAAACATGAACATACATGGCAGGATGCTGAAGTCACGTCCATTGGTTTCCGAACTGCAGGCAATGACGCAGCGGCAGTGGCTGAATAAGATGGTCAACTCGATTTTCCCTCCGAATCGCGACGTGGCGGTGGTGATAGACGACGAGACCTATCTCACCCAGTATGGCAACGACTGGCAGGGCACTTCGTATTTTACTTCCCCCACGAACGAAGTGAGCTTCGAGGTGAAGTTCATTTCACACACCAAGTTCCCCAAGAAGGTGCTGCTGTGGCTGACAATCGGCGAGAAGAGGATGTCAATACGAAATGCCTGCCGGAAGTGGCGTCGTTCATCAAGAAGCACCATAGGGGTGAAGACGCGGTGTTCTGGCCGGATCTGGCGTCGGCCCACCATTCGTTGGAGGAGATGGAGCGGCTGAATATCGATGTGGTATCCAAATCGGCGGACCCGTCCAGCTTCCCCCGAAAAAAAAGAAAGAACTCAAAAACATGCCTGCATGCATGTTTTCGTCCGTTAAGTCATTTTTGACGACAAACTGGCTGCTTGCCCGAGAAACGTGTTTTTCAAATGGCAGGTTGCCACAGACTGTACAAAATATAAAGGAAAATTGTCAAATCTGAGTTAATACGATACCAGAGCCATTTGGTAATACACGATAATAATTGGAACTAAAAAGATCGCCCATTCCGTCGATAACGGTCGAAATTTCCGGGCACTCGGCCCACTGCCACACTGCTTCGATTTTCGGCCTGTAACTTTGGAACGTTGAGTCTCATGAATTTCGGGTGCCGTTTACGATAAAGTACAGGACACTCTAAACAATATTTAAGCTAAAAAACACACATTTTGAAACTCGCAGAGAGTACTACCCCCGTAAACCCCCTTTTGTTGTTTTAAATCTTTTAAAACCCGGATGTTTCAGAATTGCTATATTCTGAGCCCACAGCTCGATTCAACGAGGTAAAATCTATCAAATTTAACATATTTACTCGATGGGCGGGAAACACTGCCAACTTGTGTAATATTTTTATAAACGCTGCAACTGGACGTGTGATGGATAGTCACGTAACAGGCAATACACAAAGACGACTTTGCAAACTCACAAACCTAGTCCGTACTTAAAGTTAGTGCAGTGGGTTCGTCCTAATCGGCTCATCCAAGCAAAAAATATTCCCTTACGAAAGTTTATCCTTTATTCAGACTGCATTTCCGGAGCCACCGGCGACTAATCCCACAACATTTGACATTCGAGCGCTTCTGAGCGGATAAATTGCCTGGAAATAATGGTGAAATTTATAGAAGTGCATGTGCTCCGGCGGTTCAGAGACTTTTTTGCTTCATTTATCTGACACCAACCGTAGAGAAGCTACGAGGGAATCCTTCGGTTCCAGTCTTCGTTGTGGATTGTTATGACAGCCATGTGACAAGACAACGTGGCCCAGTTGGCTGAATGTGCAAGGAGCATTGGCGGAAGTCAGTTTGAGATAAATAAATGAACCTCGTTAGGTGATTACTGAGTGTGAAAAAACTGCTACAAATTGGAAAGATTAATGCTTTGGTGCCCTTCGCCAAGAGCTCACACCAAGAAGTAAAGTTCTGGAGTTTTTTGAGAATAAAAGTTTTTAGTGACGAACTAACTACTAGGGGCAACCCCCGGGTTAACCTATAGTATCAGAATTACGAATGAAACGTGTGACTTTAAAGAAGAGTTGGAAAATATGACTGTGGCATATACATACATTAGAATTAGTTTTGGATGTTCACCAGAAAATTATTTGAGTTTAGCTGTTGAGAAAGGCAAGCTTTATGCAAATTCAATTGGAGCAGATTAGAAAGATAACATATTCAAAACCATTGCAGATATGATGAGAAGCCAGGTGATCGTTATGAGAAATATCCTTTTGCATAGTTTTGTTAAACATTTGATATTGACTGTGTGGTCATATGGGAAAAAGACATTAACATGAATACAAAGACAAAACCAAACCTATACTATAGTCTCATGAGAGCACGCCGGTTGGATGTTTGATTTGACTTCTGCACACTGCACACACTGAGCCATACGATAAAATTTTCTGGGCAAAGTTTTTCCGGAATGAAGTGAATTCAATTGAGTTGCTGTGGATATTCTCATCCGGGATTGTCCTTCCTTCATTCCTTCTTTCATTTTCACACGTTTGTCTCAACGTTAATTTGTATCTCTGAATGTCATTGTGAAGTATCCATTTTCAAGATGCCGGGAGGTCGGTTTAATTAGAGGTATTTATTTAGCAAACTAAATGGAATTGGACAAAGTCAGCTTATTTGCTCGATCGTTCTATAACTCGTGATTTTCAGAACACAAATCTAAACAAATGCAAGCAGTTCATGTTTGAAATAGCTAACTTTCGTTTGTGGCACTGCAGCACACATGGGCTAGCAGTTTCATACGCGAAGGGGCTGTGTTTTTTTAGATTTGTATGCTGAAAAATTAGAAGTGCTGGAGCTTATCAGTAAACATGGCGGCCATAAGTGGACTCTGTTCTAAAACTGCTAGTTTTAGTTATCAAATTTCAAATGACCAGTTCGATACACATTTCGGTGAAGACGTCAATTTCTCGTCTTCGAATGAATAATTTTGACTCAAGACTATCACACTGTGCGTCCTTTCTTCGATGGAACCATCTAGATATGGTTCTCTTGAGGATTGAAAATTGAAAAAGGAGTATACATCTCCGATCTGTAGGTCGGACAATAGTGGATTCCGTAGAATAGGCAGCAACTCAATCAAAAGTTCATTATTGTTATTTTTTATGGCAAACAGCAGCATGATGTAGACCTATTCAAACAAAAAATCTGGCCAAATGAACCCAATTTAGAACTGATTAGATTACCCTTCGAAATGATACCATGTAGAGGAAAATGACGAATCAATCGACGGTCCAATCGTGGTCGGGATCGATTACAGCTCTGGGTAGGGTTGGCCCTCTTGCTGTATGATTTGCTGGTTTTATAGCAGTGGCGCCTGTTGGAATATGACTGCGTTGATTCACTCGTTCAAGCATTATAGATCCAATTCGTTTGATTGATAGGTTTTGCAAGCAAGGGAAATGCCATGGCAAATGGAATAGCCTCATTGCCTGTGAATACACCATTTAATCGTGCTAGTACAATTCTTTGATGTTGAATGTGGCGCCGTGTTATGCAATGTTTAAGCGTTCATCAAATCTAAAATCAATCACAAGTGAACGTGTCAAACTAATGAAAGGGTGTTTTATAGCGAAACAAATATTTTTATTTATTTATTTTGTCGTCAATCAATAGAAGACCGTTTTGTTACAATAGTGCTTACATTTTATGTTTCACTTATATATACAGTACGCCTTAGAAAACTAACACATCAGATTTACAGTTTTAATGTTTTGAATCGTTCGTTATTATCTAATTGAATTGAAGTATTGTTTTAGTTTTGTTTTGGTCATAGTGAAGTCTACATTTTCTCCATGCTTATTGTAAGTTGCCATCATCTGATTCAGAGGTCCGAATTTGGCGTAATTTGTACGATGATGGCTTGTTATAAATATATTTCTATTTCGTAGTTGCCGCGACGGTATGTAAAAATTAAGTTTTGACAAAAGTTCTGCTGAATCAATGCGTTGCGAAACAATATCATTTACGAATGATACTAATGCAAATTCACGGCGCTCTTTTAATGATTGGATGCTGATGAGCATGCAGCGGGCTTCATAAGATGGAAGCGGAAACCTTGTCCAACCTAATTTACGAAGTGCATACAGTAAAAATTGCTTCTGCACCGATTCTAGTCGTTCTTCATGGGTGACTGAAAATGGTGACCAAACTACGCTACAATATTCCAGTGTTGACCTTACATATGCAATATACAATGTTTTTATTGTGTACGGATCATGAAAATTGTAACAGAATCGTTTTATAAATCCAAGCATATTATTTGCTTTGTTGATGATTGTATTGTAATGATCAATGAAAGTTAGTTTCGAGTCCAAGATAACTCCTAAATCCCTTGTTCTTTTACATTTTTCAACTGGCTGATTCCCTAGATTGATAGTTATGTCTGGGGTGTTTCGTTTCCTACTAAAAGCTATCGAATTACATTTTTTTACGTTCAGCTGTAAAAGGCTTTTGTTGCACCAAGTATAGAAATCATTTATTTCTTTCTGGAATGTCATGATATCTTCTTTGTTTCTTATTTCTAAAAATAGTTTCATGTCATCAGCGTAAATAAGAAATTTAATGTTTTTGAGAATAAAGGAAATGTCATTTACAAACAAAATGAATAAAAGGGGACCTAGGTGAGAGCCTTGGGGACTCCAGAATGACCTTAATAGATTTGATTTCTTCCCTTTGAATCTAACTATTTGTTGACGGTTAGTAAGATAGGATTCGAGCCATCTGAGGATTCCTGCCTCAATTCCCATTTTTCGCAATTTGAATAGAAGCATGGGTATGTCAATGCGATCAAAAGCCTTGCTGAAGTCTGTATAAAGAGCTTCTACATGGTTGCCATTGTCCATTGCTATCAGTGAGTAGTTGACGAATTCCAATAAATTTGTGCTAGTTGATCGTCCTTTGAAGAATCCATGTTGCTTTTTAGTCAGTCTGTTTTTGATTTGAGAAAACAATTTTTCATTGATAATTGCTTCAAAAAGTTTAGGAACGCAGGAAATAATGGCAATTCCACGATAGTTACAAATGTCCGATTTTTTTCCACTTTACAGGGTTACATACAGGGTTTGTGTTCTAGTTAAGCATATGTATTGTATGTATTGTATAGTTTATGTTTCATAGCTTACCTGTATAGTATGTATTGTATAGTTTATGTTTCATAGCTTACCTGTATAGTATGTATTGTATAGTTTATGTTTCATAGCTTACCTTAATTGCAGACCAAATAGTTGAAAAGAGTTTGGAAATTACGGAGATTTCTGAAGGTAGCCAAGGGACCGTCCATTAATTATGTCACGCAAAAAGTGACTTCTTATACCTCCCTCCCTTGTCACGTTTTTTGTATGGACCTTCAAATGTTTTTGTATGGATCGTCACGTTTTTCCAAACCCCCCCTCCACCCTTATTGCGTGACATAATTAATGGACCTTCCCAAACGTTGAGAACATGTTAAAAAATAATAAGTAGAAGCTATTAGAATCCTATTATCATCCAATATTCGAAATGAGTAAAATGATTTTTGATTCCGTGAACAAAGTGTGTTTGTTTGTTATGAAAATACACACTGAACAATGTTCGTAATTCCCTGAGCTACTTTTCCGTAAAGCAAATTATCCCAAATAACATCGCCAATACTAATCAGCTTTTTAAATTTTATTTAAGTTTAATGAAAGCCACTTTAAATCAACTTGGTTTTATTATGGCACCAAGAGGTGCCAATAAGTTTCGTATTTTATTCAGGTAAATGAAAACCTACATAGTTTGCTTACAACGATCTTAAAGCCTTGTTTTCTCAAATTCCTTCTACTCCTATCAATGGTTTTTTTTTCGAATTTATGAACTGGTAAAGTTCTGTATTGAAATGCTGTTCTAGAACTCATCATATTTACTTATTATAATCAGATGAAAAAAGAAATAAGAACTATTTTCCTCCAGTAAATGCATTAAACGGCAAATTGGCATTGAGAGAAGTCACTATAAACAGTTCAAGTTCTGTCCAGTTAGAATCCGGAATCATTTATTGTGTTGCAGCGGCACGGAAACTGACCGCTGCAAAAACTCTTTTACAGCGGTTTATTTACCAAGGCGCCCACTTTCTGTGGTATAAATTTCACGGGGTTCGTGCAGTGAGTCAAAAGTTATTCCAGATGGAAGCCGAGAGGAGAGAAACAATTCTGCACACTCGCGATAATAATCCAACTTGATCCGCAATAAAAATCGCAAAAACGTTGAAAATCGCCAAATCAATCGTGTATGATGTGCTCAAACGTTTCAGGGAGCAAAATAGCGTGGATCGAGTGCCTCAAGGTAAGCGTCGTAGTGGAACATATGACCGCAAGCTGAACCACAAGGTGTTGAAAACCGTCAAAGCAAACCCTGGACCATCAGATAATGAAATCGCACAAAAATATGTTGCTGCTCGCTGTACCGTTCCAAGAATTCGTTTGCGAGCAGGATATCGTTCGTATCGAGCCAGCAAGCAACCAAACATAACGTTGAAGCAAAGTTACGTCACCAAAACCCGAGCTCGGAAATTGTACCAGCAGGTTTGAACGAAGTACCAAGGATGCCTGCTCATTGACGATGAAACCTATCTAAAATGGATTTCGGACAGCTTCCTGACCAAAAATTCTACATGGTGATGGCACGAGGAGATGTTCTTGCGAAGTTTAAGTTGGCTTTTATGGACAAATTTGCCCAAAAACTGATGATTCGGCAAGGGAATGCAGCAGCGGCGCAAAGACCAAAGTGTTCGTGACAAATAAGACGATGGACTCGAAGCTGTACAAGGAAGCATGCCTCAAAAACCGTGTACTACCTAATGATAACGCTCATAAAGGTCCCGTGAAGTTTTGGCCAGATTTGGCGAGTTGCCATTACAGCCGGGAAGTCATCCAGTGGTACCGTGATAATAACGTAGATTTCATCGATAAAAACGTAAATCCACCAAACTGCCCGCAGTTCCGGCCCATCGAAAGATTTTGGGCAACAATGAAGCGGAAGCTTAAGAAAAGTGGAAAAACGGCTCGGGACGCGACTCAGATGACCAAAATGTGGAACAAATGTGCCAAGGAAGTTGACTCTGGATGTGTGCAGCGCTTGATGGGAGGAATATAGGAGACATTGCGAATTTTTATTAGGAACGAAGAGAAATGATTTGTATTGATATTTTACTCTTGAAGTACAGAGAATAACCTTTGTTTTGAAGTATTAAACTTATTTGTACGTCAATCCGTTACCGAGATACAAATGATTTTCTTATTCCGGATTCTAGATGGACATAGCTTTACTCAAGTACACTGAAAATTTATTTTCGTAAAGAAGCTTTCATGCGTTTCGTAAACATAGATTTTGTACATAGAACATATGTATCGTATATTGTATGAAACATTCATATTGATTTTTATCTGGTAAAATGCTATCATTACAGCTTTTTGTAAAATGCACGAAATAAATTTCGTGAAGACCAGCCAATCGCTGTTTCACTTTTATCGTACTCATGCCAAATGGTGTTGCTGCTGGGAAAAGCGGAAATAATTTATCTATCCCAAAATAAAAATTAAACCGCTGTCGAGAGCTAGAACTTCATGCACATTAATCAAGCATCTTCTCACGAGGCACCATGGCCTAGTGAGATCAACCACAGATTCAGTATCAGCACATTCCATAAATTCAGGTTCAAATCTCATATCAGAAACATTATCGCTTGACAACTCCACGTGGTTGCGTTTTTTTTATCAATTATATTTCGAGTCGATAAAGTAAACGTAAACGAGTCGTCCAATGCATGAATGTTCTTTCTTGTCAACAAACGCTTCGTGCTTTTGACAGTTGCGCGCGTGCCATTAATTGCAAATGCATCTTCATTAAAACAACAAAGCAGTTTCGTTGCAGAAAACAACAAATGGATTTGTAAGTATTACCTTCGATTTCGTAATATAAACTAAAACTAACTTTCAGTGTAGACGTTTCTAAATAACTACACGATTTAAGGAGATTTTTGGAGTCCCTCGTGATCCATACAAAAATATGTAGGGTTAAGTACTAAAGGGTGTACCGTTTAAAATCCGTACACACTCAAATTTCTATATCTTTTGATCCGTTTGGGTAAAATCATTTGTAATTTTGCGTAGACATAGTTTAATGAGCATTGTTTACATTCTTTGAGTTGAAATTATCAGGTGCGAAAAGCTTTAAAAAATGGTGACGAAAGAAGAGTGCGTGTGTGAAAAAAAATTGCACGAGTACTTTGAGAATAAGGATCTGCACGGTGTATAGTATCATAAAACAATTCGAAGAACGTCTAACTGTTGATCGGAAGTGAAAATCCGGAAAAAAAACCGTCAGGTCATCGAGAACGATTACAAACGCGTGTTTGGGGCCTTTAAATGAAAACCGAATGCCTTAGTTCAAGATGTGGCTAAAAAGTAAGACTTTTGTGCAGTATACCAAAACTCGAGCTGAACTACGTACGTTCAAGGTTTAGAAGTCCCCAACTCGTGACGAGAAATAGAATACGGTCGCAAAAAGCCGCAAAAAGAAAATAAAACTCTATTTATTTCAAATCGATAATCCAGATTTTATTGAAAACTTTACCCATTATATTGCAATATAATACTGATCAACTACAGCATATGTTTTGAAATAACACCGCATTTTACCTTCTTGACCAGCTCCAGACGTTTTTCGTCACAGGCACGCACGACTTCTTCGGCATTTCGTCCCAAATACGTTTGATTACGGTTTTGAATTGGTTCATATTACCTTTGCCAGCATGTATGACCATACGAAATAATCCAAGGAATTCAGATCTGGTGAACTGCGAGGCCATTCTTGTCCAAAAAGTCGGTCAAATTTTCTTGGCACCAGCCCTGAGCGAGATTTGCAGTATGCGATTGTGCTCCGTCCTGCTGAAACACATCGTGATCATCTCCAAACACCTCTTGTACATATGGTTTGACAACATTCTCCAAAGCTTCCGTTTTATAATATACGGCATCCACTTTACCGCTTTTTTTCGATGAAAACCAGTGGTAATTTGTCTGCAAATTCCTCCCCAAACCATCACTGACGCAGCACTTTGGAGCCGTGGAATATTCCTATCACTCTCTGGAACAGTTCTTGAAGAAGATAAATTCTTCCCCACCGTGCCGCGACAAAAACAGACTTGCTCTTTCGAGTCGTTTCTGCTTGGAAGGTTTCGAAACTCCGTGAACCTTACGTTTCTTGAAAGCTTGGAATCCGAGATCATTTTGCAGTATATTGTGCATTGACGGTCTCGAAACATTCAGATCTGCGACCATTTCACGTACAGAGCGCTATGATTTTCGTCTAATCCGTTCCCTGACCACTTTCACAACTCGTGCAGTCCACACCGTACGATATCTTCCGGTCATCCAACGAGCAGGTGTCACGGTACCTTCGGATGGTTCGGTACACAAAATCCCGCTTTACTCCGAGGTTTTTAAAATTTCTGAAAAAAGAGCCCGGGCGCTCACCTTTCAAAAACTTTTTTATCACCACAGCACGAAACGCCTTCATCGCTGGTAAAAGATAAATACCGAATGAAACCAATCGGACATAACCTAAAAGCGTTTGTATAAACATAGTGCAAAAATACACAAACACATACATGAAGCATGTTGAGTAGTTGCACGACACCAATGCAAGGAAAAAGTGTATGAGAATATATTGGACAAGGTGTACATGGTGAAAATCACAAGAATATTACACATTCAAATTATATAAATTTTATCAGCTACGTGCGCCTCCATCCGGATGGGTGAAATTGCTGTAGCTGGGTGCCACCAATGAGGTCTATACAGGTGGAGAAGAAGTGGTTAAGTTGTATTAGTGTAATGCAAAATACTCTCATTGTGTTCGTGAGATGATGCACAGCCTGATTTTTGAAAACATGCGTGACATAGATCTCAAAAAACAACAATTTATATCAGCAGCAAATCACAAGATGGAATGTTTATTTTCGGTGATCAATGATTGTTTACACATTTTTCGTTACTAATACCGCCAAACGCCCTGCTCTTCACCACCTGTATAGACCTCATTGGGGTGCCACCACTCACTTTCAGAGAGTGGTGCTATTTTGAAAAATGTGAAATCGTACAAAATTTAGCAGCACCTCAAATTTAAATAACTTTCTGATTTTAAACTCAAATCAATCTCATTTTAAAGTTCAAATGCTTCATGAAAGAGTGCTTCGTATTTTCAACGTGCCTCCGATTTTTAGCTCAACTTTAAAGTAGTTTTTTTAAATTATAATTCAAAATACTACTTCCCCGTACTGATTAATTTAAAATACTACTTCCCCGTACTTAAAAGTTAAAATCCCATATGAAAATTCAAGTCGATATTAACTGCTATCGATTTAAAACGATTTAAAAAATATAAACTTCTCAGGGATGGCTTTTTAAACATGTTCAACCAAAATTTACTAGGGAAATTTTTTAATACAATTTTTTTAAATCGACACAGCCTACGCGCACAGTGCAAACAGCAAGCACAAACAGAATTTCGAAAAGCTTGGACAAAAGCGGCTGAATCGGTTGCATTGAAGTTTACACTTTACCCATGACAATATTATTAAAACTTATGTGTTCAAATATTGCCTTAAACGAGCCTTAATTTAATCTTTTGTTTTCGTGTAGGATCAATGTAGCACTTCCAGATGTATAATGGACCAGTTCTCTTTTTCATATTTATATGTAGCTCCAACAGTTTTTAACTTCATTATCTTTGTTTTCTTCTACAGGTTTCCAAGGATTTGTGAGATGTCAACTTTGATGAACGAATCAAACTGACTCCGTTGGCGGTAAAAGAGCGCTCTTGGAATGTGGCATCGGGAAACCTTCGTGAGAAAGTTATCCAAGACGGATAAGAAAGCTGATTAGCGGTGTAATTTCGCAAATTGGAGATTATATTCTCGTTTGCGGTGAAAATCTGCACAAAAAAAAGAAATTCAAAAGCCAAAAGCGGTAAAATGTGCCCCGAGTGTTTGATGGTGTTTCCCCTGGTGCTTTCAGTTTTTGTGGTTAGCGTTTACGGCGGTTCGTGTAGAGAAGCCACACTGTGCTGCAATGGTCGGGACTCGTCGTGTGTAGTGCAAAAAATGCTCTCGAATGCCGTGGCAACCGATTTAAACGTGAAACCATGCTACTGCGATCATGCATGCTTGAAGCTGGGTGACTGCTGTTCTGATTTCAAGGCATACTGTGGAGGTAAGTCATCAACTTTCATTGTGCTCTCGAACTATTTTTCTATAGCGACTGCGAGTTACAAGTTCAATTAGACTGATTAAGGGCGTTGAGTTGAACAATGTACATGATTATAATTCAATTATTGACGGATGATTTAAAGTGCAACACCTGGTAACGAGAGTTATTTTAACGAGCAGGTAGTTCATTAACAGCAGAATATTCTGTGTTAATTATTCAGTTCCGCAATTCAACAAGCAATACTTTTTCAGATCAACTCATGTGAAATAAGGCTTATTGTTATCATTGTGAACGTTACAAATAACTTACACAGGAACAGGGGATAGACAACATGATCGGGACTAGCAAATTTTTGATCAACTTTGTAGTGCTCCTACTTCGTGATATATTATCGGATTTAATTTCAGCGAATCATTCGACTGGAAAATTAATTTAATTTTATATCTCGGTAATATTATTGGCCATGGCCTCTGGACACCGGAGTTGTTCCGAGTTTCCGGAAATGCTATCTAACAGTATATACATTAATTGTTATGTTATATATTCTCCGTGCGAGGAGTAACGATTATGATGTAGAAGGAGATGTTCGCTCATCACCATGAGGCACCGAGAGTGAACAACAATGTTTTTGGCTAGAATTAAAGATATGAAGAGAAAGTTTTGATAGTTCCGGTAGTGTGCGGCAGGCTTGGAAATTTAACAGATGTTTTATGAAAATTGAGCGAAAAGGGCATGTGTACAGTGGTACTCGAACCAACGACATTTTTGCCTAACATCCCACTGCGGGGTAGGTCGAAGCACGGACTATGTCCGCCACTTCAACAGGCCTTTTCGCTCAATTTTCATAAAACATCTGTTAAATTTCCAAGCCTGCCGCACACTAGCGGAACTATCAAAACTTTCTCTTCATATCTTTAATTCTAGCCAAAAACATTGTTGTTCACTCTCGGTGCCTCATGGTGATGAGCGAACATCTCCTTCTACATCACTATCTAACAGGTTGAAATTGTGATGAGATTTTATACGAGATGCCGTTGTCAAACAATTTTTTTCAGTAAACACACGTAAAAACAAAAATTTTCCCATGCGAATGAAATGTCGATTAAATTTACCGAGATATGGCTATTTCCGTGAAAAAGGTTCTGTTGAAGGGTCCTGGATGCGGTTAACTTTGTATTTTACTGAAAACATGCCATGTTACAGCCTTTTCTTCTTGGTTTTTCATCACAAACCTTATTATAAAATTAAAGAGTAGGACATACAGGGGCCTTCGTCAAAGGAGTCGAAAAAAAAATCTTCACGAAAATTTCTCATATCGGACCGAGGACTGAACCCAGCCACCTCCAGCATTGCGTTGCTTTGCAACTGCGCCTTTACTGACTGAGTCATGGGAAAACCCAGGAAGGGATCCTAAATTTATACTGCTCAAAAAGATTTAATTCTCGATTGCAATGCGAGTAGAACGCTCGAGTAATTTATGTTAGAGGCCTAAAAGCCATTTGTAAACAATGACTTTAAATGTCGAATTCTCTTGAATCACAAATCACTCTGGTGAAATGAAGGCAGCATCTGGTAGAAGAATGTAAGTTCTACCATATGGTGTAGCTGCGTATAGTAGGATTCTCTTGATTCGTGAGAGATCAACGTTTGAAGTCATTGTTTACAAATGACTTTTTGTCCTAATCATGAATTACTCGTTACGGTTCCTTTCAGTTACGTGGTTCGCTATTTTTCAACAACAAAAAATAAAAACAGTGGAAACCAAACTAATCTGGGCTCAATACTTTATTTTCTAGTTACATAATTGCAAAGCAATGAAACGAAGTGAAGCAGAGCCCCTAATGAAATTTAGAGAATTCAAAAAATTCTAAATATCGATTGAATCATGAATACGTACATGAATATTAATTCTGTTTTGCAAGATTCGTTTCAATATATTGTTGTGAGAGATTCGTTTTAATTTTTAAATGTATGGATATGGGACGGGCTTTGAGGAGTTTATTCAGCACCTGGGACATTTGATGAAGCTGTATGTAATCCATAACTAGAACTGCCAATATTTCGACATTAATCCCTTTGCTTACTCTAATCTATCGGAACATATCTCATAAACGAGCATTAGACTTAGAATATTTAATACCCATGGAATAAAGTTCTCAATTGAAGGGACTTATTAAAAGCATGCGGATTGCTTTCTGACCAAGAAAATGTTTTGTTCAGCTTCGCAATCTGTACAAAAATCAACAATATTGTATGAGCGTGATTCCGTGCATGTGTGCGAAGGCGAAAAGAAATCGACCAGCTCACGATTTGCTGCAAACGTCAATTTCCTAAGGCCGCTCCTTCGTTTTTCCCATCCGCTCTCGAAAACAATCAACCAAAACATGACGATTGCTATGATCACAAACTAATCTACTAGCAGGCTATGAGATAACGTACACGATAAAACTTTTAGTTTGTCAGTGATCTTTAGATTGGTGTATTTTCTACTTCATTTATTCTCACGGAAATGTTAGATAAAGCGACTTTGACGAGAAACGGGATGCTTCGTTTAAAAACAAACAAATGTAAGAGACAGCAGGCTTCACGTTACAATACCGGCGGCTACACGGAAATCTCAATTTGCGTTATTATAAAGTATGCTGCTTCGAGGAAAACTGGAACTACGTCAAAAAGGAGTATATTAGTTTTACTCTCTTTTGAGTGAACTAAATATACGTCAAAATGTGCCTCCTTTTAAAAAGTGTTTTGAAAAGTAAAATATGCATACTTTTTACTCCTCTTGAAAAGTAAAATATGTTTACCTTTACTCCTTTTGAGAACATTTTTCAAGCATTTCGGAAAATCAATTGTGCCCGGGTATGGCTCAATTCCGTTATTCAAAAAAAAAAAAGGAAAAAAAACTAATACCTATCCAGATGTATTGCGCCAAAATAGACACACGCATTTTATTACAGGGTTGATTGACAGACTCATAAGAACTATTAAATTTAACCTTATATCATCGGTTGGATAACGGGTGATCAATAAAAAATGATAATGATTTCTATACCTTTCTGTAATTAAAGTAAAGAGCGTAAATTATTTCTCTCTCCAAGAGAATTGCTCTCTGGACTCCCTATAAATGGGTGACATGATTGTTTTCATTCGGGTGCTGTCAGTTCATTCGAAGATGGCGTTTACACAACCCTGCCATCGGTTCAGCTTAGTCATCCATCACAGTGTGCTCAACAGATGGCGCAGGTGTGTTAGAGACGATGATTTGTAGTGCAAAATGTTCGATGTGTTATGTCTGTTTGTCTGTCATATAAATGTTAATAAATTTACGGAGATGGATTAATATAAAAATATAAACATTTTCATAAAAAAAACTCGCGTTGTTACGGTCTTTGGTGATAATTGTTGATGCTGCTGATCGAAAATTATGCAGAAAAAATGCAAAACTACAAATTTTTAAACGAGTTTTTTTCCTAAAAGGGGCAAAAGGGGACAAAAGGGGGCAAACAATTTTGCATAGATCTTGAAGATGGAAGTTTGTACTTTCAGTTCACGTACTCTGTGTTTGCAAATATTTGCAAATAAAGGAATAAGATGTCCTGCCAAAAAGTTTTTTGTTTTCCACTTCAACTACTACAACTTTTTTAATACAATAATTAGTAACTATTTCGTATCTTCAAAATGTGCGTCATTTTATACCCTAAAATTCATCTTTGCAAAAATTGTGTTTTTTTTAAAGTCCCACCCTAAGGAAAGCTATAAAAACTGTTATGAAACGATACGTAGATGAGATAGAAGTTAAATTTGTTTAGCCAAGTTTCATCAAATTAAAATACTTACAATTTTCTAGAAGCAGAATATCCTCTAAATCATAAGAATAAAAAGTTGCAATTTTTATTGTGAACATAAAAGGACCACCCTAGTCACCACCCAAACCAAAAGATATATCTTATTTTTAAAATTTAATCTCCTGAAGACATCATCTGTCTCACCTTAATGGTTTTCAAGTTATCGATTTTAGTCGCGAAATTTGTCCATTCGTACCATAGTTCAATGGTTGAACGATAACATGAAGTTTTTACCGAAGGATTTGTGGCCCCCTAGCAGTCCAGATCTTAATCCGTTGGATTATTCGATTTGGGCATATGTTGAAGCACGAGCCTGCAACACATCACACCCTAGTGTGAAAACCCTGAAGTTAACCATACACGCACATGGCAGTCAATGTCGGAGGACTACGTCCGAAAGGCATGCTCTGGCGTCCGGCGTCGGGTCGAGGATGTTATTAATAAAAATGGAGGACACATTGAATAAATTTGTTTAAAAGGACTTTATAAAGATAACTGCACTCGAAAATGTTGATATTACTTGAATTTGTTGAAAATGGGATTTGAAAGAAAAAGAACAAATTTTCGCATTATTTTCTTCCGCACCCTGTAGAAGCGGAAAAGAGTATGTTTAGACTTAAAAGGTTGAATACTTTAATGTCTGGTGACTTAGTTGGTCACCTGAGCAATTCACAAAGCTTTCAAAATGGGCCGGTGATGTATATGAATGGAGACTGCAAGAAACCTTTGGAAAACCATGACAAACCCTAACAAGATAAGTGAAACGTCAGGTATAGATTGGGAAGTCGGAGTCGGCTCCATAAAATTCTTCACAGATGGCTCAAAAATTGGAACAAAAACGGGAGCAGGAATCTTCGGCCCTGGGGTAGAAATCTCAGTGGCGATGGAAAACTATCCAACGGTTTTCCAAGCGGAGATCTTTGCTATAATAAAATGTGGAAACGTTTGTCTGAAGAGGAAATATAAATATGCAAATATCTGTATTTTTACAGACAGCGGCACTCAAAGCGTTAAGTAATTTTAAATGCCCATCCAAACTTGTCTGGGAATGCATTCTTTTATTGAGAAAGGTGTGCCAAGAGAACTCGGTAAATTTATTCTGGGTTCCGGGACACTGTGGCATTGAAGGCAATGAAAGGGTAGACGAGCTTGCTAAACAAGGATCAAATGCACGGTTTATTGGCCCAGAACCATGATGCGGAATATCATACTGTGCCATAAAAATGGAATTAAAATCTTGGGAAGAGCAAAAAGTGATGACCAATTGGTTAGTCACCACAAAGTGTGTTCAATCGAAAGATTTTATAATTCTAAATGTTGTTACAATTAGTAAAAAGCTTCTGGAGCTCAATAAGAGAATTCTTTGTACCTATACTGGCCTAGTAACCGGACATTGCCCGAGGAGATATCATTTGAAAAACATTGGCCAGGTTCAGAATGATATCTGTCGTTTCTATAACATGGAACGTGAAACCTCGGAACATCTGCTTTGCAGTTGTGATGCTTTGTACAAGAGCAGACTTATATTTCTGTACAGTGGCTATATACAACCTAAAGAAATTGGCACTGCAAATCCTGGAAAGGTGGTGGGTTATATAAACTCAATTTTGCCTGACTGGGAGACGCGTCTTAGGCTGGTCACTTGACAAATGGTGATCTAGCTTTAAGATGCGAATTAGAATAGTAAACAGGGGTATACCACAAAAGCTCAACTCAATGGAACTACGCCCCTACCAAAAAAGATGTTGAAGCTGTAGAAGCTGTTGAAGACATTCCTTCCGGTACACGCCGACAATTGCAAAATACACAAAGGCAAAATTAGAGTGAACTTCTTCAGCAGGTAGGAAAATTATGGTTTTCTGGGTGATGTATTTTAAATCTTCAAAATGACAGTAAGGGATTATCCATTAACTACGTCACGCAAAAAGTGACTTTTTATACCCCCCCCCCTTGTCACGGATTTGTTTGGACCTTCACATTTTCCATATGGATTGTAACGTCACCCCCCCTTCCACTTCCCTCACTGCATGACATAACCAATGAACCTTCCCTAATGAATTGGTTATCAATCATGATTTATACATCGAATCATTAGCCCGGTAGATCGAGCTTATGTTCATATCATTAAATGTAAAATAATTTGGAAAATGTAGGAAATTTAAACCTATTTCCGAACAAATGATTAAAACAGACACCCTCATTAAGCCGTTCCCTCCCCTTTTTGTTACCACACATTCATACGAATGCAACAATGGTACCCGGTATCGTGAATTCTCAATCAATAGCAGTGCATTTAGAACTCTACATACTTAGATTTCTTTTTACAGAGATCTGTAAAGTTTTACCGAATTCTCAACAGTTGAACGTTCGGTAATCCGATTTAATGGATTTCGATGAAATTTTACAAATATCTGTAAAAAAATTACAGGATTTCGGTAAAATTTTACCGAAATCTGTAAAATCGAATTACCGAACGTTCAGCTGTTGAGAATTCGGTAAAATTTTACAGATTTCTGTAAAATAATCTGAGTGTGCAGCTTGAGAGGTGAAATTATCTAATCTAAATCGACGGCGTTTTAAATATGGGAACACAACTCACACATTGCATATTATTCGTACTCATTCCTAATAATCCATTTAAAATTAATTTTAGAGTGATGCTTGAATATTATACTGTACATGTTACTTTTTGCATATGCCTCGCTTTACCTTGCTTCAATCACTTTTCTGCAGAAGGAAATTACTATTACCACGATAATGACTATCTGAAATTGTGCGATTTCCGTTGTGTGATTGCTAATTTCGAGGGTATAGAGATTGGCAGTGTGAATTTTATTGGTCTTTTAAGTACTGAAGAGATTGGATGAGCAAGAATTAAACAGAAATTAATAAAACGGAAATAATTCCAAAAGATTTTTTTTTGTATCGAAGTAGCAAGTAAAATAGCTGATTGCAAGATAATTTGAGTGCCACACCATATTCCTCGTTGTTTCTGTTTTCTATTTCCCAACAAGCATGCGAATAAATACTCAACGGTTGTTTTAACATTCTCTAATAGATTGAATTTTTCTTCATTATTGTTGCTCAAAATATTCAGCCACAAAATAGATGTCTCTGAAAAATTGTTCGAAACTTCTCGGTCAATAAAAGACAAGCAGACATTCCCGTTTGCTAGCATACTTTTTGCTTTATCACTTTTCTCTATTGATGCTAGGGGCAAATGGGGTTATGAAAAACGAAGCTACGATTATAATTCGAATACATTTACAAACTTTAATGCATATGCCTGAGAGAAGCATGTGGATTTGATATGGGCGTACCAGAACCGTATCGTAGAATGCTTTCAACCCATCTCACTGTATTTTCATTGATAGCGCTGAATCATTAGTTGAGGTCAAGCGATTCAAGGGGTAGCAATTCGAATTGAATCTCGGTGGCTGACTTTTATTTTTAATTTTTAAATGTTTTGTAAACAATACACCAGCCGAACCTCATTTTTTTGTTTCTTTTTCTTACATTTGACTGTTTATATGGTTACTAACGGGTGAGTCAGGTGTAGCTGGACTAAATTAAAACACATTGTGAGAAACAAAACGTTTTAAGAAATTTCATATTAACGAAACCAACCCGGTAACAACTTGACAGCTCCAGAGTAAAGTAATTGTACCCCGATAATCTTGGCTCACTGCTTCTGTCAAATCGAATAAATCCTAAAAAAAAATATCAATTGAACATGTTTACATCGACTGTTATTTTCAAAGCTGTTCATAAGTATTTGTACTTGATTAATATAATACTGACGATATGTTGTAATTTTTCCAAAATGTTAAATGTAGGATATCTAACCCTTCTCACAGATAATATAAAGACGCATAAACAAACTCGAGACATCGACTACTAGCAAAAGATTCAATAATTTAAAAGCCGTAATTATTAAAACACTCCGGAATTTTCAACACTTGAAAAATCAAGCTGAACAATGCATTAATGCATTGTTCAGCTTGATTTTTCAAGTGTTGAAAATTCCGGAGTGTTTTAATAATTACGGCTTTTAAATTATTGAATCTTTTGCTAGTAGTCGATGTCTCGAGTTTGTTTATGCGTCTTTATATTATCTGTGAGAAGGGTTAGATATCCTACATTTAACATTTTGGAAAAATTACAACATATCGTCAGTATTATATTAATCAAGTAATTAGGTCCTAAGAAACATTGACAGACTCTCTTCGTCGACTTTTTCTTTGCGTCCCTACGGCTATGTAAAAACATGTTCAAGTATTTTAAACACACAATACGGTAATATAAAGTGTAATTAAGGATCCAATACGTCAAAAACATTAGAAAATCGTTTCATAGCCAAACTTTTAACGAAAAAGAAAGTCGTCGAAGAGAATCTCTCAATGTTACTTAGGACCTAATGCATTGTTCAGCTTGAAATATCCGAAAGCTTCCAAGAATAAAATGGTAGGCTACTTCACTTTTAAATGGAGTACTATACTTCTCAATGTGTGACGCTCTGAAGCACCGAAGTAAAGCAAAATAAATCGCTTTGATAAGGATACACTGAGAAAAAAGATTGGTAAACGCCAACATACATTAGTTTCATTTAACAGGAACTTCATGGGCACAAACATCATATTAGTTTTATTTTACAACGTACGGTAAAACAAAATAAAATTTTGAGTATTTGTTTCGGAAACCAAGCAGTTAAATTCAACCGTTTGAATTTACCATTATGTTGGTTATTTCATTAAGACAGCGAAAACAAACCGATTCGTAGGTTGATTGTATCAACGTTTATGGTTTGTTTCAAATTTTAGCTTTGTACGGGACGGATTTTGAGCAGTTTATTCAACACCTGAGACATTTGATGAAACTGTATGTAATCTATAATTAGAACTGCCAATATTTAGACATTAACCCCTCTGCTTACGTCTGGTCTATCGGAACATGCCTTCAGCAACGAGCATTAGACTCAGAAAATTTCTTAGCCATGGAATAAAGTTCTGAATTGCAGGCACTTTTTAAAAGCATGCGGATTGTTTCCGATTGAAAAAATGTTTTCGAACAATATTATATGAGTACGATTCTGTGCATGTGTGCGAAGGTGAAATGAAATAGGACAGTTCACGATTTGCTGCAAACGTTAAATTCCTCAACCCGCTCCTTCGTTTTACCCTACCGCTCTCGAAAACAATCAACCAAAACATGTCGATTACTATGATGATGATGATGATGATTTGAACTACCATATAATGTAGCAAGGAAACTGCCTATAGCACTGGACTGTTTTAATTAAACGATTTGATCTTGGTTGTACTGTGCTAAATGTTTCATCATGTTCCTTTATGAAGGGCCAAAAACGTATAAGCAGATACACTTACGCACAACCCAAAGCTACAGGGAGAGAATCTCCTTCCAGAAACAAGTTCGCATAAACCACACCAAAACCGAGCCCTCGCCAATTAAAAAGTCCCATTAGATGGGGAGAAGAGCCCGCCCTCTATTCACGAAATGTTAACAACAGGAAGTTGGCAGTTCCACTCTTCCTATCCAAATCGCTTCAATCGGGTACTCTGATGGTCCCTCCCTATAACCCAACATATGATGTTACATAAATATATGAAAAATTCAGAGATATTAATATGATTTTCTTACCTTGATTTTGCAGTCATCTTACCTTGAAGCTTGTGTTAGCTTGTTTGGTTAAAAGTAAAATTGGTTAAGGTTCCTCGTTCCTCACTTACTGCTTCAACCTTCCTTTGATGTAGGGTCCATATTATCGTCTCGGTGCTCCTCCTTTTGAAGAGCTGACTTTGGTAGCGCATATCGAGACTCACATGTCATAAGACACCGCTCACGGCCATGGGATAGGAAAAAGAAAGGAGAGAAACATTAGTAATTGGTAACATGCTCTGCGCATGTGAGATTTTCATGGTGATATTCTCACAACGGCTATTCAGAATGGTTCGGCGGATGCATATGAGAGATCATTCCCGATCGTTTACTATCGTTTACTCAGAAGACAGAAACATTTTACTACGTGCTACATTTGGGAATTTCAGGACAATGATCCCCCATCGCATCTTCAAGTGGTCATTACAAGCTGTCCATTTAGTTCAGGCATTTTTGAACGTTTCCAGCGCGTGTCCCAATGCAGCAATTAGCAAGACCACGTGAGCATGGAGGACTAAATCTTCAGCTGCCAGCGCTAAAGGCAAAAGCGCTGCTGATCAATCGGCATCTGCAAGAGATCGGGTCCATTCCCTTTTATAATTCCTTTATTACCCAAACAAATCCCCCCACCCCCACTGCTGATCTTCCCTGCCTAAAAACAATCCTGCAAACATACCCTCGTTCCAAATCCAAATCCAAGAAAATCCTACCTCCGATCAAATCCATCGTTTTTTCCTCGATCAAACAGACCAACCCAGAGTGATGTTGCGATACCCTACAGTGAACTGGAAGCGCGTGTGGCGCAACATCGGAAACAAAAGCCTTTCTTCAAGCCAGCGTAGCTGCTGGTATCTACGTCAATGAAAAGTTAGAGCATAAAGTTTTGTGGCACACAATTCGTCGAGCAGACAGCAAACAGTACGAACATTGCAACGGGACAACAGAGACTTTGCAACATAAACTGAGGGAATGCACACGAGTGACGGCGGCGTGGACTCATCTGCAGGGAGTGATAACAACAATTCTTGGCGGCCGGAGGAGACTCTCATTCGATGACCTTATACAGCCATCATTACTCAACACAAGCAGAAGACAGAAAATTGAAATCCTAAAATATTTGATTAATTACGTCACCTTCATCATGGGTTGTGATAATGCTGTAGACGTAGATGAACTAGTTTTTCATATTCAAGTTGAAAGTTAATTAATTATTATGTAATTAGTTTTTAAACAATATCAACTAATACAAAATTGGGCTTCAAATGGTGAGTTGACAACATCGAAGGAGGGTGCGACCGACCTCTGGTCCTCACAAGTTCCTACCTCCTAAATCATATCATTATTTTCCGTTCTCATATCTTTCAGGTCTTCCAGGTCATCATTGTAAAAAACATTTAAAATTCATTTTTTCCTCATGGCTGCCATATATTGTTTAAGTTTTCTGGTTCATAGTGAATGTGCAAGTTTGTCTTCAATCGCAACAAAACAGCAGTCGGCACACATGTAATTTTCAGTTCATGTTATAATATCCCTTCACAATATATATTATCTTATATGACATTGTTTATTCATTACCATTACCATTCATCTTTATCATCATCACCACCATTTTTATCGTTACTTATGTTTTCGTGATTGACATATTAACATTAAAATAATTTTATAATTTTTAGCTAATAGTTTATATATACTTTTAATTATTATGTCTTATCTGTCCAATTATTTTTTTGATCCATTCTTCTCCTCTTATGATTTAGAAGTATCTAGTGCCTTGCATACAAGAAGCTGCAAAGGAATCTGTGGCAGGCTTTTGCACTTATTACTGAGAGTATTTTTCAATTTCGGTTTGCGAATGGACATTTACCCAAATCTGAGCTGATCTGATTCGTGCAGCGCTGTGTGTCATTTGAATAGTTTCTGATTTAACAGTTCAATTTTCGTCAACTGTGTCATAACTCACAATATGATTATATTTGGTGATATTGTTTTATTGATTTTAAGCCAGCTGTTATAAAATCAACATCAACAAGCAAATAGTGAATATGACAAGAATAAATTAAAATGTATAAATGTTAGTTCTGTGAAATTTCAATAGACTTAACAAACTTTTTCAGGATATTTCAAATCAAGATGTTGATTAATAGCTGCTATCGCTGAAAACGAATGAAAACGTGCAACAATTTACAACATTTCTTGCATTTCAGGATCAATCGACGAATGAAGATCATATCTAGGGTTTTTTTTCATTAGGGAGAATCTACAATTGAGAGATTCTCTCCGAGCTCGCTCTCTTTCATTCATAAACCAATCACTTTTACGTTTTTCATTCTCCTATTTGTAGAGTATGCTAGCCAGCACTATAATAGATATGAATGGTTGTAGTATTTTTCATTTACATAAATATATACAATATTATATAAATAATTCATGGGAATGGGAGGGACCATCAGGGCACCCGATTGAAGCACTCTGGATGGGGAGAGTGGAAATGCCAACTCCCCATTGCTAACAGTTTGTGAATAGAGGGCGGGCTCTTCTCCCCACCCATTGGGGCATCCTCCTGTTAGATGGCTTGCTTTTTTGACCAGTTGTTCAATCTTGTTGTAGGAAGGAGATTCTTTATATCCCTGTGGATACGTATAAGTGATGTTGCCTATCGATCCACCCAACCCCTTTTTGGCCCTTCATACAATGGCATGATTAGGATAATCAGTGGTTATTAAAGCTTGATCAAGTCTAACAGCGAGGAGAGCTCACTGCTGTCGGACTTAGTTTCCGTGCTACAATGGGTGGTAGTACATATCATCATCATCATCAATATCAACAAATACAAAATTTATATAAAAAAAAAACATTTATGTGACAGCCTATTCACACATGAAATCTGCCTCGACCAAGCTGGCAGAACGCGCCCATACCCCTTTCTGAACCGAAGGGCAGTGATCAACCAAAACATGTCGATTACTATAATCACAAACTCGTCTACTAGCAGGTTATGAGACAGACTTATACTACTAAACTTTTAGTTTGTCAGTGATCTTTAGATTGGCAAAGTGTATTTATTATTTCATTTACTCTCACGCAAATGTTAGCCAAAGCGACTGTGACAAACAAATGCAAGAGACAGCAGGCTTCACGTTACAATACCGGTGCGCTATATCCATGGTTAACAAAGAAGAGAGAAAACATGGGCTCTCTCAAAAGCAACAGTGATGCCATAGCTGTCGCTCAACAGTGAAGCATTATTTATCGTTGGGTATTATTGGACAACTCCTAATCATATTTTTTATTGCATATGATAGTGCCAGATGATGGATAATATAATCATAAGCATAGATCAACCTCCAATGACTGGAAGCAACGTGAAATAAATAGTGATTTCATGATTTCAGATTATCTAAATATGTAATACATTTAACTCAATGTTCAACATCACATTATGACAACAAGCCTAGTTGTGAGAGAGATCTGATGAAAACATGCTCTTCGGTCCACGGGATCAAACGCAAAATATACAAAGGCAACATTTGAGCGAACTTTTTCAGCAGAAGAGAAGAAACTGATGGTTTTCTAGATGATGTTTTTTAAATCTTCATAATGACACAAATAAATTAGTAATCAATCATGATTCATACATTTGCCCGATAGACAAAGCTTATGATCGTATCATTAAAAGTGAAATTATTTCGAAAATGTAGAAGTTATAGACCTATTTCTTTACAACTGATTAAAATAGTGACCCCTGATTAAGCCGTTCCCTACCCTTTGATTTAAACTGATATGCTGTATGAAACAAATAAACAAAAACGGATGAAACAACAAACATTTTCGTTTACAGTCACCTCACATTTCTTCTGTAATTTCAATTATTTGAATAAAATGCTAACAAACATTAGAAGAGTGCAAATTTTTTTCTCTAGACTTTTTTTAAGTAAAATATTAAATTTTCACCTATTCTCGAGTGACTGCGTCAGAGCGTGCAGCAGTACTGGATGACGGAAAATAAAATAACAACAAAAAAAGAGTTTGTTTTAGCAAATTTTGTTGTGTACATGTTAAATTTTTACTTATTTTTTCTCCAAACAAAATATCAGCTTGATTTAACCGCTGCTGTTGTAGAATCAATCTAAAATTTCAGTTTGTTCCCCTGAGTCAACGCAATCTATGTTAAGATAATAATAATTCCCTTCAAGGTGAACACAACAAAAATATTAGCTTAGAACAACCATAATTTGTGTTGTATTATGGGAATATCTTTAGGCAGAAACAACCAACCTGTTTGTTTCTTCCGAAATAAAATCGTTGGTTTAAAACCACTAGTGTTTCAGTTTGGATTTCACACAAACAAGTTTGTTGTTTCAGGACTGTTTTTTCTCCGTGGAGAGCAATGGTAGCATAAGAGCGTGTTGCTAGTCTAGTTTCTCTTTCAAGCACTCATGATGGATTGGGTTTTTTCATCGCTGCTTGAAACAGAAAGGTCAATATATTTCATCAAGTTTTATGCTTGATGCTGCTAGAAGTGTAACTCATACATTAAATGAAATATAAACACAATAAATAAAACTAATCTCCTCTTCTGCATTTTTCATCTTTCTCTCTCTCTCTCTCTCTCTCTCTCGCTATCTTTATCTCTCTATCTGTGTTTCTTCTATGTTTTGCTTTCTGTTAATCCAATTCTCAAATAATGATGATTTATATTTGATACAATTTATATCAAATTAATGGAAAGAAGGCCACATCAACATTATGCCTCAATAAAAAAATGTTCTTGCACTGTTTTTAACATTCACACATAAGTAAACGAAAAGATTTATGCCTATGCTAAAAAGCGATAGTATCGAAAATGGATGGCCGCTTTGTTTATGCACGGTGGAGACATCTATAATTTGTAGATGGGTACGTGAAACTAAGCTTATCTGTCAAGATCAAGAAAAGATTACATTTATAGTATAGGCTGTTCCTGTAATTATATGCACATTTTGAGTTAAATAGCAATTAAAAAAAATGGCTTATTTTTACACATTTCCGTACGTTAGAGGTCTTATCGCGCACAAATGGTACACTGTGAGTGGAATTTCTTTTAGAAAATAGTCCAAAGAAGAGGGTGAGAGCGGTACGAACTGCAGTTAGAAAACATGGAGAACAATGTACTTTTGAAGATGCACCGAGGAGTGGTCGGAAATCCGGTCCTGTGAGTCCTTCTATTGGCAAGAAGATCAGGGAAGCAGAAACCATCGTCTTCCTTCGAGATATAGCGAAAAATATAGGGACCTTGACGTCTAACGTGGCAAAAAAGCGACTTGGACTCAAATCAACGGAAACACAAGAAACCCAAAAAGAACTCAAAATAGGCCGCGTCCGTGAAACCGAGAGAAAAACTATATGATACAATTTTGTGTAGAAATTCTAGTTGTATAATAATGAACGATGAAACGTATGTGAAATTGGATTATAAAACCCTTCCCGGACCACAAATCTTCACTATACGAAAAGACAAGGAATTTCCTCGAACCGGAACAGGCCAGTTTTACCGAAACATTTGGCAAGAAGGTATTGATGTGACAGGCAATATGCGAATGCGGCAAAATATTTAACCCGTACGTAACATCGAATGAACACCAAGAAGTACATCATGGAATGCCTCCAGAAGCGTTTATTGCTGATGATCAATCAGCATGATGGTACGTCATATTTTGGCCTGATTTGGCATCATGTCATTACGCCAAGGACGCACTAGGGTGGTACTAAAGCCAAGATGTCTGTTTCGTGCCGAAAGACATGAATCCGCCAAATGACTCGGCGGCACACCCATTCGAGACTTTCTGGATTTTGTCCAAAGCAAAGGTATGAAAATTTGTAAAACTAACGGATGACATCGAAAAATTTAAACAGGATTGGACAAAAGTAGTAAAAACGGTGGGAAGTGCAATTGTGCAGAGGCTTATGAGTTATATTCGAGGAAAAGTGAAATGTGTCGGTAATAATTAAAGATTTTGATTGAAGAAGAGTAAAATGTTATGTAAAAAACCTGTGCTGAAATAATTGGCCTAATAAAATAATTGAAAGCTAAAAAATAAGCACATTTTTAATATTTTGAAAGTGTGCTTATATTTTCTGAAACAAACTTTACTTACTTAGAGGGAAGGTTAGATTACCTTTACTGCCACCACTTCTCTCATCAGGGCCTTGAACGACGTTGGAAGTAACCTTATTGGCACATCTTATAATTCTTGATTCTTGATTTATTGGTATCTTGCCATCTATTCTCATAAACACGCTGAGACAAAATTGACCTAAATGATTGGTCGAGTTTGTGGTACAGTTGGGAGATTGTTTAAATTTTGGGAGTGACATGATGCAAGGCAGGCAGGAAGTGGCATGATGCAACACAGTTTTGTCATTTTTGCGATGTATTTGAATAAAATCAGCTAGTTTATGAAGACATTACGTGGTATATACTGTAAAAATATTATAGCAAACCCCTAGCTTGTCCGACAATAGTGTATGAAATGGCTGCCCATTCGAGTATTTTGGGCTCAAATTTAAATTTTCGTACAAACCTAACGTTATCTGTACTTTCGTCGGTTTAAAACCATCTATTGGCTGTACCAGTACTGTTGGAAAGAGTGAAATACTGTCGTCATCCATCACACTAACGACGTTAGGCTTGAAATACTTCCGTCGAAGTTTACGACATTTACCAAGAATCTCTTGATGTAGGAGGAGATGTTCGCTCATCGCCATGAGGCACCAAGAGTAGACAGTAATGTTTGCTAGAATGAAAGATATGAAGAGAAAGTGTTGAAAGTTCCGTCAGTGTACGGTAGATTGGAAATAGAACAGAAGTAATGAAAATTGAGCGAAAGGGCATGGGTAAAGTAGTACTCGAACAAAGGACGTTACTTTTGCATATCATCCCACTGCGGGGTAGGTCGAGGTACGGACGAGTCTGCCACCTCAACAGGCAAAAGTAACGTGTTGGTACGCGCTCATGTACTAGCTCCCCTGAAAAAGGTGGAGGCCATTTGGTTTTCTGCATTTAGAAATCCTAAGAAAACAAACAAGGATCAGTATGCGCAACAGTTGAATTCAAACTTTTTGACAAATGACATTAATATTGAATGTTGAACCGATTGGAAACTTTCGCTCAAAATATTGACGAAGTGATTGTTAACTCCCACAACAGGAGCTGTCCTATGACGCAATCGAATTCAAACAGGGACGTCCCGTGGTGCAATTCGAGTGTCTTAGGAAAGACTCTCGAAAATTGTTAAATAAGGCGAAGTTCAGCTCAGATTGGAGTCTGTATGGAAACGCTCTTACTGAAAACAAGAATGAGATAAGGAAATCGAACAGGAGAACTATGATACGAACGTGTGAAAGCATTGATAATTCCCCAATAGTTGCAAGACTATAGAAAATACTTGCAAAGGATCAAGTATTTTGCCCTTTAGTTCACATTGCCGGATATACATGAACAACTTAGAACCAACAGTTACAAACCACCTGCAGAGCGACCTCTCGACCTGAAAATACATTAGAAGGTTCTTTGTATAATCCTTTTTGAAGATGCTGAATGTGGTTTCCCTGGAGTACTCTGAACTGGATACAAAGTCGAGCCGAAAAATGCGTCAATATACTTTTATCCAAGTCCTTTCTAGAAAACAAACGGCCTATGCGTGGATTGTGCTTCAAAGGTCTAAAAGTATCTTCAAATACTATTATTCTATTTTTGTTATGCTTCCGAGTTATTCTGGCTGATTGTCATCATGCAACATTACCCAAGCAATTTTAAATTGAACCAGAATTTCTAAACTCAACTCAACTTTGTTTCTAATTGTAAATCTTGGAAGAATATATTTCTTTTATCAACTTCATCTTCCCCAACATCCCCTAAATTATGACCGTTCTTTCTTTGCCCGTCCCGAGAATCTCCTCCCATCCAATCGTAATCATTGCCATCGTTTGCTGTCTTACAAGTCCGATGCGATAAGATTTACGCGTGTCTGGCGCGTTCGAAATATCCTGCGGAAAATCGGTAGGAATTTTCTTATGACAGACAACATGAGGAATAGTAATAGGAACGTGCTTTGAAAATAATATTCATTTTTTTATGCATCATTCGCGCTGTGTCTCTCCAGAGTTCTATCGATTTCGAACTTCATCTTGGCATCACCTTAGTCCAAATGAAAATGATCTGACTAATTTGAAGTAATGTTATCGATAAAAACGCATGTATTTTTAATTATTGTAGGGTAATTGGTCCCATATAAATCTAATGTTCTTATATTGATACTGCGACGAATAAAGACATTGGAAATTAAATAGATTGGTTTCTTCGTATTAATGTTTGCTTACGTTTGATAACAATTTTAATTCTCGCAAACCATTACACTCACGCCTCACTTCCTCAATTTTTGGTAGGATAAATTGCAAGTGAATAGATTAAAGATTGTACGGAATCAAATTGCACCACTTTTAAATGGCTGTAACTTTTTACCCGTTGGGTATTTTCTATTGAAATTTTGGGTGGAATTAGTTCAATGTGTATTTGTTTGCGCAGTGTAAGTTTCACTAGTAGATGTGCAATCGTTGCAAAGATGGAGACGGAAGAACAGCAGCGGCGCAAAGAAATTTTACGCACGTACCTCGAAAATCTGGATCTTTCTCATCGTGCCATCAACAGGAAGCTGGGAATGGTTCATTCTACGGTGTCTCGTATTTTGAATTGGTAACACGAACGTTTGACCATCGATTGGAAGGAAAAAGTGGCAAAACTGGATCTCTGTATAGTGTTAAGGACCACAAGCGGGTAGTTCAAGCTTTCAAGAGGAATCCCAACAGTTCAGTTCGAGATGTGGCGAAGAAACTGAATCTAACAAAAAAATTCTTGCGAAAAACGTGGGGATTACACACGCACAAAGTCCAAAAGGCGCCTAATCGCGATGAACGGTAGAATACGGTAGGTAAAACAGCTGCACGGAAATTTTACACCCAGATGTTGACGAAACCACATTGCCTCGTTATGGATGATGAGACGTGTGTAAAAGCAGACTTTCGGAAGAAAAACTGGATTGCCACGCGAAAAAAAAGTTGGTCCAAATGTTGTACAGGACCTTATGAGTAGTGTAAATATTTGTGTGTGTCGCAATTCGATTCCGTACACCCTTTATTCTTCTCAGCTGCCTTGTTGTTCTTAAGCTTTTTGAGGGCATCCTTAACTTTGCTTATTGTGGGAGTTGGCAAATCTACCTCGTTCACGACTTCGATGGTCATTTCTCCTGCTATCCTGATGTTGCGGCTTTCATCTGTCAATCACTTCACGTTCATCCGTCAAGAGACTTCCAACCTTATCCCGACATGTTTCGGCCCGCGGCACAAAGCCTCTTGAGAATGCGTTGAGTTTCTTGTTTTTTGAGAACGATACAGTAGCTACAATTCTTCACTCTAGCTCTTTAAGGCGACATTACTTATCCTGGGAAGAGATGAGTCTGCTGTCTTCACTTCTATTTGTATCGCTCCAAATTTTGGCGAATTCCTTGCTGCAGCATCTTCACCCACGCTGCATTTTTGTCGTCTTAACAGTCTGACACTCCTCGTCGAACCAGTCATTCCGTCGATTTCTATCCACAAACCCAATGGCAATTTCTGCTGCCTTGTTAATGCCTGTTTTTAAACTACTCCAGCAGTCCTGAAGAGGGGCTCCGATCAGCTCTCTCTCATCCTTCAACGCTGCTTCTAGACTTTGGCTCCAGGTGGCTCCAGTACAGGGTGTCTGCAAATTATTCGTCCGGACTTTGTCAGCATGCCTCAGCACAACCAAGCGGATCAACTAAGCATACCTTCATGGTTTCACATCTTGACCCATTGTCTTTATACGCAGTAAGTTTGGTGCAGTTGTGATTTCTAATTCATTCGAAATGAAGCCAAATGAGTTGCGTGCATTTGTAATTGCACTTTTTCGAAAAGGTTTTTCAGTGTTTGCAGAGACCCTGAATATGGTAAAATCTACAGTGAGTGACGCAATAAAACGATACCAACACGGTGGAAGCGAATCAAGCTATATATTAGAAGCAACATACTTACACAGTAGCTTCTTGGGCAGCGCAGCATTTCGGCACAAATGAAAAGATTTTTCAACAAGACTGAGCGCCGGCTCATGGAGCCAAAAAGACTATTAGTCTTTGCGAACGCATTTGCCCAAGCTTTTCAACGAAAGATGAATGGCCTCCTAACTCACCGGATTTGAATCCGATGGACTATTTGGTATGGTTCATCTTGGAGTCAAGAACCTGCTGTTCACCACATTAATCACTATACCATCTAAAATCGTGTCTTTCAAAGATTTGAGAACAAACATCTGTCGAAGAACTTGCGGCCTATTGCAAACATATTGCTATAACAAATAATACATGGTGATTTTTTATTCCAACAATAAAATATAATTTTAACACCATTTTGTTGTACAGATAATATTTGGAAACTTTGTAGTTCCGGGTTATACCGTGGCGAGTGTCGATCTGTCAACAACAGTGAAATCGTCGAGCCTGAGGTTAACTGCACGAAATAAATGCTTCAATATGAAATCAACTAAATTTGAATCGTTCAACCCTCTACTTTCAATTAAATTTCTCTGATTAGCCACACTACACAAGCAATAGATAACATCTATCTTGAACAGTTTTAACGTTTTCGATTTGCCTAATTATGTGAAAGTATTCTGCACATTAGATTGCGAAATATAGGGTGTCCCAGTAAGTCTAAGCACGATTTGTAAATAACGCGAGCTTGATTTCTAAGTAAATTGAGTTTTTATTGCACTTCTGCATGTTCTCTACAATATCCTTCTATAGTTCAACGTGACATTTCCAAGATCCATTTAACCGTACGCCATAGAGCGGACTTTTGATCTAATACTGCTCATTAGCTTCTGATTGTTTGCCAATCAGCTCATTACCTAGACCGTTTGCCAATGATATTTGATACTTTTTACCAGTCTCTTTCAAAGTTTTGATGGAATCCGCTGCCTTAACATGTTTGCTCAATTGGTGTTGCCTGTGTCAAGTGTCAATTGGTGTTGCCTGGGGACACTTTGGAGGATTCGACTCCGTTGGCTATGTACCTGGCTACCCTGTCCTCCGCGTAATGCGCTAATGCCCAATTGGACTATTACTATGTTTCCGGATCATGGAGAACAGGCATCGCTCCCGAACGTAAACATCAGCAGTCATCGTATCGGTTGTTGCAAACAGATTTGAAGCATTCCACACTCACAAATTACTTTCCAAACCATTGCTTCTTTACCGAATTTTTTGGTAAAAATTGACATATGCTAGCACGGACCGTTTAGCGTAAGGAGCGTCTTGTAATCAAATTTCACGTAGGACTCATCATCAATAATTACGCATGCCAATGTTTTGGTTTCTTCTGTTTCTTGAAAGTTCTTATTTGGTTTCTTTGCTCAGTCGACGTTCCTCTACGGAAGTACTCTTTTACAGGCGAAAGCTTGCGTAATTTTACGATCTAGGTTTTGACGTAGACTACGTCTTACGGCAACGGTAGGGTGTCAATTGAAAATCTAAAAATAAGCAACCGCCACGAAATATCGTTACAAATTAAACGCTAATAACTTAATAAATGCTCGATAGATATTCAAGACGTTCACAGAGCTGTGCAGAGCCACAATGGCCAGTATTGCCCTAGCAGCTGGCGGTTGTGCGTAACCTGCAGGAGGGTACGTGGGCAACCAACCACAGAGAATGATGGGTTAGTGGCTGTCGCTAGCGAGTGGCTAGCTGGACAGCCATTTTTAATGCAGTTGGTGCTATGCCAAGCGCGTGGCAAATTTGGAGGGAAACATGGTAGCCATATCATGATATGATGTACATATATATGTATAGATATATATGTAGATGATATAGAAATATATGTAGATAATAAAGCAATATATGTAGATAATATAGAAATATATGTTGATGATATAGATAAATATGTAGATGATATAGATGTATATGGTGATAATATTGAGATTGTCACCTTTAACAACTAAAGGTTTTTACGATTGCCATTTTCTTTACTAAAGTATTTTAGTATTTAATTCGCGTACATATTCATAAATCGGTTTTGGAAAATTTTGAAGACGTTGCATTCCTGAAAATATCAAGAAATTTCACGGACAACGGTGTGAATTCTTGAACATGATGTTCAGAATTAATATTCTCTGCAAATTCCAATGAGTATTGTTATGAACAGTTACTCTGTTGTGTTAACTATTCGCGTTGGATAGAGTTCTAATTCTAGGAAGAAATAAATTTTGAGAAACTGTGAAAGTGAAAATAAGTACGTTGCCTACCGCATGTGCAAATTTTGGAAGCGCGTTAAGATCGAACATACGGAAAATCCTCCGTGTAAAACTGGAAGTAGCCAAAAGTAATGCGTTACTAACTATTGGTTTTGACGCTGGAGTAGAGTCTGTATCATCATTTAAAGCTTTCAAAAGTGTGTACAACAGCATTTTCCAACAAACAGCTGATCTAACTAGCTTGATTAGTACCACCACTAATATATTTTGATCAGAGGGTAAGGGTAGGAGTTAAATTAAAATTTGAAAATGTGTGTCATATAATTTCTAAGACGTGATTCATAGAATGTTCTATATTCTTACTCACTTACTTATGCTAACCCAACGTCCCATTAGAACTGTACCTGCGTTGCAATGTTCCGCTAAGAAACTAAAGAAACTAGTCAAACGGTTTTCCGTAGTCTACGTCAACCGGTCGTAAGTTATACACAACCCCACAGATATTTTTTTTTCACAGGACCCGGTTTACGTCCAGATTTTTTCTTGCCGTTAAAGGAAGACTCCTCAGCACTTCCGAATCGCGTTAGGAACAGTTCCATGAAAAGTAAATGTACCGGCACTTGAGACTAACACAGTTATAGCACAGACAACAGACGTTCATCTTCGATCTACTACTTATGTAAAACTTCAAACCGACATTTCAAATGTATGTCGTTATGCTCCTGGTAGGCGGCGCTGCAGTTGTGCGATAACTGACATGTTAATGTTTATCATTGCAAAGCCTAGTACATAACCTAAAAAGTTTTGTTTGTTTTTCTCTGCACTTACTTTATATATCGGCTGGACTACATGGGCATCAATGTCTTTTCTCTGTGGTTATAGATTGAAACGTAAACAATGATACACAGTAATGATCAGCTGTTTAACTGGAGGAACAGTGGCGCATCAAAGTCATGCTTAGACTTCCCGGGACATCCTATACTCAGAAGTAACTTTGAAAATTAGTTGCGGAGGTTCTTGCTACCTATGTTATTACCGGGATAAAGGCAGCAGTTATTTAAACGAACTTTAAACAAACTTCAGGTATTGTGGCAGTGGAACTAAAACGAAATTCAAAACACTTAAATTTCAACCCATAATAAAGCAGCAATAGATATCATCAATCATCAATGTGGCTGATTTTGAAAAATTAAGAACTGACGATTCGGAACAACCAACCTTTTGCCAATTTAGATCATTATTCCACCAAACGTGTTAGTGCCATTCGAGTATATTTCTCCAATAGAAAAGTTACCATCTCAGCCGTAGTCGAAAGCATTGTTAACTGACAAAAGCTGTTGCGTCTGAGATCCAATTTTCCTAATTAGGGTCTATCAGGGCGAGAGGAAACCCTTTTAATTAAATTAATATTCAGTTTAAATCCGTTCCGTTCTCGACTGTCCAAACAAATAGTTCACAGATGGTCGGCGAAGCCCCGAGGGCGAGGGTGAGACTGGTGAAAACAAGATCATTCTCAACACAAACCATCATCAGCAAAGCCAACAAAAGGCCTCACCACTGAGATCCGGACGCATCATCCAGACAATGACAACCAACCGAGCGAGTGAGTGGAATTTAATTAAATTTCCTCCGGTGTGCCTGATGTGACAGAAAAAGGAAGGCTCCCATCCGTCAAAAATAATGAAGCACGAAAGTGAAATGTTACCATAGTTAGCAGAGCACAATTGACCGCTACATAGTGCCAGATTCAAAAGCCTTGTTCGTCCTTGGCTGTCATCTATCTTACAGGGAAGTAACAACACCATGATGGACAGTATGAAACTAAAGAACTTTAAACTAGTATGCTTATTCCGATTAGCACTTTCTCCTGTGAAAATCTAAACCTTCATTATTCAGAGTACCCAAACAATAGACTTTATTCATTACTGAACATAAGTTTTAGTATATAACTACATCTGGGCGGAACGTCGAATCGGCATTGTTGACTTTTTTCGGCAACTAATTTTCAAACCTTTAATTCATTATATTTTCCCATCAAAACACTTCTCTGAACATTGTCATACGATAATTTGAACTTTTAGCTCTACCTGATTTCGTATTGCCCCCAATAGGACAACTGATTAAGACGCAGATTCAATGATAGCCGAATAAACAGGCGGCGCATTGTGGTTGCACTCATTTGAGAAGTTTGGCGCTTTATAAAAAAAACTGTGAACCAGTTTTACACATGTCAGTCGATTGAAATAAGTAGAGGAGCAAGAAGCATAATTAAATGTTTATAAATAAAAACGTCAGATGCCACTTTTTTGACAGCGAGTCGATTCCTGTCTTCTATAAATATCCATTATTCAACCGTGTTCGTCATTCATCCAGTAATAACCAATGAATATGTGAACACATTTACACACTAGCCATGTACAACAATTCATGTCATTAAGTTTGAAAATGGCTAAGTAATAGCGATGTCCGACGAAAATAGCACTCCTCCCTATATGCCACCAAATGTTGGCCGCCTGTCCCCTTTGAAGAGATTCTTTCGAACCGTCCCACGCTTTTTGAGTGATTGTGAATGTTGAAAAAGCTCGGGTGTCCAACCCAGTCATCAGTCATCGTTTTGGTCGTGGGTAAACCAACTTAATACTGGCAAATTTCATGTGGACAAAAGGTTCTGATGGTCGTTTCGCTGCTTGTTTGCTGTTACATTTTTGCACTCCATGCTAAGCTCTTCTTGCTGCAGAGTAGCTGTTCTGCACAGGAATGTTGCTGGCGAGATCAAAGGCAAGTCTGAACGAACTTTTTTTTGTTGTTGAAAAGCTTAAATTACAAGATAATACCGTGTGGGAAATATTTTTACATTCAGAGGGTGTGATTTTTCGAGTACAAGCGTTGGCGCTTTACATTTTTAAGCTCAATACTTAAACTCTGCCTTGTTCGTAGCTATGCGGAAATGTGATTCGTTTGATGTACAGGAACCAACGTAAAATTCGCTCAGTAAACCGGTGTAGTAATTTTGCACTTGATGTTTGAAGTAGCCCTGTGTTATGCTTGGCGTGCAACATAGTTATACTGGACGAAACAGACGAATATTTGATGCGTCCTGTCATGTTTTGATGTATACTGCGTCTTACGATACGGGAAGGATGTCAAATGCAAATTTGAAGAAGAAAGCGTCACGAAAAATTGAAACACCCCGAGCGCTAGCGACTTTCATTTACCATTAGATTTTCACGATTTTTGCCTCAATTAGTTTGTATTTTTTCCAACTATCAACTCAATGTGCTTAAAAACTACCATTCGACTAATGTAAAGTATTAAAACAATAAAACATCACAGGCGATATTTTATTATCACAATTACTCTATATATCACTACACAGATTTCAAAAATAAGATACCTGTACTGTTTAAAATAATGAATATTTATAAAGATGTAATCCTTGTTGTCCTTAATTCTCAAAGACTCAATGATAAATATGACTAAATTTTTTGTTCTATTTGATTTATTGTGAAATCCTTCACTCATAAAAATAATTAACATTACGGGTGATGTTATCCTTCTGGCACATGAATTCATTACGAGTCATTGATACATATGACTCCAATGTAGGTTCTATTTGATGTAGTGTTAAATTCTAGCTTGACTTCTAATGTTCTGTCCAGTAAGAATCCGGAATCACTTATTGTGTTGCAGCGGCACGGAAACTGACCGCTGCAAAAATGCTTATACAGCGGTTTTTTTTTAACCTAGGCGCTCACTTTCTTTCGTATAAATTTCACGGTGTTTCGTGCAGTGAGTCAAAAGTTATTCCAGATGGAAGCCGAGAGGAGAGAAAAAAATCTGCACACCCACGTTGATAATCCAAAGTGGTACGCAATAAAAATCGCAAAAACGTTGAAAATCGCCAAATCAACCGTGTATGATGTGCTCAAACGTTTCAGGGTGCGAAAGAGCGCGGATCGAATGCCTCAAGGTAAGCGTCGTAGTGGAACATATGACCGCAAGCTGAACCAGAAGGTGTTGAGAACCGTAAGAACAAACCCTGGACTATCAGATAATGAAATCGCACAAAAATAGGGTCTGTATCCACAATAATCCGGACACCTCAAAGCAAGAATTAAACATAAATTTCGCATTATATATCCGTCGTAGTTATTTATTTCAGATTCATGGGATGTGTTTAAACAATTCGTTAAGACAAAACATAGTTATTCGGTATTTGCATAAAATTTTCGAACTTTGCGCTTAACTCCGTCCATTAGGGTTTGTTCAGACTCTTCAGAATTTGTAGAAGCCGCCTTTGTTCAAATATCTCTCGATTGGTCGTAGCTCTGGGCAATTTGGCGGGTTTGAGGTTTTTGGTACAATGTTCACTTGATTTGCTTGGTACCACTCCATCACAGTTTTAGCATAGTGGCATGATGCCAAATCAGGCCAGAACAAAGGTTTTTCTTTGTGACTTTTGATGAAGGGTAGAAATCGCTTCTGCAGACACTCTTTCTGATAGCTCTCCTTGTTGATTGTGCCTGTAGTGACGAAAGATTTACTCTTTTTGACACACATGCAAATTGCTTGCCACTCAAGGTATTTTTTGGGAAATTTCGTGGCCATATCAGAATAAAAAGCCAGTCCTGGAAGCTGCTTCAAACCCTCCAGGACATAAGTTTCATCGTCCATAACAACGCATGAAAACTTCGTCAAATATTCGCAGTACAAACGTCGAGCCCATGATTTTGCTGCCAAGTTCTGTTTGTCGTTGCGATTTGGAACTGTTTTTACTTGATACGACTCAAGTCTCAAACGTTGTTGTGATTTTTGGACAAAACAAGGCGACATCCCTATTTTACGAGCCACCGTTCAAATGGAGAGATTTAGGTTTTCCGTTAATATCCTTTTTATCTTTAGGTCCATGACAGGATCAGCGCGTCCAATGTTTTTGTCACTTGAGTTTCCACTCCACCGTCAAACGTTCCGAAAATGATTTGAGCACATCGTGAACAATGGATTTAGGCAAATCCAATGTTTTTGCAAGGTCCCATATTGACAAGTCAGGATTTGCCGTACGCCCGTACAAAATTCGCTCGCGCAGTTGTTTTTCTTTCGTCGCCATCTTGAATACTAAACATGAAATTTCAACATCAATCATAGTGAATCCTAGAGGGTTTGAGCTGTTTAGTGGAATACCTGTAACTAGAAATTAGAAGAAGAATTAGTATCTTCCATTTAATTCCAACTACCTTTGCTTATCTTCGACAGATACGCGTATTTCGTCTACAATGTGCAGACTTCTTCAGTGTCTCGTACTAATAACTCGACTGCTATAGTGTTTTGTCCACGTGTTTCACCATGTTTGGTAGGGGGTCTACCCGAAGCTGCCTATAAGGACCATTACTGATCTTAGAAGCCATCTGCTTGTCGTAGTCCTCCTTATCCATGATGACGACTCTGTTGCCTTTGTCTGCTTTTAGGTAAAAAACAGGCTTTGACTTCAGCTCCTTAACGATGCGAATTTCCTTCTCGTTGTTGTGTTTTTGTTTCTGTCCGTCTTTAATAATGTTCGAAGTGATAGTCCTGGCTGTGTTTTGTAAAGATGTCGGAAGAGTGTTTGTAATTGCTGTCTCCACGTCGATGATGATCTGTTCCACGTCGGGCTTGGTTGTAACCGCGTATCCTAATCCTTTGTTGAGATGAGTCAGTTGTTCTTCCGTGAATGCGGTCGCCGATCGGTTAACAACCAGTCCTTCAATGGAGTGGACCATCGGTGTCGTGTTGATGGTGGGTGTAAGTGTGGTCTGTTCCTTGGTGTGATGTGTGGTCCGAGTCTGTTGGGATTCTATTCTCAGCTTGTTGAGTTTCCTATCGAGAACCGTTCGTTTCCTATTTGATTCGCATTCCTCTGCTACCTTGACTCGGGATAAGAACTCCTGGAACTTTACGGGATACTCCTTGGCTAACTTCAGGTGCAGAGAATAGCACTCCAAAGTTTTCCGGTCCAGTTTGTTGAATAGTCGTTTGATGCTGTCCTTGGTGAATTCTGCTTCCATTTTCCTGACGATGTGGGCGGGTGTCGATGTTCGTATTTTAATCCTATGACTTACTGGTACAACTTTATATTTTAAGCATTTCTTCAGAAATGCTACGTCCTTCCTAAGTGCGGCGATGGTTTTCTTCAATCCGATGAATTTGTTGGGCTCTGACGGCTTGGTTGCCATGATGAATCCTAGAGGGTTTGAGCTGTTTAGTGGAATACCTGTAACTAGAAATTAGAAGAAGAATTAGTATCTTCCATTTAATTCCAACTACCTTTGCTTATCTTCGACTAAGTCGAGTTATTAGTACGAGACACTGAAGAAGTCTGCACATTGTAGACGAAATACGCGTATCTGTCGAAGATAAGCAAAGGTAGTTGGAATTAAATGGAAGATACTAATTCTTCTTCTAATTTCTAGTAATCAATAATAGTCTTTTTCATCATAGACTCTCAGCTATACCACAGTAATTTGTTTCATTTCTACGTGCAATATTTCAAAAGTTACAATGGTTTGAAGGTGTCCGGATTAATGTGGATACATATTTTACGTTTCTGTTCGAAGAGTTTGTTTGCGAGCATGATATCGTTCTTATCGAGCCAGCAACCAAACAGAACGTTGAAGCAAAGTTTCGTCACCAAAACTCGAGCTCGGAAATTGTACCAGTAGGTTTTGACGAAGTATCAAGGATGCCTGCTCATCGACGGTGAAACCTACGTCAAAATGGATTTTGGACGGCTTCCTAGCCAAAAATTCTACATGGCGATGGCACGAGGAGATGTTCCTGCAAAGTTTAAGTTTGCCAGTTGGACAAATTTGCCAAAAAAAACTGATGATTTGGCAAGAGATATGCAGCTGCGGAGCAAAGACCAAAGTGTTCGTGACAAATAAGACGATGAATTCGAAAATGTACAAGGAAAAATGCCTCATACACCGCGTACTACGTTTCATTAAAGCCCATAAAGGGGAGTGAAGTTTTGGCCAGATTTGGCGAGTTGCCACTACAGCCATCCGCGATAATAACGTAGATTTTATCGATAAAAACATAGATCCACAAAACTGACCGCAGTTTCAGCCCATCGAGAGATTTTGGACAATAATGAAGCGGAAGCTTAAGTAAAGTGGAAGAACGGCTCGGGACGCGACTCAGATAACCAAAATGTGGAACAAATGTGCCAAGGAAGTTGACTCCGGAGTTGTGCAGCGTTTGATGGGAGGAATAAAGAAGAAAGTGCGAACTTTCATTAGAAACGAAGAGAAATGGTTTGTATCGATAGTTTTTCCTTACTTAGTACATTGAATTACCTCTGTTTTAATGTATTAAACTTATTATCAATCTGGTCCCAAGATACAGATGATTTCATTATTCCGGGTTCTTAATGGACATAGCTTTAAAATAATTAATTCTGTCACATTCATAATCACGTTCCGGATGCAACATTTACAACAACTTCCAGGATATCACGTTTGCATAAAAAATGGACAAAATTGCCGATTTTTCATGGATTTACCTTCACTCGCACTGACGAAACTATCCATGCAGCATCAATCATAGTAAACTATGAGCCAGCTGACAAAATTTGACAGTATTCAAACTCTAACCGTGATGGCAAAAACAGTGAAGCAACTCCGTTCAGAAGTGTGCGCGTTCAAAGAACGGACATCGTGTGGCACTTCGTGGACGCCGGATACGCCCGTTCCGGCATATACAACATCTTGGCACTATTAGACAACAATCAACATCGAAAGAAAGCTCGGAAGGCCGATGACTCTGAGCGACAAGAAGCTCCAAAGGATGCTGAAGAGGAAGACCGAGGGAAAAGTGGCTAGATCGCTATGTGCGCTTGGCCGGGAGGTCGGTTCAACCGGCAAACACTGAAAAAGTACCTGGCGAACATAAACATACATATCAAGAAGCGGAAGTCACGTCGACTGGTATCGGAGCTGCAGGCAATGGCGGCAGCGGCTGAATAAGATGGTCAACTCGATTTTCCCGGCGAATCGCGACGTGGCGGTGGTGATGGACGACGAGACCTATCTCGTATTTTACTTTCCTACGAAAGAAGTGAGCTCTGAGGTGAAGTTCATTAAACACACCAAGTTCCCCAAGAAGGCGCTGACAATCAGCGAGAACGGTATATCAAAGCCGCTCTGCTTTCGTTCTGGACTGGCCGTGAATGGGGAAATTTGCCTGCCGGAAGTTGCGTCGTTCATCAAGAAATACCATAAGGGCGAAGACGCGGTGTTTTGGCCGGATCTGGCGTCGGCCCACTACTAGAAGCGATCGTTTGAGGAGATGGAGCTGCTGAATATTGATGTGGTTCCCAAGTCTGCGAACCCGCTCAACGTCCCCCAGCTGCGTCTCATCGAGAATTTCTGGGCCAACCTGAAGCGTATGATCTACTCCAACAATTTTGTCGCGAAACCTGAGGAGGCATTGATAAATAAAACGAAGAAAGAACTCAAAAACATGCCTACACGTATGTTTTCGTCCGCAAAGGGGATTGTTCCGGTTTACTGTCGGAACGAGGGACACATTTAAATGTACTTTGAGAGTATTTTTATTACTCAAAAATAATTCAAGAGGAATCATAGAACTCAAAAGTATTTCTAGTTTATTCAAAGTATTGAATTGCATTTAAAAGGTATTTAAAATACTCAGACGCATTAAACGTGTACTTTATGTATTCGATAGAATTAAAAGAGTATTCGAAGCACTTAAAAGTACCTAAAACTATTTTAATAAGTAACGAAAGCACTCAAACAAAATGGACGAGTGAAAAGTGGATGAGCAAAAAAATTCAAGTTTCTGGAATTGATTGATTGATTGATTTCTCTTGAAATAAATCGTAGCTTCTATCAATCTTATCCGCTGATACCTATATCGTTTGAATGTTATGTATGCAAAAATGTAATGTAAAATTATTTTGACCCTTCAAACTTGTTTTTGGTTTTCCGCTTCCAAAAATTTAAACAAACATAATTAATCATCAATGTAATCAGTCAATTGAACTGTAAAGATTTATAAAACAATAATTCGTTTTTTAAATTCCATTGACTTATTTCCATTTAAAATACAATCCGACTATTGTAATTAATGTACTAAAGCCGGTTCAAAATTAATAGGATTTTACACAAGTATCATCATAATGTATCCTAAAAACAAAAGCATAAACTAACATCCACAACATTGCTTAAATCCCAATGTTAATGGGACTGTTGCGTATTTATGAGCAGTAATGTTTTTTAAGTTGGTGGTACATAATTTTTACAATGAACACATATTTGTCATAAGATGATAGATAGCTGTCAGGTATCAAAGATTCCAGTCAGATGTCCATCTGCCTATAACAAATACTTGGTTATTATAATATTAGTGAACAACAAGTTTTGTATTAATCGATCTGTACCTATACGTATTCAAGTATTCATTTGCAATCAATGTGTATTCAATTGTTCTGACGATAATTGTTTTGTTAATAACATGTATTTATTGATACTAAAATAACTTAGTTGTAATCAAAGCATATTCAATGATAATCATTCCGTACTTCATGGTATTTAAAATACTAAACTGTAGTTATTATAAACTTATTTGTACTGAAGGTATTCATACGTAATCAAACCGTACTTATTGGTACTGAAAGTATTTAAAAGTATTTAAAAAGTATTTTGGGTACCGTTTGTGTATTTTAATGTACTCAAAGTAAATCATTAGAAGGTGTATTAAGAGTATTCAATGGGTACTCATTGGTACTATAAAGTAATCAAAATGTATTTAATTGTAGTCAAAGTATTTAAACTGTATTCAATAGTTATTTCAAACTTATATTGAGTACTTTTTGTATTTAAAGTAAAATTGGATGTAATTTTGAGTGATTTTAATTATTTTCAGACCTTGTGCTTTGTACTCAAACGCTCTTGCGCGCCCCTCGTGTCGGAAGGCCACTCGCAAGGGCGTAGAACTTTTTTGCAAGTAAGCTTGAATAATTATCTCCATGGGAAATTTATCAGGAGCAATTATCTTTCTTAGCTTTTTTTTATCACCATCCGATAAAAGTCCATATTTTTAAGATAAGAATTGTTTTATTCAGCTTGAAAAAATGGTTGATTTAGAATGCCTCGAACAAAAATAATATTTTTTAAATTTGCAAAACCAAAGATCTTATGTTATTGTGTGTACTGTGTTGTCTACGATTTATTAACTGACGATATATTAATGATGACAGCGATTTAATGAGTACAAATAAACCAATGTAAAAAAAATTTCGATTCCTACACTGTAACCGGCCGGGTACCCATTAATGGGTAAAAATGTACCTATATTTTAATAGTTTTGAAGCTGTAAAAAAATAAGCAGCTTTAAAAAAAAATGCAACCTAACTACCTATTTTTGATTTTCAGAAACTAAAAGATGGGTATTTTTCTACCCATTTATGGGTAAAAAATAGCTTAGCATTCTCCTGGCTCACTTTGTATAGTTGAAAGTGCACTATTCGAAAAATAAAAAAAACTTCGCCTCGGAATCCTGTCTACAAAAACGCGTAGAATATGGAAGAACTTAATTCTAAATTGGATAGTAAAAGCTTCCAAAAACTGAGAGGAGCGTCAATAATTTAATATTATTTCATCAGTAGAATCTTACTTCCGAGTATCTTTGCGTATCTTTGTAATAAATGAGGTCGTTACGAATAAATACACAAACACAAATACAAATATAGAAATTCTCATTATTCAATATCATAACTAAAAACAAATCACGAAAACGGGTATGAACATTTCGCAAGTAACAACATTTTTAAAAAATTGGGTGTTTCATAATCATTTCCCAAATAACAAATATTTTGAAGAATTGGTAAAAAGATCCGATAGCCTGACGTTCATGCTCATTACCCATTGATATGTAAAATCATTTTACCTATTAAAGGAATTAACCCATTTAAGATTGAAACGGGTGATATTTTACCCATTAATGGGTACTGGCCAGTTACAGTGTATAATCAAATCTTGAATATTAGTGACCATTGTTATCATTAAGATAGAAACTTTCTGTTATTTTTTAAAATCATACTCCAAGTATTCAGTAACAGATTATAAACAGATAAACATATCTGTTTCGCAAAAATTCAAATACTTATGTCTTCTTAACTTAGTTTTTTAGTCCAAGTATGATACATAAATCATAAAATTCCGCTCATAACTTACCATGGGAATTTCCCAATCCCATAATATCATATATTTGATATGATCATTGGATCAGTTTGTAGGAGATTAAATTCAAAAGTTCAAAATCAATAAAAATTTAGATGATCTTCAGTTGCGCTTGAAGTTTTAATTCAAAGCAAAAATAATTGATAGATGTAGAAAACATGTATTGTTTCGGTCTCACAGCATATACATTAGTATTTATAGAATTTAAAACGAAACAGAAGTAACGTTCTCCTAGGGTGCCAAAGACATCAGCTACTTCTAGAGCTTTTCGATTTGTATTCAATAATTCACCGATTGTGCAATCGAACAGATGTGAGTGAGATCTTTGGATTTCTTCCCGGATTAACCCTACACTACACTTTGACTGTGCGTTAAGCATTTTATAGTTTTAACACAAATAGAATAAACTATAGGTTTTCGCAGTATAACATATTTGCTAGATATCGATTGGTTAGTTTATTGTAGATGATATACTTTTTTTGAATAAACGGAGAATATTGAATTTTCGGCCAAATAGTGTACTCGTAACTTTACTGAATCATTCCCAATTCGAAAAGGAGCCAGATAGGCACCGTAAAGTGGGGGTATTTCAAACACTTTTAATACCCGAAAAAAATCCGTTGAACAAAGTTTCCAAACTAGTGGTATTAATATTAGTATCTATAAGGTGTTATTTGTTAAATTCTTGGTTGTCTTTATTTTATTAAAAAAAATATTGGCACAATTTTAACATTTGATTAGACTTATTATATTTAAATACCGATTTTGAATGATATATCACACAGCATATTGTAAATAATCTTAAGTGAATCAGCATTAAAATTTGGACAACGACGTTAAATGCAAACCTTACTGAGTAGTTCCATTGCAGTAACCAGTTTACCCCCAAATAACGGTACCAAAATATCGGAAATGAGAAAACGGAGAAAGAAATGCATCTTCATTTATTCATGGAGCAAGTTCGATCTGGGAGAGTACACCACCATCCTGAATGTCTGTGGTCAGAGAATTTAAGGTAAAGTTTTCCTTTCTGTGGATTGGCGCGTATTAAATGGAAACGAGGGAATGAACTTTCCATAAAGTAGGTTGTAGAAAAGCCAAACCGAATCCAACCAGAAACTATCACGCATGGAAGGAGAGAGGGACGTTATGCTCGGTCAATAGGGAAAAGAAGGGCCATGGGAGCTTTAACGTTTTGAATTGGCTGAAGTTGAAAAATAAAAAGTGCATACTAAATTTCGAATCTGGGAATCGTTGATCCGTGCACTCTTAATCTTGAGCTTTCATCAAAGGTTTGTTGTTATTTTTTTTCCTAAATTTGGATTTAAAAAGCTTTGAGAGAGGGAAACCGGAAATCTAACGAAAGGGTGAACTATTTCAAGGTTGCATTGAAATTGAAACTTGACATGTTTACATTGTTCACAACTCAAGAGGATCGATTTTCATAAGACTTTAGTGTGAATTATATAATTACAGAGATAACATCCCTCGTCCTGATTGCAACGTCGGAAACTTTAATTGGTTGGTTGAATGTTTTAATTTCGAATATTTTCTGAATAATTTGTTATGGAAGAATTTATTACAATTTATTTACAGTCATATCTCGATTTCACGTAACTTCGATATAACGTAACTCGATATAACTGTCTGTCTGTTTAACTCTTAGAGACTCGGAAACTACTGAACCGATCAGCGTAAAAATTTATTTGGAGGAATTTTTGGGGCCGGGGAAGGTTCTTTAATCATCCAGCTAATCAGGCAAATGACACCAAATTTAGCATGTGAGGATTTTCAAATGCTGAAATCTTTTTCGCGTAATCAAAAATCCTTTTAATGGTACAAACTCAAGGCCGTCATCAATATTTGCTGATTCGCTCATTGCTGAAGATGTTAAAGCTATGTCTATTTAGTATGCGGAATAATAAAATTATCTGTATCTCGGTAACGGATTGACGTACAAAATAGTTTTTAATATTTTTTTTATTAATGATACTTTACACCAGAAGGGTGCATTCGTGTCTTTCGAAATTCTGATATTCACAACTTATATCAATCCACTTCACTTCATTCCGCCCTTCTCAACCCTTATTTATCTAATTTTCTACTTATCCTTCTTTTTCTTCGCTGGTTTGCTCCAAAATTTTCCTGCTTTTTGCGATTGTTCTGCTTTTCTTACATCTGTTATTTTTCCTTCTTTTTGATTTTTCTCCTTCCACTTTTCTTCTTCTGCTTCGCTTTCCTTCTTTAGTTGTATTACGTTTCTCTCATTCATGTTGTCTTCTTCTATTTCACTTTTTTAATTTGGCTTCTGTATTGCATTTTTTCCTCTATCCGCTTCGGTTTCCTTCTTCCGTTGATTCCATTACGCTTCTTTTTCAGCTTCCATTTTTCTTCTTCTGCTTATCTTCTTCCATTTCTTTTCTTCTGTTTCTCTACGTCTTCGACTTCTTGTGCTGCTGCTCTTCCGTTTGTCTTCTTCGACTTCTATTCGTTTACTTTGTTCGCTTCGCTTTTCTTCTTCTTCAGTTGTGTACCTTTTCTCTCATTTACGTTGTCTTCTTCTATTTCACTTTTCTATTTCACTTCTTCCGTTGCACCTTCTTCAATTTACTTCATCCGCTTCGGTTTTCTTCTTCCACTGACTCCGTTCCGCTTCTTTTTCTCCTTCTACTTTTCTTCTTCTGCTTATTTTCTTCGATTTATTTTCCATCTGTTTCTCAACGTCTTCAACTACCTGTGCTTCTGCTCTTCCGTTTCTCTTCTTCGACTTCTTTTCGTCCACTTTGTCCGCTTCGCCTTACTTCTTTTTTGGTTGTGTTACGTTTCTCTCATTCACGTTGACTTCTTCTTTTTCAATTTTTCATTTTGCTTCTTTCTTCTGCATTTCTTCTTCCGTTGTGCCTCCTTCATTTTCCTTGCTTTTAATTTTTCTTCCATCCACTTCGGTTTTCTTCTTCCGCTGATTCCTTTACGTTTTTCTTCTTTGGCTATTGCTACGGCTACGGCTACTATTTCCGATCGGTTCTTCTTCAGTTTTTATTCTTCCGTACTTCAATCGCTACTTTTATCCAGTCTTTCTTCATCGGCTTCTGCTTGTCCATCCGGCTTGGCACCTTTCACCTTTTTCTTGTTTTCTTCTTCGGCTTCTTTCGTTTTCGGGTTTCGCTATAGTTTGGAGAACAGTCTTGTTTCTTTTAGAAAATTCAGCACTTGTGTTATTTGCTCCTCTGTATTTCCCAGAGCGTCTCGTAGGCTAGTCCCGATGTTGTTTTGTTGCCTTTCGGTTACAAATTTCCGGTATTCGAGAATTAAATGCCGGACATCCATCTGTCCTGAAGCTATCCGAACTCCATTTTGACATAGGTTTCATCGTTGAGGAGCAGGCATCTCTGGTATTTGTCAAAACCTACTGGTACAATTTCCGAGCTCGAGTTTTGGTGACGAAACTTTGCTTCAACGTTCTGTTTGGTTGCTTGCTGGCTCGATAAGAACGATATCCTGCTCGCAAACGAATTCTTCGGACGGTACTGCGAGCAGCAGCGTTTTTTTATGCGAGTGATTAACAATAAGTGATTCCGGATTCTAACTGGACAGAACTTTACATCTGGTTTTTAATAAAATGGCAGCACCAATGACTGGTTAACAAAGAAATGCTACAAGCTCAAGCAAATAAAGATCCTCAACAAGATGGTTGGAACAGGGGAGTTCGTAAGCCGTGGTTTTGTGGGAGAAAAGAAAACGCAACGGCATTCGTTTACTGAAAATCAGTGGCGTAAAATTAACCAGCAACATTTCTGTTGTCGAACAATACAAAAAGGCCAAATCAACAACGATCGGACCTTGTTCATGCCTTGCAGCAACATGGATGGGTCGCTTAAATTACCATGAATATTGAATGAAAAGCTCTCGAGTCCTCCAAAATATTTAAGGAGTTTCCTGTATACTACAAGGCATTCAAGAGCTCTTGGATGGAAAAGGAGTTCTTTAAAGTGTGTTATTTTTTTGGAGAATTCGTCCCAAATTCCCAATAAAAAAAAACACCACCTCCGTTCTTCAACCGATGGATCAGATTATCATTCAGATGATTAAGACGCTCCTCAGGATGCAGGAAATCCAAATTCGTGAAGGAGAGTTTGACGAGTGTGTGAAGAAGATCTACATAAAGGATGTCATCTTTTGAGTTGGCCTCAAGCGTGGGAGGAAGTTCCAGCTGACTCAATTCGCAAATCTTGGAACATGCTTCACAATAACCGTGAAATCGAGGATGAGGGTGATGTACCGTGGTCGGCCGTAAAAGGCACGCTGAGACGCATTGGGGAGAAGCATGAATCGCATAAATCGACTAACTGACCGATGAAATCGACTGAGAGGATGCCGAAGTCGAAACGCTGGACGATTATAAGATCATCGCAAGTGTTCTTCACAAAGATGCTGAAGAAGACATTTCCTTTGCCGTTGCCGACGCAATGCAGTCGAGATGATGACAAGTATGTTCACGTGTCGGATGAAGCAGCCTTAAATGGGTTCGGTCTGGTACTCAGATACGTGGAATAGAATATTTAGCCACTGACTAAACAGTTCTCGCTGTGCCAAATACGCACTAATGTCATGGACATCGTAATTAACATACAACACTAAGAAAGCTTCAGTGTGGAATGCTGTTTTGCTATTTTGTACTGGTTTGTGAGTTCTACTTTTATGAATAAAGAATGATATTAAAAGGTGTTCCGATCAAAATTTGGTCAAACAGTAATGTGTGTAAGTCTATCAAAGTTTTTATTAATAAGTAAAATTCTTTTTTTTTTCAAGTTCAGTTAATACAAAATTAAGGAAAAATATTCAGCTTAGCTTCCTTTTTACCGAATGCAAATTTTCGGGTCTTTCGTTTAACACCTGCCATAAGATTTTGTACAGTCTCCTTGTCAACTTTATTCGCCGCAGAACGCCAGTTTGCATTGAACTGTTTCTCACTCACAACAGCTTTTTGAGTCTTCTTAACCCATTTCCGTCCGCTGTTGCGTATACGCAACAGTGGTTTTGACAAATTCGTGTATGCATGTACGTTGAATACGACCAAAACAAATTAGTTTGTTTGAAAGGTATATTCTTTGGCTATCTTACTGACTGTGTTCACACACACCAATAGAAAAAAAAACTCACAAATTGCATTGTATGAGTTGGTACATGTCTTATGGACACAATTTCAATCATAAACTAGAAGTTACTGGTTATATTTTTTGTCGTTTCACAATGGGAATATGTTCACAAAAGGCCAAATATTATTTGTAGCTAGTTAACCATCCATTAAGGTGTGGCTGAGTGTGTACCATTTGAGCTTAAAATGTATGTTGCATTCTATTTGTCGAGCAATGCGCCAGTGTTGCGTATACGCAACATGCTGTCACGGTGTTCCTAAGCGTCAAAAAAAAACCTCTAAAAATGCTAAATTTCATTAATGCATCCACAAGACTTATATTTTGATACGATATCGTCGAAAAAAAAATGAGGGGTATACAAAATTTTGTAATGTACGATGAAAGGAAATGCATCAAGTTTAAGTCGACCAAATTTTGATCGGTTGACCCTTTATTAGGGGATTAGCCACTGTGCCATGTTGGGTTTTGTGTTTCAGGGTGTTGGAAGGTGTTTATGTGTTTTAACACATCTGTCATAACTTCATCGAAAATTCATGCTTACTGGCAACCATGGACCATTTCGATTTTCAATCCACGCATATTCATACATCATCTGGGAGGGAGGGTGCGAGAGGGAAACAGAACAGTGAGAAAACAAACAATCGATTAGTGTAAGTGGTGCTAGAAATAAATTTATCTTCCATGTGGTAAGGAGTGTGTTGGAATTTAACATTAATTCTATCATAGAAAAAAAAAGATAAAACACAAAAAAAAATGTTGCTTCGATATAACGTAACTTCGATTTAACGTAACGAAAATAAAAATTGAGCTAGGTTATATAGAGGTATGACTGTACTACAGTACCCAAGTAACAATTCGAGTTTCATTCCAGCCATATAGAATTCCACCCGGCTGTGTTGATAAAGCTATATTCAAAACCGTTATGTCTACCAACACCTTCTCTATGCTTCCTTAGAGCCGAAATATGTACAGAGTGACACACTCTATAGACGGTTGTGAAAACGTTAATAAAACCTTTATAAGACCATAGAGATTTTGAAAATTTTCTAATGAAGATGTTATGGCCACTTGAGAACCTTCATAAAACCTATTGGCTGGCATGCAAACCAGAAAAATGGCCACAGCTGTCAAACGTCTTTGTCATATCGTGGTTGATTTTTGTTGTTCTGCTTTGCTAGATTTTCTACTCTTGTGTTTCATTAAGCAGAAAATAATATCTGAGAAAAAAGTTCTATTGTTGCGGGGAAATGTGTTTGATAACAAAATATCCAAAACAAATTGAGTTTTTGAGTTACTATTGGTACGATACGAGGCAAAAATAAAAGCACCTTGGAAATTATGCGAGTTTACAACAACATAAACAAAATTAGAACAAATATGTGCGATAAATTAATCATAAATTTACTGAAAATTTATGTACTTCAATAAGGTATTCTAAAAGAATGGCAAAATTGGTCTTCGATCAACAGTAAATACATTTGCTTTACATTTAATGTATGGTGAATATATTTTTCCACATTTCAATTATTTCTCATATTTCAATATGGCCATTGGATAAAAAATCAAATTTGGCCAAAAAGCCAATTTATCTTCACAATGACTACTATAAAACTATTTGGTTATTTGGTGACTTCCCTTAATGCCAATTTGCCGTTCATTGCATTTATTGGCGGCAAAATGGGTTTAAATAGCTTTTTCAACTGACCATAATAAGAAAAATGAATGATTCTTAAAACGGCATTTCCAAATAGCATTTTACAGGTTCATAGAGTCAAAATAAAACCTTAAATAGGAGTAAAAGAAATTTTAGAAGACAAGGTTTTAAAATTGTAAAGAAGCTATGTAGGTTCTTGTAAACCTAAATATGAAACCTATTGGCACATCTTGCTGCCATAATAATACCAAATTGATTTCGAGTGGCTTTCATAAAGCATTAATAAAACTTAATAAAGCTGAATGGTTTTGGCAATGTTACTTGGGTAACGTCTAAATGAAACAATACTCCGGAATTATCGTATGTTGGATGAAATTTTTTAATTTTATTATTCTGCTGCAACACTTGAGTACATCATGTTAAATACATCGTTCCATGGTAGGTAATTTTAGGTCCGTTCCTAGTAGAGATCTCCGTTTTATGCCTTTCAAGATTTTCATATGGTTGCGCAATGCAATCTCACTTATAGTTGGTAGCCATTAGAAAGTCATTCGGTGTCTCCTCACATCAAGATTATCGATTGCGGTTTAAACGACTGACAAGGCTCAATGCATCCTCATATGAAGCAATAAAGCATCCTATATCGTATCATCATACTATTTCACAACCCGTACGAGAGGACTCTCGTTCCTTTTTCCGTATATCGCTACCAATCATTGCAGCAAGTGTGCCAATGAAAAGTGTCTAGTGCACTATGATAACCCCATCCAACTGAAACACTATGGGCAAGATTTTGGACGAATGCGACAGAAAATATTCAAATAAAAAGTTTTATTCAAACCAATCGACTATTAAAGTTAACTCGATAGTTCATTGACCTTTTTGTCGTCATCATTTACTCAGTAGCACACTTTGGTTAACATTTCCATTCCCCATGATACTGTAGTGCTAGAAATCCGATGCTCGAAGTGATATCAATTTATCCGCGTATCGTAGACTGACTGTGATAACATGACGTTATAAGACTAGCCGAATTACAGATTTCAACAGCAGAGTAATGACCTAGCAAACCAATGTAAACATCATCGATTAAAGTGAACTAACAGTTTTGCGCTTAAAAAGCTACCAGCTACTAGAGGGAGATGCTTAGCAGCATCGAAACAATGCATTTAATTTAAAACCGGTCCAAATTCAAAAAGACTGCAAGCCGAAAATCTTCATATCATGTTCACTGTCAAAAGCTTATCTTAACACTGTTGATATGCAGTACTCGCGATATCTATCCTCTGTTGGTCAAATTTGTATTTCTGGCCTACTGTGCGACAACGACGAAGATCTACGACGATGTGGCAACGACACATTCAGTTTATGTGTTTGTTCGCAATCATCTATTCTATCGCTTTTGTGCTCCTTGGCATGTTGATGCTGTATGACATCCGCGGAATAGTGTTAAAAATGTCTAAATGTGTGTTACCGAGTCCTTATTTCTCCGCAGACTGGAAAAAAACTGTTGTTCTATCCAGGGTTGATTTCACTCGGCCTCATTTACAAGTGTAGCTTTTAAGTGTTATTGCAGTGATTCAATATCTTGAAGTGAGATCCCGCTCGACGAAGGGCTACAGCTGCTGTTGAAGATGGATATCAACCATTATTGCAAATAACTTTGAGGGTTCATGAACATCTAAGTCAGGCCAGCCGGATGGAATCTGAAATTCAATGATGAAATGAGAAGTTTGATAGACTTTCAAGTGAGTGAGCTGATGATGCAATACGAGAGCAATAGAGCTTGTGTTTTGTCCAATCTACATGCGAGATGGGAAACGATGAGTGCACTAGAAGGTCCGGTTGGCCTCTTCGAGTTAAGCCACAGCCCACTTGACTGTGATATCCCATGGTTTAATAAAACTCATATTCGCTATAGATGGATTTCACGCCATATCAACCTTTGGTTGGCAGCACACTCACAAATTTAAACGAAAACATTTGGGTTAGGAATTTTATTTAATTCGAAGATTATGCAATTATATTAAAAATCTACACTATTGTTAGGAATGTGTGAACTTATTTTAAAACCTTATTTTTCTAAATCACGTTCATCATCATTGATATTGACTGCTCATTTAGACTTGCACAAATACTTTTGGAAGAAACTCTTTATTATTGTTTTAGGTCAACTGATTTTCCACGAGTCAATCGTCGACACCTGAAACCGGTTTCTTCAAGAAAGTTGAGGTTTAGATTCAAATTATAGCATAATTTTGGAATAAGAGCTATATCGAACTTAATTTATCCACATATTATTGCACGGGATTGAATTTGAACATTGGGAAGACCGTATGAAAACATTGTTATTCTTTCCCGAATTGAGAATTTTTTACCTAACACTTTTCATCAAGTTCCGAACAAGTGTTTCATCCCAGTTTTTGGACGCCTTAGCTCAAGTTTTTTTTAACTCCTTCATATTTTCAATTGATTTACCAGTCTTTTTGAAAATGCTCTTCATAATCGCCCAATAACGATCGATTGGCCGAAGCGGAGGTCAATTAGGCGAATTGATGTCTTCCTCAAGAAAATCTATATTCTTTTCCGTGAGCCAATTGAGAGTTATTTTGGCGTAATAAGGCTACGCTAAATCCGGCAAAAACAGCGGAGAGGTTTTATCAACAATTAATATGAAGCTATCGATTTGAAATTGGCTCACTGTTGTAGAATCCCTTGGTTGAAAATACACCTTGTAGCCTGCACCTCTTCAATACATTCTTTCGATTTTCGTACTAACGTTCGTCCGACATCTACAACATCTTGGCACTATTAGACAACAATCAGAGCATCTTAAGAAAACTCGGTTCCGGACGGCCGATGACCCTGAGCGACAAGAAGCTCCAAAGGATGCTGAAGAGAAAGACCAAGGGAAAAGTGGCTACATCACTGCGTGCCCTTGGCCACGAGGTCGGTTCAACCGGCCAAACAGTTAAAAAGTACCCGTCGAACATGAACGTGAACATACATGTCAGGAAGCAGAAATTGCGTCCACTGGTTTCGGAGCTGCAAGCAATGACGCAGCGGCAGCGGCTGAATAAAATGGTCAACTCGATTTTTCCGGCGAAAAGCGACGTGGCGGTGGTGATGGACGACGAGACCTATCTCACCCTGGATGGCAAGGCAGGGCACTTCGTATTTTAGTTCCCTCACGAAAGAAGTGAGCTCCGAGATGAAGTTCATTTCACACACCAAGTTCCCCAAGAAGGTGCTGCTGTGGCTGACAATCAGCGAGAAGAGGATGTCAAAGCTGCTCTTCTTTCGCTCTGGACTGGCCGTGAACGGGAAAATGTTACAGCGGTACGGAGAGCAAGAATTCCTGCGGTTTGTTTACCTAGGCGCCAACTTTCTGTTGTATATTTGAGTGTTTCGTGCAGTGAGTCAAAATTTATTCCATATGGAAGCCGAGAGGAGAGAAAACATTCTGCACGCCCACGTTGATAATTCAACGTGGTCCGCAATAAAAATCGCAAAAAACGTTGAAAATCGCAAAATCAACCGTGTATGATGTGCTCAAACGTTTCAGGGAGCAAAAGAGCGTGGATCGAGTGCTTCATGGTTGAGAACCATCAAAGCAAACCCTGGACTATCAGATAATGAAATCACACAAAAATACGCTGCTGCTCGCAGTACCGTTCGAAGAATTTGCTTGCGAGCAGGATATCGTTCTTATCGAGCCACAAGCAACCAAACAGAACGTTGAAGTTTCGTCACCAAAACTCGAGCTCGGAAATTATACCAGCAGGTTTTGACGAAGTACCAAGGATGCCCGCTCATCGACGATTAAACCTACGTCAAAATGTATTTTAGACAGCTTCCTGGCCAAAAATTCTACATGCCAAAGGCACGAGGAGATGTTCCTGCAAAGTTTAAGTTTGTTTTTATGGAAAAATTTGCCAAAAAACTGATGATTTGGCAAGGTATATGCAGCTGCAGAGCAAATACCAAAGTATTTGTGACAAATAAGACGATGGGCTCGAAGCTGTACAAGGAAGAATGCCTCAAAAACCGCGTACTACCTTTCATTAAAGCCCATGAAGTTTTAACCAGATTTGGCGAGTTGCCACTACAGCCGGGAAGTCATCCAGTGGTACCGCGTTAATAACGTAGATTTCATCGATAAAACCATAAATCCACCCAACTGCCCGCATTTCCGGCCCATCGAGAGATTTTTGGCAATAATAAAGCGGAAGCTTAAGAAAAGTGGGAAAACGGCTCAGGACGCGACTCAGATGACTAAAATGTGGAACAAATGTGCCAAGGAAGTTGACTCCGGAGGTGTGCAGTGTTGGATGGGAGGAATAGAGAAGAAAGCGTGAATTTTTATTCGAAACGAAGAGACATGATTTTAATTGATAAATGTTAAAGTACAGTGAATTACCTTTGTTTTGATGTATTTAACTTATTTGTACGTCAATCCGCTACCGAGATACAAATGGTTTAATTATTCCGGATTCTAAATGGACATAGTTTTATATCATAGTTAATTCATATATTCTTGAATATATTCACAGAAATCGCGTTTAAAAAAATAGTGTAACAGTTGTCCAACGAAACTAAATTTCAAAATTGCTTTTCCAGGATTTGCCTGCAGTAAACCACGCAGTCCCTTTGGCATGAAATTCATATCTCGTGCATAGTCTTATCGCTGGCTGGCTGCAGATGCAAAGCAGTGTCAGTGCCATGAAACGTCTGCTGGAGCTACATAGTCATACCGGTTCGGTTGAACGTTATCGTTGGCACAACATTCAAATTAGCTGGGTCAACTTCCAACCACCGAGCCGGTCAAATAAGCCATCGGTGATGCGTGCATCTCACCAAATTGAGTGAGAGGCATTTAATGTGCCCTTTGGTTGACAATGCTAGTGCAAGTGGCACCAACGTGCTGTGGATCTAAGTAGTTACCTATTTGCATTGATTTAGTTATGGAAGTTACATTTTAGGGTTTTAAATCTGATCTCATATGGTCTATGCAATCTCGGAAGTTTGTTTTTATTATGCCAACATGATAATTATTTATGCTTTTTCAAATGATCGAAATACACCAATTTCAAGCCAATAAATAATTAGCCTGTTGGCTTAATGAAAACAAACTTCCGTGATTGCAATGAATTAATTCGAGTAAACTTACGAGATGGCAAGTTAATTTATGTTCATCTTCGAAGATCTGTTTTTGATATCATCTTGTCAATTAATGTCAAACTAATTTTAACAACATCTGCTTCCTGATCGTAAACTTGTATGTATCTATTAGGAATTAAACACCTGAATCCCGGCGTTCTACAGTGTATTCAATAAGTTCGAATATACTTTTAAAAATGTTAAAGGAAATGAAAAAAAAAGATATTCTTTTCTAAGTAAATTTTTTTTGAAGAAATGTTTATTGAGAACCTTTACGACAAATAAGTTGGGAGCAACCTGCTTTGTACTGTATGACGAGCTTGAGACATTTCTCACAAAAATTGCTCGCGGCACGCACCTGGCCCATCGGCATCTTATCCCAGATTTTAGAAATGAGCTTCTTAAATTGTTCCATAATGGTCACTTGATGTTCGCTCTGCTTAGCCAGCATGTACGAGCATACAAAAAAGTCCAGGGTATTAAGGTCCGGAAAGCTGGGAGGTCACAAAGGCTTATCGAGAAAATCAGTCAAATTCTCCCGACACTACGCTTAGACGATGTTCGCCGTGTGGGCCGGTACGCCGTCCTGTTGAAAGACGTCAAGATCGACCTCGTAGAGGTCCTGAAGTGTCGGGGCCACAACCTTCTCCAGAACCACGGTCTTATAGTATGCGGCGTTGATTTTTCTTCTTCACGTTTTTCTTGATAAGCTCCTGTGGGAGCTACCCACGTCTGGATACGGCCCTCAAACCATCCCCGACGTGGTGCTCTGGAACTATGGAATGTTTATGTGGGACGGGCGTAGCACACCACGATCATAATTTGTTGCAGCAACTGGCTAACGAAGCCACATCTATGTTTTTTCAACTTAATGGCAATACGTGTGCTAATAGAGTCGGCGCTCACAGCCGATCATTTCGGACATTGCAAAACAAAGAGGTTCTCATCAGAAAACAAGAACTCCTGTCCTGCAGGCCGCGAACGTATCGGTTTGGCTCTGTTCAGCCTCTTTTTCGTTGTAGCCTCCTTTACCCCGTAAACCTTGCGTTTCTTGTACGGCTTGTATCCCAGGTTCTTCATCATGATGGCATGGATAGGCATGTGATTTATTTTTCGACGAACCCGCTCCTTCACCATCCTGATGGATGCTGGAGTCTTCGCCGAACGCGGCCGTCTAGATAGTGCACGGTCGTTGGCCGCGTCCGTCTTCCGGTTCCGACGGATGGTGGTATAGATGAAATTCCTTCTCCTCCGTACACCGTTTTCACCGCCCCCATGCACCGTCGAAGATGGCTCTAAGTACGCGTCGTTCGAAAATTCCTAGTGCTTGCAGGTCCTCGTCGAGAATTGTCCACGTGTCATGCCCGTATAGAGCTATCTCATCAGCGTTTTGCACATGTTACACTTTGTACGGAGGTGAAGTTTACCAGACCTCAAGGTCTTGTTGAGTTCATAGTGGGCACGACTTCCGGTAATAACACGTCTCCAAATTTTTCTGCTTCAGTTGTTATGTACCATAACCTGTTATTTGAGGTACACAAACTTATCCACCAGCTCGAGCTCGTCTCCGTCGATTGTCACAGTTACTTAGTCTTCGACGCATTCACCTTCAATCTAACCGTTCCGCTTCATGTTTCAGTTTGTTGCGCTGATCAGCTACCACTTGAAACGTTCTGTACACCATCTATCGTTGCTGGATCATTCTGGTCAGTTTCCCGGGCATAACGTTCTTGTCCATTATCTTCAGCTACAGAAAAAAAAGGGAGCAAGCTTGGTGTAATTAATGACTTATAGACGGTCAACTCTGTAGTACAGCGAACTTTGTTCGGTCTTAGCGTCCTTCGGCTTTCAAATTAGGCACGACTGCCAGCCATAAGGCGTCTGTGTATCTCTCTGATGGTGTTATTATCGGCGGTCATCAATGAGCTTACACACTTAGAAATTATTAAATTTACACGAGACGTAATTATTCTCTGTAAAAAGTCGGGGAACGTAAACAAAGTTTTCGGGTAAAGTTATGTCCCATGAAGCTGATATATACAGAAAACGACAAAAGGTGTAATTTAGTAGATTCATTACGTCAACTCCTTCAACTCATTCTAATGTGCTAAAGGACGCTTGCATGTGTCGGTCTCAGGTGACCGAAGTTTACATGACATTTTGGTCGTGTGTCGATACACGAATTGTTTTACCGCATCGATTTCATCACCATAGATCTGAACTCGGGATTTGAGGTTACCATTATCTTTTCGTGAGTCTCCTCCCTTCATGTTCCATGTTTTTAACGTAATAATCACTAGATAAATCCTACTAGCTTCAGCCTTAACTCTGATATCAATGTCATCAGCGACGCTAAAAAGTTGGACAAATTTCCTGAAGATCGTGTTTATTCCCGCTTTTCAAATCAAACCCTCAAATGCAATGTTAAACAGTAAACATGACTTTTCATCATCATTCTGTAACCCTTTCAACGATTCGTAGAGGTTCAAGAGTGTCTCTGAGACTCGAACGAAAGACATCACACGATCCATCGTTACTTTGACCAACCGCGTTAAGTTTTCTGATACTCCATATTCGTGCATGATCTGCCATAGCTGATCTCGATCAATTGTGTCCTAAACTGATTTGAAATCGATGAAAAGCTGATGGCTGCAGCACTTGCAGTAGCGCGAAAATCTGTTTTGGGGTAGTGCGGGCACCCAATCTCGATTGGTATTGGCAATTGGTGATAAGCGTCGGCGTCGGAAATTTGCTGATTACTCAGTGCAGCACCTTTGCCAATGCTTCACCGCCGTGTTGGAGTTGTTCAACACCAGCTATGTTGTTTTTCAACCGACCAATTTCGTCCTCAACTTTCAGGAGAGTTGAGATCGAAATCCTGTCATCTGCTGCGCGTGTTCTTCTTTTCTTTTGTTTTGTGCCACCTTTGCTGAAACATTGTTGTTCAGGTTCTCGTCAAAGTACTGCTTCCACCTTTCGATCAACTCACACGCTTGTGGTACGTAGCCTTAGCGCAAGATGTTCAACTTTACGTAGAATTTGCGTGTATCCTCAACACTGTACTTTGCTTCGCGGTTTCGATCTTCCATTTGGCGCTTTTTCCGTCTAAGAAAAGAGTTTTGCCTGTTCCGTGCATTTCAGTTCCGTTCCCCATTCGCTCTCGCTCGTGCTGCATTCTTCTCCTCTACTAGCTGCTTTCGTTTGCCATCATTCGGTGCAGAAGTACCTAGTGCTGCAGAAGTACCGCAGTGCTACCAATGGCAGTTCAAAAGCCTTTCAGTCATCTTCAAGAGTAGCTGCGCCATGCTGCTCTTTCGTTGGTACGGCTGTTTCTAGCTGTTGCACGTATTCTTGGACAACTTCGGTTACCCGTAGTAGCTGTAAGATTGCGGTGACCGAATACTACGCGTGGTGTACACCGTCGAGAGTTTTAAGCGCACTGCGGTAAGTGCGAGAGTTGATGATATCGGAGAAATTTTTTTCGCCAATTGGAACACGACCGATTTTATTCTCTGTTTGTTGGTCAGGTAATCTCCAAGTGGCTTTATGGATGCCCTTCGGACTACTAAACCACGGGACGCCGCTAAGTTAATGCATCATTGGCTATTATCGTTCGCTATGCTATGCAGGCTGTTCGGACCAATTGCCGGCCTGTACATTGCCTCCCGTCCTACCTGGGCGTACATTTCGCCAATGACGACTTTTAAGTCCCGTTGCGGGCCGACAACATACACAGGCTCTAGCTGCACGTAGAACGCTTCTTTTTCGTCATCGGGTCTCCCTTTGTGCGTGCAGTCAACGTTGATGATCCTGTAGTTGAAGAAATGGACTTTGATCCTCAGCTTGCCCATTCTCGCATTGATTAGAAACCATCCAATTACGCGTTGACAATTCCCAGCATTACAAAGCCGTTGCCCAGCTCGTTTGTGGTGCCACAGCTCTGGTAGAAAGTTGTCGCTCGATGCTCACTTTTTCATATCTTCTGCCCTGTCCAGCAAAGCATACTTGTAGCTAATAACTTATGTTTTTCGTTACAGAAAGCAGCAAAAAATATGTACACAAAATTAAACAAAACTGATTATGTATTCTACAACAGTAGAGTTCTATCTACATTCGAAACAGTTGATTAATATGTTAATCCTTGTTTCAGTAAAATTCACGAACATTCTGTGATTCATCCGCCATCAGGTTCCGTACGGTATCCTCAGATACACCCCCTGTAACGATTCTCCATGTTCTCTTGAAATCATTGGTACCATTTGCTTTCTTCTTAGTTTTGAGGAGTAATCGCTTAACTAGAGCCCTGTACTTCTCTATTGGGCAAAGTTCTGGACAGTTTGGTGGCTTGGCGGATTTTGGCACGTATTTGATCTCTTGTACCTTATACCATTCACGGATTTTGCATAGTGACAAGAGACCAAATCATAGCTGGAGAGTCGTGTTTGCTGATAATCGGTTGCAACCGCTTTTGTAGACATTCTTTCTCGGAACAATTGAATACAAAAAATTGATTTTTTCCTTATGGTGATACAAAACTGCTAAGACAGATAATTGCTTTTGATAAATTTCCCATGGAAGGTAATTATTCAAGCTTACTTGAAAAACAATTCTTCGCCTTTGCGAGCGGCGTTCCAGCTGTTAACCGGAACATTCGCCATGGTGGACGAAAACATGCGTTTAGGCATGTTTTGAGTTCTTTGTTCGTTTTATTTAGCAATTCCTCCTCAGTTTTTGTGACAAAATTATTGGAGTAGATCTTACGTTTCAGGTTTGCCAGAAATTCTCGATGGGACGCAGCTGGGTGACCTAGGGTGGGTTCACCGACTTGGGTACCACATCAATATTCACCCGCTCCATCTCCTCAAACGATCGCTTCGAGTAGTGGCCTGACATCAGATCTGGCCAGAACGCCACTTCTTGGCCTTTATTGTATTTGTTGATGAACGACGCAACTTCCGCCAGGCATTTCGTACTTAGTGAGAATAAATACAATTTCCCCGTTCACGGCCAGTCCGGAGCGGCTTTGACATCCCCTTCTCGCTGATTGTTAGCCACAGCAGCTCCTTCTTGGGGAACTTGGTGTGTGAAATGAACTTCACCTCGGAGCTCACTTCCTTCGTGAGGGAAGTAAAATACGAAGTGCCCTGCCAGTCGTTGCCATTTAGGGTGAGATAGGTCTCTTCGTCCATCACCACCGCCACGTTGCGATTTGCTGGGAAAATTTAGTTGACCATCTTATTCAGCCGCTACGGCTGCGTCATTGCCTGCAGCTTCGAAAGCAGTGGACGTGACTTCCGCTTCCTGACATGTATGTTCATGCTTGCCAGGTACTTTTTCACTGTTTGGCCGGTTGAACCGACCTCCCTGCTAAGCGCACGCAGCGATGTAGTCACTTTTCCCTCGGTCTTCCTCTTCAGTATCCTTTGGAGCTTCTTGTCGCTCAAGGTCGTCGGTCGTCTGGAACCGGGCTTTTTCTCGATGCTCTGATTGTTGTCTAATAGTGCCAAGATCTTGTAGCCTCCGGAACAAGCGTTTCCGGTGTCCACAAAGTGCCACACGATGTCCGTTTTCGACGCGGCGGGGTGTCGTTCTTTGAACGCGCACACTACTGAACGGAGTTGCTTCACTGCATTTGCCATCACGGTTAGAGTTCGACTGATAGAGCTGTCAAATCTTGTTTGCTGACTCATGGGTTACTACGATTGATGCTGCATGGGTAGTTTCGTCAGTGCGGGTGAAGGTAAATCCATGAAATACGACAATTTGCGTCATTTTTTTTTAACATCAAAACGTTACACATTCTTATCGATAATGACGGTAGTGACTAGTTTTTTAGATTTCAGACCACATCTAAATATGGTCTTCTAAATCAAATACTTCTTCGGGAATTTGGACACCTTCTTTGTCCGGAAATGCTCAGCAACGGCGTTCCTTTGCAATGCGGTAATAAGCCAGACCCGGAAGCTTTTTAAAGTTTTCGAGTACGTATGTTTCGCCGTCCATTTTGATACAGAAAATGTTTGAAAAAAAAATGGTGTACAGCTCCTTAGGACGACTTTTCGCAGTGAAATTTTGCTTGCCATCACGGTTGGGCATCTTTTTTACTTTGCACGCATTCAGTTCTTGCCTCTGCTTCATTTTTTGTACGTATAATTTGGACTTCCCTACTTTGCGAGCCACATTTCGTACTTCTTGTCCATTTGTCAGGAGAAAACTTTTCGATCCTCTGACAAGCGCTGGTTAAATGATTTGCAAACACAAAACACGATACTTTTCAGTAGTTCTAGTTTCTTGACAAGATCGCGTATCGATGAATTCGGATTTTGCTTCCGTTCGTATCAAATGCATTTGCGCGCTTCCACTTGATTCGACGCCATTTCACTAAATTTAACAAGAATATTAACATGTTCTACCACGAAATAAAGTGGAGATCAATCATTTCAAGTTAAGCAATGTTGCGTTCCGAACAGAGTCCTATATATTTTCAAGAGGGCTTGCAAAGGATAAGAGCAAATGATTGAGAAAACAAAATGGCAGACGGGATAAACTACCCTCTACATTGTATCAATCGATGCAAATAAGAATCAACATTTCGTTGCATTTTCAAGCTGGTCTATACATCGAAGCACAACTTTTAGAGAACGATCGAATATGGTTTAAATATATGAGGACGGTATTCAAGTCCGTGAACGTAATCTAAATGGAATTTTCAAATCCGTGTTGTTATTATCGGCTCTATTGAAGCAGCTTAATTCCCATCTGAATAGAATGAATGAAGGTACCAAAGCATGGTGTATAGAATAATATCGAAGCATCATTAGAATTCCCCAAGGCAGTATTCATTTGTAGCTGAAAGGATTCCGCCTTAAGGAATGCAGTTTCTCTTTGCACCCGGTGCGACCGGAACGGGAACCGAGAGCACAGAATCAACGACAGTGGGCGAAAGTGTCGTGTTTAATGAGAATAAATAGCAAAGAATGAAGATGCCGTCCACTTTTAAATGCGGATTCAAAGTAGGTACTAAATGTGTGTATGAACTACTGGAATATTTTTGCCGTTTGTTCAAGTATACTACTGTGTGCATTGAATTTGCCTCTGGCTTGGCGGTGAATACTGGTGCCGAGTTCTGTGAACATCCTGTTCAGAAAAATGTTCTTTTATGGCGAAAACGATTAAAGGCGGAAATAGCAGGAGAATGATACGCCCACGAGCACAATTCATAATAATTACTTTGTTCGCTCAGCACCATTTATCGGTATTAAACTGCTTCTTTGGTACTTGTTCCACTAGAATACCAGATTAGTATGGTTGTTGTTCTGTTCTCTGCCACTTCATTGAAAACACCTACAAAAGTTAGCAAGGGTGTTCCTTCGTGTGGTTCTATTCTAGGAAGATTTTGATTATCCAAATAGTCAAAACACGATGCCATAACGTTCGTCGGTGTTGATGACTTGGAAGAAATTAGGTCTCCTGCTAAATATAGGTCAACAACAATCGTTTCAAATGACTGATCATTACGACGAGCACCATGCGTCTCCGTCGTCATGAGTTCTGCATTACTAATTTCCATTGATGTGTACCGTACATTGGAGGGTTATGACGAAGGATGGTATTCATTGGCTAGGCAAAAGGGATCGACGAAGCGTGATTAAGGTAAAATCTTTAATCAAATTATTGAACCATTACCAAAACGATGATTACACAATACAGCTACCGCACTGCTCTGCCACCCAAAGCGTTTGAGGCTGATTATAATTTGGAAGAGCAACAAGAAAGCAGCCATCATCGTCGGCGAACACGGCAGCAGCATTATGCTACTCAACTCGAGGAAGTAAAAACGAACAATTTCGACGTCTGCTCATGTCTGAATCATCAATTTTATGGCGAATGCTTTCTTTGCATGACTGTTGGTTCCGTTGGTAATGTGGAGCACCCAACGCCAACTTGGTTTTTGATGGGGAAGCACGTGTTTGGTGGAATGTAGTAGTTTTTCAATGGCTCGTGCTTGGTGAAATTCTTGAGCGAACCATTTCAAAGTAGAGTGGCTATTTTTCATGCAGTTAAAAGCAAAATCTGGATGAAATCACGGATTGAATCCAGAGCATATTGGTACACTGCAGTGTGCCGGTAGCTGGAATTTAAACACTTAAAGGGAGCCGAGTAACGAACTGCAAATGGTGTAAATAAACGTATTATTCAATTTTTCACGTGCACTGCATATCAAAATGGTTGCAGGCAATTTGTGTTCGGGAAATATATTATGTTTCAAATTTTAAAGTTTCCACCAATTTCTGAAGTTCTTGGCATGTTCGAAGACAGGTATAATGAAAAAATATTGATGTATATTTAGTTTAGTCTAAAGGCTATTTCATAAATAAATGGGTCACCTCATTTAAGAGGTATTTTCATTCCAAGTGGTCGGATATGCAAGTTTGTTACAGAGTTATGTTGTTTGTTAACAGTTTTGCTCGGACTATTTTTTTTTTCAAAGTGTAAAACTAACGCAAAAAAAAAACTAACGATGTGGCAAGGGATATGCACCAGCGGAGCAAAGACCAAAGTGTTAATGACGAATAAGACGATGGACTCGAAGCTGTACAAGGAAAAATGACTCAAAAACCGCGTACTACCTTTTATTAAAGCCCATAAAGGTCCCGTGTAGTTTTGGCCAGATTTGGCGAGTTGCCACTACACCGGGAAGTCATCCAGTGGTACCGCGATAATAACGTAGATTTCATCGATAGAAACATAAATCCACCCAACTGCCGGCAGTTCCGGCCCATCGAGAGATTTTGGGCAACAATGAAGCGGAAGCTTAAGAAAAGTGGAAAAACTCGGTTCGGGACGCGACTCAGATGACCAAAATGTGAAACAAATGTGTCAAGGAAGTTGACATCGGAGGTGTGCAGCGTTTGATGGGAGGAATAGAGACAAAAAAAATTTATTAGAAACGAAGAAAAATGATTTGTCTTGATATTTTTTCCATAACGTACAGTAAATTACCTTAGTTTTATTGTATTAAACTTATTTGTCCGTCAATCCGTTACCGAGATACAGATGGTTTTATTGTTCCGGATTCTAAATGGACATAGCTTTATATTTACCGAGTGGTGTGAAACAAATCTTATGAATCTCAACTCTGGCATATACTCCGTTATCTCATTTTCCCGCAAACGCAGTCTGATTGACTCACACTATAAGGTTGGATCAACAAGAAGGCACTTGGGTGACTGCAGGTATAAAATAGACCCTCATTGTTCTCCTTTGCCTAAAGATTGGATTCGGAAAAAATGCGACACTTTGTTTTGGGTGTAACTTTTTATCGCGTTGGTAAAAATTAATGAAATTTTGGATAATACTAGTTTAGAGTTTCATACATTAATTGTTATGTTATATATTCTCCGTGCGAGGAGTAACGATTATGATGTAGAAGGAGATGTTCGCTCATCACCATGAGGCACCAAGAGTGAACAACAATGTTTATGGCTAGAATGAAAGATATGAAGAGAAAGTTTTTGATAGTTCCGCTAGTGTGCGGCAGGATTGGAAATGTAACAGATGTTTTTTTTTTTAGGAAAATTGAGCGAAAAGGGCATGTATACAATGGTACTCGAACCAAGGACATTTTTGCCTAACATCCCACTGCGGGGTAGGTTGAAGGAGCACGGAGTAAGTCCGCCACTTCAACAGGCAAAAATGTCCGGTTGGAAGACGCTCATGTACCACTGTGGCTTGTATAGTTATTCTAGCGATCTATTGTGTGCACTCTGTTTACTGATGCGCACATGGGAGAGGAACTCTCTCCTTTTTTGGGTTTGTTTTGATTCGCACCGACTGAAAATCACTAAAGTTTTTCTCGTCGTCTCCAATGTAGAGACCTCGGAGAGAAACACCGTGAAGCGATGCGATACTGGTCCCCACCAGTATAATTAATGGTTACCACCATTTTTGGTTTTACATACATTAATTGTTATGTTATATATTCTCCGTGCGAGGAGTAACGATTATGATGTAGAAGGAGATGTTCGCTCATCACCATGAGGCACCAAGAGTGAACAACAATGTTTTTGGCTAGAATGAAAGATATGAAGAGAAAGTTTTTGATAGTTCCGCTAGTGTGCGGCAGGATTGGAAATGTAACAGATGTTTTTTTTTTAGGAAAATTGAGCGAAAAGGGCATGTATACAATGGTACTCGAACCAAGGACATTTTTGCCTAACATCTCACTGCGGGGTAGGTTGAAGGAGCACGGACTAAGTCCGCCACTTCAACAGGCAAAAATGTCCGGTTGGAAGACGCTCATGTACCACTGTGGCTTGTATAGTTATTCTAGCGATCTATTGTGTGCACTCTGTTTACTGATGCGCACATGGGAGAGGAACTCTCTCCTTTTTTGGGTTTGTTTTGATTCGCACCGACGGCATGCAACTGATCGGCGTGGAGATTCGGGAATTGTTCTCGGTTATTATCAGTGTAGGAATCAGCATCGAGGAGGTTAGTGGAGACTGTATGAGGACCGAGCTACGGCCCAATGTGAGTTGAAGATATCCAATCTTATGAAATTTGAATGAATAGTGGAAAATTATTCGAAGAATAACTCGTCTAACGGTTCTTGGGAATAGTGTTGCTAATGTTTAAATTGTGTTACCTCAAGGTTTAGTGTTGAACCAAGATCAAAATTTACTGGCTAGCTAAAATGTGTGCATGACCATTAAATTTAAGAACTAACTAATTTCGTGAAGTATCACTATCACTAGAAGTTCAGTAGAATATCTTTAAATGCGTTTAGTGATAGTCCGTTGTCATTTTAAAATTCAAAATGGTGGCTTTTTGGTACAGGACTATAGAGCCACCATCTTGGATTTTGCGGATACATGCGTGTCTTAAGGAATTCTTATTTCGTTGATATATTTTATGTACAATATTTTCAGTAATTCATTTCTCACTCCACTTAATTTCATCCTTATCAATTTTAATTGTTCAACTTCTCTACTTCTCCTTCACAGAAATAAATAATTGATTTTAACAAGCACCTCAAATTTTTCCCGAGGCGCAAACAAAAAAATCAACAAAATTCGTCCTGGGATGGTGTAAAGTATAAAAGGTCAAATAGGTGTCAAAAACAGCCAATACACCAAACTGTTCAGAGCTTCACCCAATAGAGAAGTATTGGGCTCTAGTTAAGCGGAATTTCTTCGAAACTAAGAAGCAGATAGAAAGCAAATGGTACCAATGATCTCAATATAAGATGGAGAATCGTCACGGTGGGCGTATCTGAGGATACCGTACGGAATTTTGTTTTGAAATCATGTTAAATTAACATATATAATGCACAAATTTTCATAAATAATACATAAACTTTAGAAAAGACTATCATTTAAATTTCGTTTAATTTCAGCTGATCTTGTATCCGGCTAACATTAAAATCATTTGAAAACGTATATGAATAAATTTAACCGATTTCCCAAAAGTTTTTGGAAGAGCTTCCCTGAAATTCTCTGAAGAACTACCCTGAAAGTCTCTGAAGAACTTCCCTGTTTTTTTTCTGCAGGACTTCCTAGAAGTCTCTGAACAACTTTCCGGAAGACCTCTGATAAACTTATCAGACATTCTCTAATAATCTGCCCCGAAGTTTTCCTGAGGCACTTTTCCAAAGTTCTCTGAACAATCAACAATCTTTAATGCGCCATAGAACAATGTTTGCAATCTTTCATACAACAGGCTAAATTCAGGCGTTCTCTGGCTAAAATTTACATGAAATGTCCCATAATATTCTGCCAAATCTAGCATCACTTTACGTGCATTAGAAAACGTAAAAAAAATCAATGTTTCTTTTTATCTGTGTTCTATTGCTCCGTTGGTTTGCTTCAATTTTTCCTGCTTCTTGCGATTATTCACCTTTTCTTATTTCTGTTTTTATGTCCTACATTTTTTTACTTATCTCCTTCCACTTTTCTTCTCATGCTAATCTTCTTGCAATTGTTTCCTTCTGTTTCTCTACGTCTTCAACTTCTTGTGCCTCTGCTCCTCCGTTTTCTTCACTTTGTCCGCTTCATTTGGCTTTTTCTTAGATTGAGTTAAATTTCGCTCATTCACGTTGTCTTCTTCTATTTTAATATCAAATTCTGCTTCTTTCTTCTGCTCTGTTCTTCCGTTGTGCCTCCTTCAATATCCTCTGCTTTTCATTTTTTCCTCCATCCAAATCGTTTGGTTTCTTCCGCTGATTTCGTAACGCTTCTCTTCTTCGGCTACTGCTATGGCTACGGTTACTATTTCCGGATAGTTCTTCTTCCGGATAGTTCTTCTCCAGTTTGTATTCTTAAGTACTTGGATCGAAGTAGGTCGCGCTCCGGGACTGACGTGTTTGTGCTTCGCTGCTTATTTTATCTGCAAATTTTCGAGAAAATTAGATATTTAGTGGAAATTATTGTGTAGTGTTGAACTTTTCATCTTGATAATGATTCGGTCAATAAAGAGTTGATTGCGGTCCAACACGAGGCTTTCGACTGGTGTAAAAACAAAGTGTCCCCGGTGCAGACGGAACCCCGAACATACAGCCTTGCGGCGACAGGAGGAGCTCGAGTTCACCCGCGTCACTCGGAGATGTTTGGTTAATGGTCGTGTAGCGTTCATGGTCGACCATCTCCTTAAGAATAGAATGTTATCTGGAGGGTACGCGGACCTGCTCTGGTTGCTCGATGTTACAACCACAGCAATGGAATGTTCTGGAAACCCGGGTGAGCTCTTTCCATTTTCTCCTTTTGCGTCCCATTCCAATATTTTTTGTTTCGATATGTATGTATATGTATGTCTATGTACACTCAGTGGCATGGGAGAGGGGTTTTGTTGGCGGAAGACTCCGTGTTCAGCCTCCTTTAACTTTGTTAATTGTCAGTGTTTTTGGATGAAGGTTTGACGGCATTATGCAAAATGTGTGAACCTGGTGTGATGGGGAGGGGAGTCATTTTTGGGCGTGAAGATTTCAAGGGTCCGTGTTTCTGTGAGGGGTTTGGGTGGCGTATTGGAGGTTTCTTCGGGGCTTGTAGGGGTACAGAGGATTGTGTGGGCGGGATTTGGACTGTTTCCATAGGGTGGTTTGGACTGCAGCTGCGTCGGGGTTGACGTACCAGCGTGGGCATTTCCCTTTTTCACCCGGTGCTGACCTTGCTGAGGTGTCGGTGCGGGGAGGAAGCCGAGGTGAATTTTATTAATAATACTGTATAACACTGTATACGTAGTTTTCACAAACCAATTCATACTGAATGCCATATTTTCAAAGTTCTTCGTGGGTTACACTAGTTGTTTGGGATATTTCACGCGTAACAAATTATGTGTATTAATAAGATGGATTCACGTCGGCTTTTTTTTGCACCGATGTTTCGGCGGGGTTAGTATCGTGTGAGGGGGGGGAGGTGCTCGTGTTGGTGTGTCAACTTTGACGCCAGCTGTGGTCCGGACCACTTTGTGGAGGTACTTCAAGTTTTGTCCACATTGTTTTCTGTATTTTTGTAGGCTGTGGAGAGGTCTTTAGTGTGCTACCTGGGTCCTTCACAGGGGTGCGGATTTTTGGGGTTGCTGTGTCCAGGGATGGCTTTTTTCGCATATGTTGTGATAGCTTCGGGTCTGTAAGTTTTGTCGGCATGAGTTTTTGATCGCATAAGGTCCATACATTAGTTATTGGATTGTCAGATTTTCATTTGGAAGTATTGATGGTTGGCGGGGAGACGGGAGGTTGAACAACGTGGTTTTTGGGAGCAGGGTTTTGCTCGGTTTTTTCTTTTTTTTTTTGCTACTGAGTGTATGTGTATGTTTGTGTATGTATACATGTGTATGTATGTGTGAATGTCCATTTAATTTTATAATGCATAATATATATATGATCACATCACTTATCAAGGTGAATCCTGATCCATCGAGCCCTATCCTAGTAACATAGAAAACCCTCCTGTGACCTTTGTGGGGATGCAGAGGTAAACACGGTCCCTAATCAGCAAAGGTCACACTAACTTTCCTTCCCTATTCCCAACTGATTTCAAGGACGTGGCCGGCGCCGTTATTGATTATTAAAGAAATTGAGTCACTGAAACGTGTACAGTGAGAATGGCCGGTTACTCCCAGCCCCATTCAGTTGATTCATTGTGCAATTTCACTGATTCTGATCAATCACGGAGTAGCAACCATCGATACGTGCAGTCAGTCAAGCTAAGCTAAGTTTGTATTCTTAAGTACTTGTTTTCATCATTGTTTTTTTATTTCACTTCCTTTCTCCAGTTTTTCTTCATTGACTTCTGTTTGTCCCTTAGGTTTAGCAACGTTTCACCCTTTTTTTTTTTTCTTTTTCGGCTTCCTCCAGTTTCTGGTTTTAGTTTGGCCAACAATTTTGTTTCCCTTAGAAAGTTCAGCATTCGTGTTATTTGCTCCTCTGTATTTCCCATGGCGCCACGTAGGCTAGTCCCAATGTTATTTTTCTGCCTTTCGACTAAAAATTTCCGACATTCGAGAATTAAATGCCGGACATCAATCACCGTACCGCAACATTCACAATTGGGCGGCAGCTTCTTCTTCAACAGGAATTTGTGTGTTTGACGCGTTCATCTGAATCTTAAACGTGTAAGAACACGCTGGTCAGCTGTGCTCCCGCGCTCCGTTCACCTGCAAGTATCTATGTTTAAATCGCTCAAATTTGACTTACTAGTCCCATACCACTAGCTATCCCACCGATGACGTATCAGCTGTTTAACTTCTGTCAGAGGATCTTCTCCAGGAATTGGTGTATCGATGGAATGTTTCCTCCTGGCTTCATTGGCTAGTCGATCGGCTTCGGAATTGCCACTGATTCTGGCGTTCCCAGGAATCCAGCGGAATCGAATAGGTTTGTTCCGCGCTATTTCTTCCACTTCTTGGATCTCAAAGTTTGGGATCGTGACAGCCATCTTTATGGAGTATGCCTCCACAGAAAAGACGCTGCTTGCTTTTGGAAGACTATTGGTGCAAGCAATTCCCCCGTTGAAGAATGCAGGCCCAACCGTATCTTCGCCCTTAGAGCCATCGGTGTAGACGACAGTCGATCGATGGAAACGGGTGTTGAGCAAATGTTGCGGATGATTGAGCAGACTTTCTCCGGAGGTTCACCGGCTCGTATGCATTTCTTTACGCCCCCCCACAACCGTAGGCTTCCGTGCGTGCCGCACACGATCACTCTGCCTCACAAGTTGACCGACAGCTGGTAGCGCTAAACCTGACAATTCTATGAGGCAGCTCGAGGCTCGTTGAATCAACGGAAGAGTGATGTTGCACAAATTCTTTGCCAATATATCTTGATAGTTGCTAGGAATATTGCACTTGTCATCCAAAGACGTTTTGTATTCGCCAAAAAAAAAAAACACTTTCAGGTTTTTTAACAGGGTACGACTTTAATTATTTGGCACCTTTTGATTCAAACAAGTATTTGTATTTAGTTTTCGGAAATCCGGGTTTTCTGGTTTCCAGGCCTAGGGTCCGGTACGGAGACACTATTTGGGAATATCTTTAGAAATTCCGGGAGTGGATGTCACTGTCTTAGGAATAATTCCTAGAATGTTTTCTCTTCCATTGTGAGTCATATGCCGACTTGTTCATGGAACGGCCATTCTGTAACAGGTTCCCATGAGGTCTTGAGTTGCCTTGATCATATTTAGAATGAAGCGCGGTATCAAAGTTCATAAAATCTCTCCAGTAGGATATTTTTCAACGTTTTGCGGCCATCTGATAATTTATCCTCAGAACGGTCATCCCGAAACAGGTTCCACTGTGGCCTCGAGTAGCATGAATAAACCTAGCCACTAAACGTTGAGAAATGAATTTTGAAACCCATATTGCCAGGGTATTCTAAAAATGTTCAGGGCCACTCTTAACTCCACAGGAACCTGTTACAGAATGGTTGGGTCTGAGGCAAGTCAGCACAATGGAATAGAAATAGTTTCTAGGAAATATTCCAAAGATTTTGACATCCATTCCCGAAAATTCAACAGATGTTTCTGTTTGCGACACTAAAGCGATTCGCTCGCGACGATGACTAGGCGGAGAAATTCGTGATATCAACACCACCGTTGATATTGATTGGAGGAAAATGTTCTAACGCAGCACCAACTTTACTTAACCGGATGAAACGGAATTTCAATTTTCGGATCGACGGACGGGATAGAAAAGGTTGTTGTATCGTTCACTGGCTTTATTCGACTGTCTTTATGTTCTCTAGTGTGGTGTGTTCCAGTATAACAATTCTGTATTGTTTTGTGTTTGCATGAGAGACTGGGTCGATTGTTACGTGTAGTTCATAGGGTAAATACAAATTTCATGGCATAGTGTATCATCGGTAACATCCCACCCAAACAGTTTCCAAATAGTGTCTCCGTACCGGACCCCAGCCCAGGAAACCCGGGTTTCCGGGAACCAAATAAATCCAAACGGTCGTTGCTTATTATGCCTGAAGCGAATGAGTATTTGAATCTAACGGTGTAAATATATTTAAAATCGATCAATAATTGCCAGAGCTAAAGTCATTTGAATTTGATGGGTACCCGGGTACCCTATTAAACACTTCAGGGTTGAAACAAATCGAGGTTCTTCCCTTCGGCCCGCCTTGCTACAATACTAAATATTTTTATGCTTAAAGTTGCCTTGAAACTTCCACTAAGATGTTGTTCAGTTTCCTGTTCTAAAAAAAACATGAAATTTCATTATGTTAAATCTGAAAAGATACTCGGGGTTAAATAGGGCCAAGTAAAAAAATGTTGAAAAACAAACAATTGCAATAATCTAAGCATGTAAGGGCATCTTCAACGGTTGTTCAAATAGTGGTTTGGATTTATTTTTTAGACCAAACGCAAAAACATTGCTACACCGTTGTTATTAGTTTTGTTATATACCGGAACTATCTTGCATTATTTTAAATCTGGTATATATTTTAATATACTCTTGCAGCAATTTGGAGCAAGAAAAATGCCATTCCAATACATATACTACATGCTACTTGATTATACCTATTAATGAGTAAAATTTCAGCTTTTCCTGAATAAAAATTCAAGTTCATTGAGTATATTCAATCTACCGTGTTGTTTACTAACTCAAACCCTCGCAAACAGAGGACTGAAGAAGGCGTTAATTCTTGAAGCCTTCCACTTTTGGTGTGGCGCTAGTGACGATTTTAACATTTTAAGCTCGGTTCAGAATGGATTGGTAAGGTAACAATATATCTTCTATCAAACTACTAGCAACACTACTAGTATCAGTAATTTAGATAAAACAATATAATACCTGGCTGATAATCAATGAAAAAATACTATCGTTGTGATAACCACTGCACTAAGTACAACACGGAAGAAAACCACCTACCGTACACTGACGAAACTTTCAACACTTTCTCTTCATATTTTTCATTCTACGAATGGTCGGTGCGAATCAAAACAAACCCAAAAAAGGAGAGAGTTCCTCTCCCATGTGCGCATCAGTAAACAGAGTGCACACAATAGATCGCTAGAATAACTATACAAGCCACAGTGGTACATGAGCGTCTTCCAACCGGACATTTTTGCCTGTTGAAGTGGCGGACTTAGTCCGTGCTCCTTCAACCTACCCCGCAGTGGGATGTTAGGCAAAAATGTCCTTGGTTCGAGTACCATTGTATACATGCCCTTTTCGCTCAATTTTCCTAAAAAAAAAAACATCTGTTACATTTCCAATCCTGCCGCACACTAGCGGAACTATCAAAAACTTTCTCTTCATATCTTTCATTCTAGCCATAAACATTGTTGTTCACTCTTGGTGCCTCATGGTGATGAGCGAACATCTCCTTCTACATCATAGTTTAGAGTGTTATGTTCATGTATTTCGCGATCTGTCTAGTAGTTTTCAAGATGCAATCGATACAAGAAAAGCTACGCCAGCAAATCTTGGGCGCGGTGATCGATAATCCTGGCCAATCGCACAGATGGATCGGCAAAAGGCTTGGAATCCACCATTCCACCTGTAATGGATTGGTACGGAGCAAAGGGCGTTAATGTGGTCCCGAAGGAGGTGAACCCGCCAAATACAGCAGAACTTTGTCCGATCTAAAAGTTTTTGGCGATTATGAAGAATAAGTTGAAAAAAAACCGGAAAAACATTCAAAACCGATGAAGCTTTGAAGAAAAACTGGGAGAAATTGTGTAAGGAAGATGGACAAAGCCTCGCCCAAGATCTCATAAGCAGTGTTAAGAGAAATGTACGAGCATTCAGCTTGGGGCAAGAAAATCAATAAATAAATTATGTGAAAACATAGTTTATATATAGTTATTGAATTTCTGAAAATTTGAAAAGTATCCGATTTAAAATGAATTTTTGGTGATCATTTTTGTGTGTCTCATTTTTTCCGAGTCCAGTCTTGATTGTCCAGCAACTCCTATCTCTTCTTTTCAGCGGCATCGGCTGGGGTAAGAGTAAGAATAGGAAAAATCGGGTAAATAATCCCGGTTGGACCTTGGTCGTATGCTGTCTCCATTGGGATAGCCTATCCGAGCGTCAATATCCCATGTTATGGGTGGCTCAAAACAGCGTCTGTCTCCAGGTTAGGCGCGGCTGCATCTGTGTCTTTCATGTAGGTGGCTAGACCATATAGTTATCCCTTGCTCGATGGTCCTCCGGCGAGACAGAGGGACTTTGATGCAGTCTTTGTGAGTCAGCTTCGAACAAACTACACACAATTGCAATTCCAATACTCCAATAGAAAGCTCGGAACGGATTTATCGGCATAGACCAAAGCAACGAAAACGGACTAACAATTGCAAATTCGGAACATGGAATGGCAGATCTCTCAGATCTTACGTACGTTTGGTGGTTACACTCTCTACCATTGCACTTGAAACCCGCACTAGCTCTTCACAGCTTTAATCATGATGGGAAAGATGAGGAATCGTGTTCTTGATTGACGCCCGATTAATGAATCTTGGAAAAACTGAGGATCTACTCCGATAATTTCGTAGCCAAAACGGGGCAGCAGCTAATAAGACATCAGGGCGTCCAAACATTTTTGTAGAAGCCTTAAAAATCGTATGATTTAAGGGCTTTTGTTGATGCATACGTTGCCTAAGGCAGTCGAAGGATTTGTTGACTGGAAAAGGGTTCGTGGAGTCGCCAGTGTCTTCTCATGTAAAAACACGCAGCCTTCTGGCCGTAGTTTTGCGAAGGTGCTCCTTGAGATCGACTGGCCCTGCTACACCAAGCCATCATGTAGGCTATTCTCTCGGGGCAACCTGCTGAAAATAGTCCTGCGGAGTTGATCTGAGTTTCTATCAAATGTAACATTATGCCTTGTTCAAACTTAAGAGTTATAACATGTTATAACGGTTGTCAAATAATTTCAACAAGAAATTCGTCTTCAAGATGGGCTTATAACATGTTGTAATTGCTAATTCTGGCCAGTGTTTTAGTATATTTCTGGTTTTGATTCTTGCCTTGATATTTTTAGTCGATTTCTATAGCCCAATTTGCTGCCTGGCTCGAAGAAAGATGAAAGTAGATGCAACTAACATTGAAATCCTAAAATAATTCCACTGATCTCGACTGGGATTGAACTCAGTCACCCCGAGGTTGAATTAGCAATCACACATACCACAACGACACTAGTGTCGGCGATTTTTATTTGGATAACCACGAAAAGGAACGACAAATGCTCCATTCGGTTCCTCCCTAGGCTCAGTTGCTAACGGCGCAGCTACAATGCAACATCATGCTGAGGGGGTTGGGGTCGTTTGCCGATCTGGTTTTGAAATTTTTAATTAAAGGGAAATTTCTTGACTCTCTAGGCAGAGAATATGATTACTCTTGCCAAAGAATCGTTCTAATGCAAAAACAGAAACTGTCATCGATAACCCTCTGTTAATAACTGTCTAATAGTACGTTCACACTACAGCTTATATTACGTGATATAGAGTATCTTGATATCAAATGACATGTACATTATTTCCAGTGAAAACTTGATGTATAGTTGCTTATATCAAGATACTCTATATCATGTAATATAAGCAGTAGTGCGAACGTACTATAAGTGTATTCAGAATACAAGTTTAGAGCAAAAAACAGGCTTATTGTGAAAGCAATTGGTTTGAAATGCTAACAAAGAACGGCAAACGCCAAAACTACCGAGCATCTGATTAACATCCAGAACTACTTCGCGTACTTATTCCAAGGGACCTATCTGTTTTTGTAATCAAAAAATTAAATGCCAATTTTGCAAACTAATACTACTATCTGACAACATCTGATTGGATTGATTTAAGATTGCTGCAACTTGTACTTGTGCACCATTTTTATACAAAACTACTGCGCAACTTTTACACTAAATTACTGGGACAAACATACAAGGGACAGTCCAATGGGGTTGTACGCAAAGATGACGGAAGGCTACCTAGCAATGGGTAATAAATGTTACACGAGCCTGTACTCGAAATGAGGCGATATTGATCGTTAAGCACAAGCGATTTGATCTGTCAAATGGATAAGATGTCACCTCTCTCTGTGCCGACTTTGCTGACAAATTACCCTTGGCTTGAAATTGTAGTGGCCCTGAAAAAGGCCGATGGTCCTCTTCGATAGAACGTCACAGGGAACGGTACGACACGCACAAAACAAACGAAACACATTAGCAGCACACTGCGGTCAGACGTAGAATGATACACGCTCAAACAACCTCTCTTTCATTTGTATCGCTATCCCTTTTTTTCTCACGGAAAATTAACCCAATTTTCGTAAAAATAATTTTTATGAAAATTGAGTAATTTTTCCGTGAGAAAAAAAAGGGACAGTAATACAAATGAAGGAGAGGCTGATTTGAGCGTGTAGCTTCCTGTATGCCCTAAACGACGACAAGTCGTTAAATATACACTTTGAAAAATAATGAAATACCTTAAGAGTCAAAGATACAGCATAACACACGGAGTTCACTTGCTTTTAATATCCTTCATTCTAGATATGATGACACCTTCTAGCATTCTTCTAGTATTCTAGGAATTTGTGTTAAGTTAATATAAATGTTCTCAATCATTTGTAAGAGAAGGAACAATTAATCCTACAAGATAAGCTTGTACTAATTTTCACCACTTCGATGGATGACCTTGAAGACCCTTGTGTTTATTAAATATGATTTTCGAGTCTGTTGATTTTTTCGAATAGTAACTAGAACTTGATTTTTGAGTTCGAAACGGGCATCATGAATGATTAGTTTTTGCAATATTAGTAGCGGCATTTGGAAAATATGTTGTGCTTGTAGATTTAAGAACAGACGCAAATTTATGTCTTAAGGGCCGCTCCTTTTATGTGCATCCAAGTAGATTTAAGTTGACCCTTCTCAGAGTGTACATTTATACGCACATCAAAACCGGTGAGTCTTTTGACAATGCCGTCCGTGTTTTTTTAAATAGTTAAATGTAAAATGGAAATCGATCGTGATAAGACTGAGTTTTCAACGTTCAAAATCTAACCATATTTCGTGATGCTCCAACTTTTCGCACTCGCAACGTTTACCCCAGTATTGAAAACTACTTAAAAACTAGTGTGCCTGTATTAGTAGAGTTACGCCATGTCATCCCTGTGAAAATAACAAATTTGGCATCCCTGATGCTTTGAGTTGACTACACTGAAATTGTTTTAACTTTCAAGTGACTTTTTGCAAAGCTCAGAACGTTGTTGATATTTTATTGCATCACGTTCAGTCTTCAATTCACCTAGTTAGAATTCTGCTAAGAAGATTTCTGCTTTTTCGTTTGAAGATACATCAACCCAAAAAGGTTCACATAATAAAATAGACAGTAGATCTATGGCAGTGTAACGAGATAAATCCAGGTGGTTATTTGTTGTGATAAACTCCAAGTAAAAATTGCTTTACAAAAATGAAAACCAATAAACTTTGATTACTGAATACCACTCAACTTTGTTACTTTATTTCACGTTCAATATTATTAACACAGCATAATACACACGAAACTCACTTAACAGTAACGCATGTTCACTCAGAATATTTAAATCAAATTCACCATCCATGTCTGCATCCAATTCCATACTCCGGGACTCATCACGGACGATGCAATCCAAAAACTTCCGCTATTGACACATTGGCACAACATTAACACAGACCACTTTCATCACAAACTCCACCGGAAACTCGGAATCGTTCGCTGATCCATCGCTGATTTGGAACTGTTGACCTGGGAAAATGTTCTGCCTGGTAAACATCACTACTAACTCCATCGGAAAAACCCTACATTCCTAGCTCCAGCCAAATCTTGATGATAATCTCGATGGAATTTATCGCTGGTCCGGTTCAGGTTCGGTTGATATGCAGAAAATCCTCCTGCGAATGCTATTTTTTTCATGAAAAAACATGATATTATCAACAATCTATATATAAAAATGAAATACTGTCCGTTCGTGACAGCATAACTCACGAACGACACTATGGATTTACTTGATTTCTTTTGTGTTTGATTCGTCTTGGTTTCCAACAGGTTTATATGAAGAAAAAATTAGAAAAACCAAATTATGATTTTGTATGGGAATATCATAATATGCTAGACAGCCATTTTTCGATTTGTAAAGAGGAACCGTTGAAAACTATTATAATGGCTTCGTAATTAACATAAAAAAAACGAGAGAGGAGAGAATCACTTTACTTTTGTTACTTAGCACCTCTTGAAAAGATATACAAAAAATGATAATACATTAGAGTCGCTTATTTCGCATTTTTTTCGGGGTTGTCGGAATTTGACGTGGTTTGCGGAAAAAAATACGCGGTTTTCGTTATTCACGCGAGTAGATACCGTTTGCTTAAATTTGATCAAAAACGCGTCTCAAACGTAACTTTTCTCGCTTTTTACGAAGATTTTGTAAATAACTGATTTTACGCGGATCCAGGAATTTACTCGGTTTTTTTAATTGTAGTTTTTTTTCCATCGCATTCATTCCTGTGTAAAAAGTAACTTCACTGTAAACGATTTATAGCGTGTTGATGCACGTATAAACTGGAACGTTTGGATTGGTGACACTTCGCAGCGAGATGTAAATTCTCGATCAACAATAGAATAAGGCCTATCAACATTTGTAAACAAAATTTCGGAGCCCGTTTTCTCTTAAGCCATAGGCCACCCACGCAAACCAATACCATAATCATGTAGGGAAAAGTTTCTCTACACGATGATGCTACAGATTTGCGTGTGTAGCCTATGGCTTGCGAGAAAAAAAGCCTTAGAAGTGTATGTTTGCAAATGTTGATAGGTCCTGTTCTATTGTTGGTCAAGAATTGGAGTGAAGGTATTAGTTAATGTCTAATGTATTGAGCTGATAAATTGTGTAATTAGAAAGAGCAGCGCAAAATACAAGCGATAAAGTTAGAAAGAAGCGTAATCGGCAAGTATCTGGTAGCAATCGTGCCCAACATAACCTTAAAAATCGATTACGAAGGCCAGCCTACATTCCACAAAATCTTCAACGTGCTGCCTATGGTTGATGACTGTGTGTGTATATACATACAATCCAACGCCCACCGTCCGGCAGTGATTTTATGGAAGAAAAATGTTTGCAGTTTAACGAGCTGTTGTCGACTCGACAAACATTTTTAGCCCGGGAGTTGGAATGTGATAGCTCTGTTGGGTTCCAGTTACTCACGTCCATTCCGAGGTCACTTTCACTTACAACAAGCCCCGCATAAACACAGTGCAAACATCAAATGGATATAGGTACTGTGCATACACTCCCATCCTCAAATCTGATTGTTTTGAGGATGGCACATATTTAGTAGTATTGTTCAAATTCAGATAGATCTCACCGGATATTGTTGCTGATGTTCGGTCTTCATTTGGACGACTTCCCTGTGATGCTAAAGGAAGCATTTATGTCTCTACAGAAGTAGCACTCCGCTATTCGGCTAATATTTTCACATCATCCTTTTCCAAGTAGTATTTCGGGCACAACTGCAATACAATGAAAATTACAGGTAAAAAACACTTCCGAGAAGATATTTAACTTGAAAATCATAAAAATTGTGCAACGAAAGAAAACAACCTTCACAGCTCTCCACATTACACCATGTGGTAAGTGCATCTGAAATTATGTGCCAACCACACACGCGCGCATGTGCGTTAGCTTCGTTCTTTGCCTCTGACCAGCAAATGGCCGTTTTCTACATTGCACTGGTTTTCTTTTTTCTCTCTCCACACACTGCCAACAATCAATATCCCCCGTTATGAGGCCACTCTATAACAACTTCTAAACTGCTTATAACCATCGAGTCACTCGCGACAAAGCAGAAATATACTCTAATTTAATCACTTAATTTAAACCAACACAACTAAGCTGATATATATTCTTTCTCTGGGTACGGGGGCGAAGCACAAAATACAAAAAAAAAAAAAAACGGGGAAAACTACCGACCATCACAAATTTTTGGAAGGAATCGATTATATTCACTACACCTCACACAAAACAAGTGGAGATTTTTCAACGTGCTGCCTTTGGTTGATGACTATGCGAAAACATCAGTCGCCATTGGATTAATGAGTGTAGTTTGTTATCATTTCAATGCATTGAAGTTCCCAAATGAAACACCAGAGCCTTTGCGCTCATTGGTGTCTGGATCAGGAAGTGGTTCTAAACATTTTCTGTAGAACATGCAGTTATAAGGATATTCAAATGTCAGTTATATTCAAATGACTTAGTTTGGCGCAACGCACATAATAATATTTAAAAGTTTTCGTGGACATTGAACCTTAAAGAGTTTTAAAATTAGTATATTATGAAATTGTGAAACCGTTTACGTTGCAGGTCAAATTTACCAAAAAGCGATGTTCAATGTTGCCACCGACGGACGCAGACCATAAATTTCTACAGTTTTTTTTTCAAAGGAGATCCACTCAGCAACATTATTCCACAATGAAGCGGGACATTGTACAACAATTGCAAGCGAAGCTTCATGAGCCCTATGGATTGATTCAAATGTTCAAGGCTACTCTAGATCGAATGCCATCTAACAACTATAAGCTTGCGATTCAAGCTAATACCTTCTTAAATTTTCCAATACGTATTTTAATTGTAGGCAGGACAACGTCTGCCCAGTCAGCTAGTTATATAATAAATACTTACTGTAATTGAGTAAAAAGCAGAATGTCTGAAACGAAAAACAGCTTTGACATTAACAACAGCACAATATTTGTTTTCATTATTTTTTCTTCACACGCGTTTGACAGGTCGCCTGCTCGATTGGAATGACACTGACAGAAAATTTCGGTTCCAATTTTGACAGTGTCGTCACTCTACTAATACAGGCACACAAGTAAAAACAAGCGTTACACCTTCATCATTCATCACAGTGGGCTTGAAGCAATGAGGTATATACAGGTGGGGAAGAAGTGGTTAATTTGTATTAGTGTAATGCTAAATACTGTAATTGTGTTCGTGAAATGATGCACAGCCTGTTTTTTGTAAACATGCGAGACGTAGATCTCAAAAAAACATGTCCGAACAAAATGTCCGATCTGTAGTCCACAATAGAATTTTGAAATAAGGCTTTGGAAATGATGACTTATCGACAAGAGAGTTTAATTCATACTAAATAAGGCCGCACAACCCTGGTTGCAATAGTTTGCGTTGCTCCTAAGAGTTCCGAAAAATTAACAAACGAATCTTTGCTTAGAAAAGATACGTCTGTTTGAATAAGTCGTCTAAAATAATCTTTTCTCTCATCGAAAGTAAGGATTGTTCGCGGCAAAATCTGGACACCCCTAATTATGTTTATATCTGAAAATACTTCATCAACGCGTGAAATATTTCGCAAACTGATGAACGTATGTTTGTTCATTGTGTAAAATAGTTTTTGGGTGATACTACAAGCTTTTAGATCGAAGATGGCGTCAAAACAAGAGCAAGTGCAAAAAGTAATTGTGTGCGGTCGCAATGAAAATCCGTATCTGTCAGTAAGAAAACTTGCAAAAAGCTTGGTTTTCCTGTCAGCACTGTCCATAACGTTCTTAAATCTTTCGATACACGTTTGACAACAGCCAGGAAGGCTGTGAGCATATCAAAAACGGATCTCTCTTCCGGTACGTACTGTGGCTAGAAAAATAAAAATGTCCCCAACTTTTGTGCATACTTCCAAACACCGGCAAGGTATGAAGTCGTTCAAGGTGAAAACTGTACCGAAATGTAATGATGAACAAAATGTGACGGCTAGAACCCGGGCTCGCAAGTTGTATCGTGAATATTCGACGAAGTTTTTCTGCGTGAAAATGGATGATGAAACTTATGTACTAGAAGACTTTAAGCAGCTTCCCGGAATGTCTTATTATACTGCCATGCAACGGAAAGGCGTGGAGGACCAGTGCAGGACGAAAAAAATTGCCAAGTTTCACAAAAAATATTTAGTTTGGCAGGCAATATGCAACTGTGGTCGAGCAAGCCAAAGCTTCACCACTATCGGAACGGTAAACGAGAAAAATACCGTGAAGAATGCCTAAAGAAGCAATTGTTACCATTCCTACACAGCCATGACGCTTCTTCGCTATTCTGGCCTAATTTGGCATCTGGTAACTACGCCAAAGATGTTTTGGAATGGTATAAAGCGAATGGAGTTCATGTTGTACCGAAAGAAGTGAATCCACCTAACTGCCCGGAGTTGCGACCTATCGAGCGGTATTGGGCTCTCGAGAAGAGAGAACTCTCCCAATATAAATAACAAGCTATAACTATAGAAACATTTCGAAAATCTTGGACAAAAGCAGCTAAATCGGTTGCAGAGAAGTCTACACGGACGCTAATGGCTGGAGGAAACTCAAAAGTTTTTAGTTTCTTCAGACAGCCTAATAAAGTAACTGTTATTAGTTTAACGATGGCTAATATTGCACAATTAAATGAATCAAAAATCGGAAGGACTCACAACCGAAATAATGTGAAAGTTTTGTCTAATTCGAAGGCAGAGCATCGAGGTCGCCTAGCGGAAATACACTTTTATTGTTTACACTATTAACTGTTTATTAATTATTTTCTTTGATTATTGCGTGACACTATTTCCAGTTTCCATTATATTCGGTTAAGAATTTCTTTCTAGTCCATTGTTTTAAAAGCAATATTCATAACGAAAAACTAGAGCATACGCTAAAATCAAGTCAGATTCCATTAAGATATGCAACATGGTTTTCGAGCAAAAAAAATGCCACATGCAGATTGCGCCTAAAAATTCAAATATCGTTATCAAACTCATAAAGCAGGAAAAAACCACACGTGCAATATTGCCCCACCCATCATGGCAAGTGTATACCGTTTCATTTCATGTCAAGGACATGCTATGCGCTCCAACAAAATATTCAATTTCATTTTATAGCAATAATTTCCAATTTTCTCCATTCACATTCTTTCTGCACCATCAGTCTGCCACCAAGACGAGGAAGGAGTTTTATTCTAGGAAATTTATAGGGTAGACTTCTTCAATGTTTGTCTCCAGATTCTCAGTTTTACCAATCTATTGATCTCAAATCATAGTCATTTCGATTGAAACTTCATTGGCAATCAAAGATGAGCATTTAAACAATTCAAGCTACGTCTTATTGCTTTTGGGAAATGTAGAAAACGGAACAATTTTCATCTTCGGGTTTAATCTTGAGGGTCACAAGCCCATCTCTGAATATATCGCTCAATAGGAAAACGACATGAGAAAAGATATAAATGCTACTCTAAAGGAACGAAAAAAGCAACATTAAGTATTCCTTCCCCATCCGGTATTTTATCCGTTTGAATTTCAAGAATCTCTGGAATGGGAGACAAGCTTGTCATGTTGAGGTGTTGTTTTGTTCTTAATTCCCACTTATCTTCAACATATAAAATTTAATCTGGCTGCTTTTTAAACGATCACTGCTGGCATTGAGTATCATGCATTTCATCTCTGCGTACGTAAATGAAGTACGAAATATATTGCGTTTGAGCCTTAACTTTCTTGTGATTCAGAAAGTGGAAAATGCTTTGCAAAATCAAGTGAATCTCATGTGTCCTGTAAAATGTAAACGAGTTGTCTAGTAGAATTTATTTTTCTATGCGATATTCATGTAAAAGTCACTTATTTTAGGGAAAACATATACTTGTGTTTCCAGTAGTGAAATATTTTTTCAGAGTAGCAAAAGATTTAAAAGTTTAAAAGTCGTAAATATAAAAACACTCCGAAATTTTCAGCACTGTTTTAAACATCAAACAGAATGTTTGCAATGTTTTTGACATCCACATATAAGGAAACATAAACGTGTATTCCAAAGCTAAAACGCGGAAATGGATATGGCCCTTTTGTTTATGCACGGTAGAGACATCTACAATTTGTAGATGGGTACGTGAAACTAAGCTTATCTGTAAAGCTGTCCGAGGTTTGACTGCATTCAAACGATTTTCTTACTCCGGATATCAAGAAGTTTGCCTCATCAAGAGGCGTAGAGAAAGAGAACCGAATGAGAATTAGTTCACGGCCCATTTTCATTTTCAAACTTCCGAATCGCCATTCGAGGTAAAAAGTGTCTTTTTTTCTGTGTACTTCATATGAAAATCAGCAAGCTGAGCCCCAACCTTCTGTTACGCAATCATTCATATGGAAACCATTTGACGTAGATTCTCGTCAGCAAGTTGCAGACAACAGAGGATCTAACAGCAGCTAGTATTGTCGGATTGGGCATATGTATGTATGTATGCATGCAGAATTGGTGGCGGCCGAAAAAATCGACGAAAATTATTTACTGTTATCCGTGCTTGAAACAACTACATCGATAAACGTATTGGTAAAGGCATCAAACACTGCAACTCAGTGAGTGAACAAAATTAGACGTTTTGTAAATTACTAAATGTGATTCACTCTGCATTGATTGAGTGGTTGTGGAAATACGACCCAGAAGGATATCGCCAGATGATAATTGTCGCTTCCCGCAACCCAACACCAGCCATTTTCTGTTCGAACTCGCGTCAACGCTCGTCGCACGATTCGAGCGTTTTCAATGTATCATTTTCTTCGAGAAAGTCTTCAGCAGATGTCACAACACCGGGATGCACGCCTGTTAGCCATATGGAAGCCCCAGATCCCCTCGTCACAATCAAGCCACTCATGCCAGCGACCTTCAGCCAGGCCCTGTGAATGAGTTTGGAGAAGTGGTCTTCCAACCCGTTATCACAGGCAAGTATGCATGTAATTTGAGCATCTCCCTTCCGATAGCATTTGTCGATACCAGCAACCCAGCATCAACCCAGTATTGTCAACGCACAACGGAAGCCTCAAGAACAGTAGAAAGTGCTTCTTTCGTCACAAACTCTATCTCGACTCAGCGTGGACATCTCGAGCATCACCCTTCGAGGTTTGAAACTCGGCAAAATTCAAATTTTTCGGTTTACTATCAGCTGCCACTATGACGTTCTTGTATTCACGGAAACTTGGCTGCGAGAGGATATCAATAGTGCTGAAATATCATCCGACTTTACGTTGTTCCGTTGGGACCGTAGTGCATCAACAAGCCAACATGCTCGTGGTGCGGGCCTATTGATTGCAGTGAAAAACCACCTTCGTTGCGAGGTGATTCCTTTGATGGGTTGTGAACGGCTTGAGAAAGTCGCAGTTTGCGTAAGATCGACACATTGTTCGCTCTACATCATTGCTGTTTATCTTCCCCCGAACTCACACGCGGATCTTTATTCTGCCCATACAAAAGCAGCTAAGCAACTCATAAACAGCGCTAGCGGAACCAATATCGTTTTGTCATTGGGTGACTTCAACCTCCCGAACTTGCGATAGCAATTGGATGACGAGGTTAACGACTATATTCCGTCGAACGTTGTTTTAGAGCAAGAACAATCCCTCATCGAAGCGGTGTTCGCTGCGGGTTTACGGCAAGTTAACAGTTTTTTAAACACCAATGGAAGACTCCTTGATCTTGCTTTCGTAAGTTAACCGGAACATCTGGATCTGGTCGAACCCCCCACTCCACTGTTACAGATTGACAACCATCACACGCCTTTTGTTTTATTGTTTGACGTGACCGACAATAATTTTGTTACGATAGATGATAATTTCGATGATAAATGTGAGTTGTTTGATTGTAATCAAGTTGCTGCAACTAATTATGGTCGTAGTGTGCTGCTTGGGTGAAAACCAGCATTTGTCGATACCGATTGGAATGCCATCTTGCGGATCGGTACAATTGACGATTCACTGTCAGCCTTTTATGACAAACTTTATGAAGTCTTGAATGATTTTGTGTCTCGAAAAAGAAAATCATTTAAATCAAGATTTAACCAACCGTCGTGGACCAGAGAAACTGGCTAAGGAAAGCACGAAACCGCTTCTTTCTCACAAAGTCCGAGAGTGACCGAATCATCTTACGTAATGCTGAATCATCGTAAAGGTCAGTAATGCTAACCACATACAAGAATTACGTATCGAGAATCCAGGCCAGTGTCAAACAGAAGTCATCGCGCTTTTGGGATTTTGTGAAGAAATAGAAATCATCTTCCCGAATGCCTTGCAATATTAGCTGCAACGATTTTCATGCTCACTCAAATTCAGAAGCCGCTAATCTCTTCGCCATATTCTTCGAGAGTGTGTTCAGCAAAGTGTCACCTGTACAACGTTAAGACTGCTTCGCCCATATTCCCTCGCATTTTATTAACCTTCCCATCATCCAATTTTCCCCAAATGAAATCTCGCAAGCCATCGAAGACCTCGACGCCAAGAAAGGATTCGGGACAGACGGCATCTCTTTTTTTCGCGCTATACTGTCCCCAGATGATTGCACCATTCTACAGAAGGACATCAACACCATATTGATGTGGTCTGGTGATAATGGCATGCGCGTCAACAGCAAGAAATGCAAGACCATTTCATTTACCCGCTCTAGTAATCCCGTGCATCACCAGTACAGTATGGATATTGAAACACTGGAGCGTGTTACTTCTATCTGCGATCTGGGCGTAACCATCGATGAGAAGCTTACGCTCAATGAACCTGTTAGGATTACGAGTTCCAAAGCATTTTCTGTTCTTGGGTTCTTTCGTCAACGTGCTTCCGAATTCACTGACGTACATGCTTTGAAAACACAGTACTGCACGCTGGTGCGTAGCATCCTAGAATATGCTTCCCCGGTTTGGTCTCCGTACTACGTAGCGCATATTCTTTCAATTGAACGGGTACAGAAAAAGTTCGAGAAATATTCATTGCGGCTAATTCACTGGAACGATCCTAACAATCTCCCTCCCTATCCCGAGCGATGCCAATTGATAGGCTTGGAATTGCTGTCTGCCAGACGCGTGAAAAAGCAGCGTTTATTTATATTTGACGTCATTAATGGTGTCATCGACTGTCATGCGCTTCTTGAGCAGGTACCGCTGAACATTCCTCTACGATGCTTTCGAAACTCCAACTTGTTTGCTGTTCCGTATCACCGAACCAATTACGGTTACAACAATCCTCTTGAAGCTTGTACTCGGTCATTCAATGACATTTCTGACGAGTTTGATTTTAACATGTCCAGGAGTATTTTTAAAAACCGAATAATACGAATTGTTTAGTTATATAAGTTAAGTTAGAGTAAGTACAGTCTGTACGATCTTGTTGTCGAAGACCGTGATAATAAATAAATAATGTTCGGAGACGAGAGGTGGTAGCTTTCATTTGGGAACGTCCATTAATTATGTCACGTAAAAACAGACTTTTTATAACACCTACCCCCTAATTTGATTTTTGTATATTTGCCTGTCACACGTAACCGATAAGTCGTAACAATTTTTTTCAGGACTATTCACACAAATTGTGATGCACAGTTTATCAATTTTATATCACATAACATGCGTTACCGAGATTTCAATTGAAGAGGGTTAAGGCAGTGTCCCAGTTCACGAATAATTATTAATTTTTCCTTAACTTGACTGATGGGAAATAATCAATTAATCGATTAAAATTCCTTTGTTATTGATCAATCAACTTTTGATACAGTGTTTGTTAATAATTGAGTTCCCGTCTGTCAGAAAAAAATCAGCATGAGTAGCATACCTGATCGATTATTTTCTATCTGTCAAGATTGAGTGAAAATTAAAACTAATTCGCGGATTGTGACACTGCTTAAATATCCATATCGTCGATTATCGTTCGATGAACAAGCATTCACTTGTATTGAATCGGACAGGGTATTCACTGCACCGGGTTGGTAATGCCCTATCAATACCTACAAAGTAACCTATTCAAAGTAACTGTCATCAGTATCTACCAAAAACAGAAAATAGTGGCCCAAAGGAACACTAGTCACTTTATATTAACATTTAGCGTTTAGTTGCTATAACGTGTTTAGTCACTGTATTTACTGGCTACACTACACTGTGCTTTTCGGCTTCCGATCCGATCAGAAGCTTTGAGCACAACCACGCAATTGAATCAAGAAACGAAAATGAATCACCAACAGCAGCCAACACTCAAAAAAATCTACACGTCACATCCACGTGAAACGCACGTAATTTTCGTCCACTGCCAAGACCAGTAATAAACACGTAGAATTCACGTAAGAGCTACGTGTTTTACACGTAAATCCAAATTCTACGTGAAAATCATGTAATTGTTACGTGATTTTTCACGTACTATTCACTGGCACGTAATGTTCACCTGATTCTACTGAAGAAGATTTGGTTACGTGTTCAGGTGAAAGTTCAGTGAAATTTCACGTGGAAATAACGTGACGATTTTTTTGAGTGAACGAACGAATCAATCTTTTCGACATGGAGTTTGCATAAGGGCCAATGTCGCAAACGTAAACAAAGGCTTCTTCCGCAAATTTCTCGAGAATGCTAACTTAGTCATAGTGAATTGCCACGATGATAGTACAAAAGAGGAGTTCTCCTTTACAATAGAAGTGGTAGTTTACTAGAGCGAGTTTTTGTTTTCAAGAAATTTGAGGAAGAAGCCATTGTTTACATTTGCGACATTGGCCCTTATGAAAACTCCATGTCTAATTGTACAAGCAAGCACTGCAGTGATATGAACACAATGACGTTTATGTAATGTCCGGCCCATCAGGCAGTTTACTTGTGCTGGAAGCAAAAATATAGTAAACATTGCTGGGCAAGCGAGCGCCGACGTCAAACTACCATTACATTCCATACTGTGAACTGATAGTTTGACATCACCATAAACAGCTGTGCCGTGTAAAGTTTGTGTATCCAAAACTGCATCGGATAATGACGAAGAGGTTGTGCATTCCTGCAACGTCTGTACCTGTGGATTTTTCCGCTCACGGGGCAACTGGTTTGTGAGAAACGTAGTACATTAACCGTGAAAAATATTTCGTTAATTATGTTCTGAATGTTAACCACACCTTAAGTGTAGATACGGTTTATTTTTAAAGAATCGAATATTTCCATAAATCAATACAGAATTATTTCACATATCTCAATACGCTGTTCCAAAATAGCAAAATGGTAATATAAGTGCAAATGTACAGTTAAGACGAACTATAGACTGTTCGGATAATTATAAATGCACTAATGATTAACCGTCAATTCAAAATGCCTGCAGTATTCAACCAACTTTTGATTGGATCCTGTTGTTTACATCCAAATTAAACTGATCTTATCATTTTTTTTTAATTTTTCGCCCCGAAGTTTGAAAATCCGTGGTCTTTCTCCCAAGTAAAGAAAACTGATTGTGCACAAACGGTGCACCGTCAGTGGTCTTTCGATCAAAAAACTGGCTAAAGAAGAAGTTGTGAGCGTCGGAGCAGTTCAAACCTCATTACGGAAGTATCAACAACAGTGCTCTTTCGTAAATTCCCCGAGACGGGGTAGAACACTACAATCGACAGGAAGGTAAGGGACTATTTTAAGCGTTAGTCCGAGATGTGGCGAAAAGATAAGTACTTCGGCGACTAATGTTAAGCGTGCCAAGGGGTGATTCAAAAATGACGTCCATCAAATTTCAGGTTTTTAAACCCCCTCCCCCCCCCTCTATCACACTTTGTCACAAATATGATTACCCCCCCCCCCCCGTGGGATGTCACACTTCTGAAAAAAAGAATATATGCATATTGGTTTTATCGATTTCAGTAATAACGTGTAGGGTAATGGGATGTAAGGGATAAGGTGCGACTTAAATCTCTTTGAGTGCAGCACGCGCTGCTACGAGACAGCACATTAAATTTCAAAGAGACGTGAAAGTGCAGTCTGTACTCCCGTGCACCCTTGTTGTGCCGTGCGCTCTAAGCCGCACATCTCATTTTGAATTTGCTCTCGTCTCTTTGGGTGCTACCGATTGCACTCACCCTTGTCGTCTCTGTGCAAAGACAAGTGCAATAAACAGACACGGCGGCATGGCCCGGACAAGTATGTGAATAAGGATTTTAATAAAAGTTTCCCTCTATGAACCCATACAATGCCTTATTGTTACTAGCATCAAAACTTTTCATTTTGCTACCATTTACCAAAGCATGAGCCAAAGCACAGAGTAAAGCACTGAGAAGAGCACTAAGTAGAGCAATGTGCATTACTCTTTGTGTCTGAAAGAGTAGTGCATGTGCGGCTATCTGTCTCTCGTGCTGCTACGAAATCTCTCGCACTTTCGTTTTGTGCGCTCTTCTGAAACAAGAGACGCACACTTGAAATTGGGTGAAGCACTTGCCTATTTTGCACTACTCTGCGTTTTTCGACAATCTCTGTAGCCTAGCTCCTTCATTCGGCCTATGTACCAAATGTGTAAATAATTTAGCGATAATCAACAAAATGATGTTGCTATTAGCATGATAGATGTAATCCGAAGCAATTGAGACAATATTAATCATCTTATAGTTGTTCACTTCCGCGTAATTTTCGGTTTCATGAAATTTTGGGGCATCATGATTTCACTGGTTATGCTGAACAGATGATCTACACGATTTCAAGTGATCTAAATTTGGCTTAATTGAATCGATAAAGCAAGTAATGCAGTCTGGATGTGCAGAAAATAGTTACACGTTATAAACTAACTGTTCACAAAGCAAAAATAACAATGATTTTACAAGAAAATCGTAGACCCAATGTTGGGTACATATTTTTTTGTATGTTCCCAAGTATGGCCTGTTGTATCAATAACGTAGTAAAAAGGTTGTTATTGGTAAAGTTTCAAGTCTAAATGCATGAATTTGCGGTTGTTTATATTCAAGTGGCTCATCTAAACACAAATCAAAGAGACAAAATCATTGCATAGTGAATTATAACGTTTTCATTATTGAATGGTTGATAAATCATATATGAACATCACTTAAGTGTTTCGAGACAGTTTTACTTTAGTTTGTGTTGTGAAATGTTGTATTAAGTAAATCCAGTACAACTTACAATGCCTTAATTCATAAAATAAGAAAAAAAAAACAGTACAAAGACTGCATTTAGTAATAAATCCATCGAATGGGACGAAGTTGCATCCACGAATAGACCCAATTTGGTGCCTATTGACCGACATTAAATCCACATCCATCGAAAATTTATGGCATTATAAAAATAGTTGTGTAACTTTTAGTGATACATGCTACCAAATGTCTTATCAAACTTATCTTAGCAAGTGTATAACTAGTTGAATCTCGCTTACAGCTTAAAAACTTTATGAGTGATAATGAAAAATGTGAGCGCTGGTTGCATAATACGCTGAGTTAAGGGACACATACCCTATTTTAGTTCAAATTGAATCATTTACATAATTCCATGTGTAAAGTTCTTCTGTTTACGGATAAGGGAAGTGTGTTTTGATGGAAATAACTGGCAGATATAAATCAAGATATTCGTAAAAGATGGACAAAACTTATCATATGACATTTTTTCTTCTGCAAGAAACGTAGTTTTTTAAATATATTTTTTTAACTGCACTCACTTAAGAAACATTTCAGTTTTGAATTTAAAATAATCTAAGTTGAAAAGTAGAAGAAAAACTTGACTGATTATGATTCAGAAATGCCTATTCAATTAATAATTTCATTGAATATTTTTATTACTCTTGATAAATATTAAAGTTGCGATAGTTTTTGAAGATTCAAAAACAAAGCTTTATTAAAATATGGTGATTCGTAGCTTTTTCTCTAGACCACATCGGTATGAGTGGCTTCATTAACATCTTTACAACCATCGAACTAACTAGATTACAATGGATAAAATTTAAGAAATGGGGAGTTTTAGTTGAGTTTATTTCATATTTAGTTTTTCCAATAATACTTACTTTTAAAATTAATAACTCATGAACCACTCTCTAAAATGCACTTACACATCTATGAGATAACCCCGGGTCTAATGTGGAAGCCGGTGTTTTTTTTTCTCACTTTTGTGCATAAGTAACAGATTTTTGAGCAAAAGTTACCCCATAATCGGGCAAAATCTGGCTTAAACATCATTGACTGATCTCAGTTCAGCTCTGGTGAATAATTTAAGTTTGCAGTGCAAACTTTGTAAAACATCAATTGAGTTGTAAAAAGTGCTTGAAATTTTCTAATCAATATTCTGGAAAGATATTTTACACAACATTATTTCACGGTTCAGGAAAATTGTTCGGAACAACCAGAAAAACACCGTTTGTATGGCGAAAAAAATCGAACCAACTTTTATGCGATTGCAAATTTTGATATATCGATATTGGATGTTGTTCTCGAGATATGGAAAATTATATGGAAACATACATAATTTTTCTTGTAGAGAAGATGCGCAAAACATCATGACTCGTAGAAAAAAGTACTGAAAAGTCTTGAAATTACTCAAAAGTCCGAAAAAGAATATGATCAGAAAGTGAAAAAGAAATGAAATCATGAATATTCCAACAGAAATAATTGTTTTTGATTGCAAAATTTGATTTTTAGAACAAAACAATTTGAAAGCGGTGAGTTTCTTGTTTTTAAAATATATCGAGGATTTTTGTGATTTACATTGAACAGTCTAGGAAATTCCACTGATATTTCATACTGAGAGATCAAGAAATGATCGCACCTTGACATGGGTTTCAAAAATATAAAATCAAGATTTCAAGATTTTTGATATTTTTGTTACTTTCAATATGCTGCAATAGAAAATGCTAACTGAAAAGATTGTTCGCGTACGTATTTATTTTTAACAATGCTGTTGTTGCTATAAAAAATGTACCTGTTACTCCAAATTCATAGCCTCACCTCTCTGCACAGCTGACGCTCCATGCTCACCAAGATCAACCAACGTCTTCAGCTATTAACGACTATTCCAGAGAGTATAAGCACACCTTATTTTAATGGTCATTTTGAATATAATGAAATATTTCAACATGTTTTGGCTGCGTTCTTTTGTTTGCACATTTCTGAATGACAAAGAATAAAAAAGTGCTCAGTTTTGTGTTACCTATCTCAAAATGCGCGGTCTTACTCCGGAACAACGAAAAAGTATCGTGCGCAAATGGTGCACTGTGAGCGGACTCTCCTTAAAAAAATTGGCCAAGGAAGAGAGTATAAGCGTCGGAGCGGTACGATCTGCGGACCGAAAATATAAAAAACAGTGTACGTTTGAAGATGCGCCGAAGAGTGGTCGGAAATCCGGTCCTGTTAGTCCGGATATCGATAAAAAGATCAGGGATGCCTACAAGCGAAAACCAGCGACTTCCGCTCGGGATGTTGCGAAAAAACTAGGGACCTCGTCAAGTAACGTCATGCGCGCCAAAGAAGGACTTGGGCTAAAAACATACCGAAAGCAGAAAAAAACCCAAAGGAACCCAAAACAGGCCGAAACTGAAACCACGGGCCCGCAAACTCTACGATTCGTTATTGTGTAGAAATTCTGGGTGTATAATAATGGACGATAAAACGTTTGTGAAACTAGATTACTAAACGCTTCCCGGACCACAATTCTATACTGTAAGCGAAGACAAAGACATCCCCGAAACGGAGAAGGCAATTTTTACCGAAAAATTTGGAAAGAAGGTTATGGTTTGGCAGGCAAGATGCGAGTGTGGCACATCTAGTCCGTACATCACAAGGGAGACGATGAACACTCAGAAATACGTTAAGGAATGTCTCCAGAAGCGATTATTGCCGATGATCAGGCAGCACGAAAGTCAAGTGGTGTTTTGGCCTGATTTGGCTTCATGTCATTACGCAAAGAACACTTTAGAATGGTACAAAAGTCAAAATGTATGTTTCGTGCAGAAAGACATGAATCTTTTTGGGCTTTAATCAAAGCAAATCTTCGAAAATTTATAAAACCAGCGGACGACATCCAAAATTTTTAAAAAGATTGGCCAAAAGTGGTCAAAATGGTGGGAAGTTCCACTGTGCAGAAGCTGATGGGTCATTGTCAGCGACAGAGGCCAGGTCGTTCAGTACCATCCCAAAGCCAACTGAGTCGATTTGAAATCAACCGCCTTGAGCACTAAAGCTACCACATAACTTTGACAGTTGTTTCGATTGTCTGTCTACACAATACCTCTAGCGAATAAAAGCGATCACAAAGTAACACTACGAACACGTTAAAATTGAGATCAGATAGCTTAAATTCTATTATTAATTAAAACACATTAAAATTGTAAGTAAAAGTTGAATTTATTTAAAATAATGTTAAATTAAAGTTGATATCTACAGATCAGCACAAACATTGAAGAATATACAGTTACATTAGACGAAAAACATACGCAACAGAAGCTCTGCTGGCTTAAAAACCTTTAGCATATCTTTCCGTTTCGAAGCTTCCGTTTTCAAGGTGCTGATTTTCGATTTGAAAAGTTCTTCACAAAAGGATTCGTTTTTTATATCTCGCCAGTATTCACACACCACGGTTGGCTTGTTAATTTCACAGCGGGTATGCACGACAAAATACAACACAATAGGATTTTCAACAAAACCAAACTTCGACGAAGTTTCAGAATGAAGCACAGCTCGTGCGGTTCGTGCTCATTGACGATAAAAACATGTATGACAGCAGTAAATAAATTTTTTGCACTCACACAACTAAGTAAAATGTGTATTTTCATTTACCGTACACTCAAACTTTGTTTTCGCCTTTGTTTTCGTATTAACGCTGACAAATTTAGATTACCAAATGCACAATTGTTGGATGTCACATTTTTATAACCCCCCTCCCCCCTCTGTCACATATTGTCACAAATTTGATACCCCCTCCCCCCCTAAATAGTGGACGTCATTTTTGAATCAGAAGAGAATGAGCCGTCAAAACGAAGCACCGTACAGGCTGAATCTGTAAAACCGATGGCTCGAAAGCTGCACGACAAACTGCTGACCAAAAATTCGGGCTGTGTTATCATGGACGATGAAACCTATATAAAACTCAATTATAAAACTCTGCTGGGACCACAGTTTTATACCTCGCCGAAGGAAAAGGATGTTCCTGGATCAGTGAAAGCCATTTACACCGAAAAAATCAGCCATCACTCTAAATTACAATAGAGTGATACAAAAGGAACAACGTCGTATTTGTACCAAAGGAGATGAATCCACCAAACTGGCTAGAGATTCACCCTATGGAAACTTTCTGGGCTTTGACGAAGGCGAAGCTGAGAAAACACATGAAACCAGCGGATAGTGATAAACATATAAGAAGGATTGGCCAAAAGTGGTGACAACTGAAAGAGAGAGCACTGTGCAGAAGCTTATGAGTAGTGTTAAGAGAAAAATTAGAGAACTCGCATACCCTACCAAAATTCAAGTTGATTGAATTGAAGATGGAAAAAAAAAATTTACTATGTTTGAGAATACAATAATCAAAACTAACAGAATTTATCTATTTTATTTGAGAAAGAAGTTGTTTTTATATTTTTCGAAACAGTCTGTAGTTCACTTCGATGAGCGGAAATGTTCAGAGCCTCTTACTGTAGTGAACCATTTTACGCACCTCCAGTGAATACACATCTTGAATTATGTGTAAGCCTCGGTCGTGGATGAACATTTTTGCTTCGTTTGTTGCTTCTGTCCCGTAAAAGTTTTTTTTCTTCATTACACTCATCTAAAGATTGGATTCGGAAAAAATGCGACACTTTTTTTGGTTGTAACTTTTTATCGCGTTGGTAAAATTAATGAAAGTTTAGGTATTACTAGTGTTATGTTTATGTGTGGAAAATTTTATCGCGATCTGTCAAGTAGTTTTAAGATGCATTCGAAACAAGAAAAGCTACGCCAGCAAATCTTGTGCGCGGTTATCTAAAATCCTGGTCAGTCGCAAAGATGGATCGGCAAAAGGCTTGGAATCCACCATTCCACCATGCCCCGCGTTTTGATGATGTTCCAGGAGACGACGACCATTGAGCGGCGCGCTGGAAGCGGCCGAAAACCGAAAACGGAATACCCAGAGAAGGCGCGGAAGATAAGGCAGTTCTTTAAGAATAACCCGAACCTTTCCACCCGATACATGGCCAAAAAGGTCAATTCGTCGAAGTGGTTCGTCCAGCAGACCATGAAGCGGGCGTGGTCAGGAAGGCGCTAAACCGGACTGACAAGCAAAACACGGTGGCCAAATGAGTGCGCGGAAGCTGAACCGTGAGTGGCTGGTCAAGCCAGGCTGTTTCGTCATGGACGGCGAGACATATATCAAGACGGACACCAAACAAATACTCGAGGCCAGTATTTTGTCGGTACATCCCGCATGGAGGTTCCAGAAAAGTTCCGGAAGAGAAAGATGGACAAATTCACGAAGAAGTACCTGTTGTGGCAGGCGAGTGCGGACAGTACAGCAAGCCGTTCGTTACAACCGGCACCATAAATGGGCAGATTTATCGAGAGGAATGCTTGCAGAAGCGCTTGTTGCCCTTCTTCCGCTCTTACCGTGCTCCTACGCTGTTCTGGCCGGATCTCGCTTGTGCCATTACGCCAAGCCTGTAATGGATTGGTACGAAGCGAAGAGCGTTACTGTGGTCCCGAAGGAGGCGAACCGGCCAAATACAGTTTTGGGCAATAGAAGAAGAAGTTGAAGAAAAGCGGAAAAACATTCAAAACCGATGAAGCTTTGAAGAAAAACTGGGAGAAATTGTGTAAGGAAGATGGACAAAGCCTCGCCCAAGATCTCATGAGCAGTGTTAGGAGAAATGTACAAGCATTCAGCTTGGGAGAGGAAATTCAATAAATAAATTATGTCAAAACATAGCTAATATATAGTTTTTGAATACCTGAAAATTTGAGAAGTATCCGATTCAAAATGAATTTTTTGGTGATCATTTTTGTGTGTCACATTTTTTCCGAGTTCAGTCTTTACTATTTAATATAATCAATTTGTTCACTCCACACTCCAGAAAAAAATATAATCCATTTTAACCAGACATCAAAACTCTTAAGGTGTGTCAAGATATTTTTAAGGAACGGTATAATTAACCATCTTTTCACTCGCGAAGAAGCTCACTCTTCCATTACTTAATGATACGAAAGTTCCTCCGAAAATCGACCGGATTTCCATCGATTTTATCACACCAGTGAGCTAAATACGTTCAAGAGCACTGATGTCTTTCTTTTTTAGCCTTTCATGCTTATTGCTTTCACAATTAACTTATTGCTCTCAACTTCGTGTTCTTAATGTACTTCCACGGATATTAATTAAGAGCGTTCGATGACAAGTATCATTTTTCATTAGTACGATTGTGTGGCAAGTACAATCACACCCTATGCTAAGGGAGTCGAGAAATTTTCCTTAACGAACTGAGCTAAGGAAGGACCCTGATGTCTTTTTTCAATAACAAGAAATTGATTATTGAAAATGATCGAATACACAATAATTCAACAACATTCTAGGAATATTAACTATGAACATTCTTGATACTAGTCAGGAAGTTCCCCGTATAAGTCCTACCCTTATCTAGGACTGATCTATTTATACTCATACCGAACAAGACCTGAAAAGTCTGGAAAAGATATAACTAAATTAAATCATTGATACTTTCACAAACTTTCCGCTTGGGCATACTTCCAAAACAAACCTACTTATGGTTTGTTTCTTGTTCACTGAAACGTAAACAAGAAAACAGTCGTTAATAGGCCCAATAAGCGATCAATCCAATCAAAGGCAAGTGACCGAACGTAAACCTCTTCCGCCTCGTGAAAGAAAGGGAGTAGGAGTAGAAGTTGAGTGACTTTTTCTAGTCAACCAGTGTATTTTTTTGGGTGAGCTACTTTCCCCATTCATCGACTATCCAAGACCAGATGTGGCCCAATCTCATTGTAGAACAGCAACAATTCAGCTGGTGGCGTGGGGGTGGTTGGAACATTGAAAAACTTTTCTGGCTAATTTCGGAAATCAGCAGAAATAAATCTTCTCATTGCAAATTTCACAAGGTTGACCTTTCTCGTCGTTCTTCTTCTAATGGAGCGCTCAAGATCATGACTCAAAGCGAATAAAGATGATGAAGCCGAAGTTGCGTTCGAGTGGGAAGCCAAAGTTTCCCTCTTTTCCACTTAGAACCTCCTCAGTTTGCTGCAGAGAAATGCGTGCTTCAGTTTTATCCAGGAGCGTATTTAAAGCAAAACTTCATTAAATATAAAAGCAAATTTATGCTGGAATTATTAGTTCGTCTTTCTCTAGGAACAACAAACTGAAAACACAAAAAGAAAACTTTTTCTAAGAAGTGGGTAGAAGTAACAACTGTACGCAAAAAGTTGCTTCGGCTGACCGAGTAGCCCCATGCGGTCGGTGTAAACGTGTTGCTTTTTGAGGTTGACTTTTTAAAAGTTTAAGGACGTCGAGCGCGTTGATTCGAAGAACGACGAGAGTGTGTTGCTATTTATATTTATGCGACGATGTGAACATTTTAGGGGGTTGTTCCGAGAGTCGAAGTGACTTTTGTCACTTGGTGATGTAAGAAAGCCTTAGCGGCACACTTGTCGCCATTTAGCAAACAATAACTTCAATATGACTCAATTGAGTTACACTCAAATTGATGCAACCAAATATGTCAGCTTTGTCTTGCTTGGGTTCCTTAAGTCACCTCTATTTGATTTGAGAAGTGAACCTCCATTTGATTTGCTCAGAAGAGTCACGTTACTGCGAGTGTCTTTTCTCACATCACTAAGTGGCAAATCTCACTTCAACTCTCGGAATTACCATCTCAGTTTTGCTTGTTGTATACAGCCACTTCACTTTAGTTCAGTCATTAAAGGTGAAATTACAAAGCAACTTTTTCGTAGGATGGATAGGCATAAGATAAACAGATAGAAAGAAACATTTAATGTTCTGTGTTATCTAATGCACATAAAGGGAATGCTAGATTGATGATGATGATGTGAACTACAGATCTGTGAAGACAGATAATTGCTTGTGATAAATTTCTCATGGAAGAAAATTATGTCAGCTTACTTGCAAAAAAATTCTACGCCCTTGCGAGCAGCCTTCCGGCAGTTAACCGGAACATTCGCCATGGCGGACGAAAACATGAGTGTAGGCATGTTTTTGAGTTCTTTCATCATTTTATTTATAAATTCAGTTTTAACGACAACATTGTTGGAGCAGATCTTACGCTTCAGGTTGGCCCAGAAATTCTCAATGGAACGTAGCTAGGCAACGTTGGCGGGTTCGCTGACACATCGATATTCAGCCGGTCCATCTCCTCCAACGATCGCTTCGAGTAGTGGGCCGACGCCAGATCCGGCCAGCACACCGCGTCTTTGCCCTTATGGTATTTCTTGATGAACGACCTAACTTCCGGCAGGCATTGTGTATTATGAACTTCCCCGTTCACGGCCAGTCCGGAGCGAAAGAAGAGCTGCTTTGACATCTCCTTCAAGCTGATTACCAGTCACAGCAGCTATTTCTTGGGGAACTTGGTGTGTGAAATGACCTTCACCTCGGAGCTCACTTCTTTCATGGGGGAAGTAAAATACGAAGTGAGGTGCCAGTCGTTTCCATCCAGGGTGAGATAGGTCTCGTCGTCCATCATTTGAACAGTAGTATCCGATCAGGCATAATGCCCTCCGCTCGTTTTCAAACTTGTATCTTTCAATTTCAATGTCTGCCGTTGCCCTATACGGAACTATCAATACACTTTCTCTTCATGTCTATTCGTTCTAGCAATAAATTACCGTCCACTCCTAGCGCTTCGCATGGAGATGAGATATTATCTGCTTCTGACAAACTTCATCAAAGATCGTTACTTCCGCGCATGGGAGAGTACAAAAAACAACAATAAATGTACAAGAAAGTTGTTGAATCTATTCAAGCGTCAAAAAACGGCGAACCATGCCGGTCTGCGGAATTGAAACCCTATTCTGTTGTAGAATGGGTAAATTTATCAAAATAATTTGGCCCCAAACACCCCAGAGAGTGGTGTCAAGAGCAAAGTGCGGTCTTTCGTCATGTAAAAAAGATCCAATTATTCGATGAAGCAGAAATCCAAGCATAATGTTGTTGTTTATTCCCTGAAATTTGAAAAAAAATCTGTCATAAAATGAATTTTTGGCAACCATTTTTGTGAATCTCTTTTTATTCGAGTACAGCCTTTAATAGGAACTAAAGTATACAACGATTGGTGAATTTTGATCATTCACATCCACACGTACTTTCAATTTTTCCCTTATCCCATTCCTGTCGTTTTGACAGTACCTCTGTACGGTTTGGATAAAAAAGGACTCATCTTCGCTCATCTATCTACTATCTACATCATTACCATCATTATCTATGATGAGAATTGTAATGCATTCTGATATTTACTGATATTTGCTGATTCTGGTTATTTATACTGTTTCTGCGTTTCATTGCTTAGAGACTATCGTAGGGAGCCGCCATACGCAAACAATGCAAGAACAATGAGCTTTGGAGAAGCTTCGATGTGTAATTGAAATGTTTGTTTTGTTGCCTTATTAATAGCTGCAAACCATTATTTTTGTTTTTATATAAATACATCTTTGTCATACAGAATAATGCATCGTTAGTGAAAGAAGAATGATGTCCACATCAATGATAGGCATGGACAGTAATTTACTCAAATCAAATGTGTTTTCCGTTTCATTTTTATTGGTCTCATCATGAGTAACTCAACGGGCGAAACAATCACAAACAAAGCGGCAATAAGCAAATGTGTCGCCGTTAAGAATGCCAAAATTAAATGGAAGAAAACTGCTCCTTTCTACGGCCTGTTCGTTGTATTCCTAATAAATATACATCGATTGTCATCCATTTGTTTTCCACCGAAGAAATGCCACCAACGACGGTGCTGCTTGGTTAGTTAAATGCTCACGTAAGATGCCACAGCTTGTTCGTTTGTGTGTCTGTCCTAATTGGACGGCACCACAATGGATGCGACAAGAAGCGCGCAAACAAGTTTAACAACATAAATAACAATGCTATGTCTTTACGCATGGCGGGGTCTTCGCGAAACATGCACGAATGATGCACGTAGGACTAGTTCTAAAGCGCCTACATAGTTCTTTTGTTACAATGGATCTGTCTGAATGTTGTTGAACGAAAGTGTCTGGTAAGTGTTGTTGCTCGGACACCTTTGTAGCAATTTGTTTCGCTGTAACTTGTTGTGCAATTCTTCAATGGCTAGAGGAAGTGCACCAGTTATGGCAGAATGAAAAATATTTTCCAATTTTTAAATGTAACAGTAATTAGCATTTAAAAACAGCTCTCAATACTTTTATGAAACTGGCTCTAATCTATCTAACTTAATGTATTATGAAGTTGGATAGTATTGGGAGATCTTCCGGTTAGTTTCTTAGCATCATCAGGTACCAGATGGTTACCCACCGATTGCCTGACGATCTGCCAAGTTTGGCAGACGTCTGCCATGAGTCACTTCAAGATATAATATTCTGTCCACACAGAGCATTGCGATTGGATGAGCGGAGATGAGATAGTGATATCATTGGGAATATGACCAATTCTCAGCAATTAGATGAGAATCTAATGTCATCAAATCGTTGAATTGTATGTGTTAAGGTTGTAACCGCTCACTAATTAAGTAAAGAGGTTTTCTGTCTAAACACAGTGGCTTTAGCTCAGTTACGAAACACCACTCGTCGTGCTTATAATTTTGCCCGATTTATGAGATCTTTTTTCAGGGAACCTCGTGCGGCCGTTGGTTACTAACGGCAAAACATAACTATTGGAACACCAACAAATGAATTTACTAGGAAAGGAACCGGATAGTAAAAAGAAGTGTATGCTTACCCAAATGAACGAAACGGAAAGAAACAAACTCACTAGTTGATTTATATTTTAAGTATTCATTCGTGTTGGGCTTCCTTTTTAATGTACAGAAAAGAACAAATCATAGCATAGCATAGCGTAGCATAGCATTTTCCGACCATACACAATCCTGGGTTGGCTGTTGTAGAGACGATGGAAGCGCCAGAAGAGCTGCGTTGGGTGTGATAGGCTCTTCATCCATAGATCTCTTTGTGCAACACCTGGCCAGATCCTTATGATAAGCAAGGGATGGGAGGGAAGTGTTGATTAGATGTCTACTTAAGAAGATGCTGAGAACTCATGCGACCTTCATAGACATCTGGAGTTGGAAGTTGGATGGGGTTTTGCGAGAAGCTTTCCTTGGCGAGAAAGCATATGTATATCGGTCGTTGGGAGTGACGAAGCTAAGAATGTTAATGTATTCCTTTATTGTCTACGTCTCTGGGCTGGAAAACAATCGTGTCTTCTTGTATTTAGGCTTGAAAACCAAGAGCGTAGTGCTTTCGTGAGAACTTGTCGGCCGGTTGGAACATGAGCACTTGTTCATGTCCTAGCCTTTTATGGCTTATGATTATAACGCCAATACTCGCTATCTGAAAAAAGAAGAAATACGCATCGACTCACATACACGCACACTCACACAGACCGAAACATCACACACAAACATACATAATACAATACCAATGTAAGATAAATAGAAATAGGAAAATCCGCACACATCAGGAAGCATTAGGCAAAAAGAGGCATTCGAAACACAATGAACTAGGTTAAACTATTATATACAAATTGAAATTCATATAAACATTTTACTTATCTCCGATATGAGATGTTTTTGGTTGAGCAGTTATGCTTTCCCTGCATTGGCGGAGCTAGACAATTAGTCTGGAGGGGGCCTGGAGGGGGCCTACCCGAAGAATTTTTTCGTTTATAGAAATATTGAGAAGTGCGAAGAAAGTAGCGTAATTGTTGAGGACAGGTTATTTTTATTGATAAATCAAAACAAGTTTAATCGAATAATTAGGTCTATTCTGCACCTCAATGAGTCAGTATGTCTTAAAAGAATCGAGTGTGCTGAATTTGTACCTCGTATTATGCAACATTCAATCATTGAAAGAGCATCGAGATTATGCTATGGTCTCTTTTGTCAACGACCTCGTTACGCAACGAATAGATTTAACTGAATTATTGTCAAAATTAAACTTTTATGTACCTACACGACAACTACGTAATCGAAATTTGTTCGCTTTAGATCATCATCGTACAAATTATACTAAATTCGGACCATTAAATCAGATGATGAATGCTTATAATGAACATAGTGAAATGATTGACCTTAGTATGCCTCGTACAAAACGGAATGATATTTCAATACATTAAGTAATTATAGGAGATAAGAACATTAATGTAGTCTACGATTGATGGTTTGACGAAATATATAAAAAAAAGAAACAAAAGAAAGAAAAAAAAATTCCGTGTGGATCAAATGGAGAAAGGACTCACACGAGGTTACTGTAGTCACATTACTCGATTCTCTTGAGGCATCTCCACTAACCGAGGCACAGAATAGACCTGACTCTATATAGCTCTAAAACTGAATATATTAAAACTTCAAAGAACAACATTGAGTCAATAAACATTTTAAATTTATATTAAAATTTAGATTGATTTGGATAACGCGTTAAAAATCTTCAAAATTTAGTCGGTAGATAATCATCCTTCAGCTTCTTAACGTTTTCTCAATGATGTTGCTTTTGCTCTTCGATTGCTTGTGAAGTAAATATTTTTCGAAGCATTCCTTATGCAATGTAGTATCGTCATGAGCTTTTATTTTCTCGCCTAGTTTTCTCCAATTATTGAAAATAGTTCAAATAAACTTTTCATTTTACTTTCGCAAAGCCTTTGCACAAAAAATGCGGCAAACAAAGCAGGACACTTTATCATTGCTACGACTGTATTCCAACGTAGATAAGAACGACCGATTACTGAATAAAAAAAACAGGTAACAGTAACAGTAATAAAAAAACAGTGGTTAGCATCCATACCTCTCATGCCAAAGTCACGAGTTCAAATCTAACCCCGGACAAAGTTACGAAACATACCTAAACGTTATTTTAGTGACTACGACGGGAGATGAACCAGTCCAGGGCTGAAAATCTTGATGATAAAGAAATTTAAAAAAACAAACAGTAATTTAAAAATTCAGAGATTATTTTTCGGTTTCCACAATGTGGATATTTTAAAGCCATTCAATGGAATTTGATTTAAGTTTTTTATTGAATAACTCTTTGAAAGATCTGTGAGCAAATCATCAACCAAGTTTGTTTTAAAGTGAAATACTATGAAAAATACAATGAAAATTGATAAGTTATATCGAGCTAAATTTCTAAGGAGAGTTCAAAAATTGTGAAGGAGATTTCCGAGGTTTATTTCATCAAAACCTACTGAGAACTGCACGGCAGTTCGAAAGAAATATCCATGGGGAATTTGAGGGTAAACTTAAGATTTTGTTTGACATCAATAGTATTCTGGGGCATCGAAATTCCATCGAAATTTTAAAAGAATTTAACAACTACAGTATAGGGAAAATAACAAATGCACCCTTTTGAATTTTTAAATTTTCAAGTGCAGTCTACAAAATGGCATCAGATTTGCCTTGTTAGTAGATTTGGCCAAAAATTAGTTTTTAAATAATTTAAAATTGAAAAGTTCAACAAGAATGAGTTCTTCGTTAAAAAATTTCATTCTTATGAAATAAACTATTTTGAAAAAGAAAATAAATGGTTATAAAATTTTCAAACATGGTGGAGTAAATAAAATTTCCGAACATGGGTGAGTAAATAAGGTTTTTTTAAGATGGTGGTAATTTTAAAGACTTTGAAGCACAGTTTATAAATTCAACACAGTTTGAAATTCAGGTTACTTCTATTGTCTAGACATAAAGAATGTCAAATATGACTGTTTCGTATGAAAAACTGTAGATGTATTGATTATTTTGGCCACCACTGTTCAATAAGAACTATTTCAGCCAAAAATAGAACCTTTTGATTGAAAATCAAATCCTTTAAAGAAATCTTAAGAATAAATATCGATACAACTGTTATAATAATTGCGAAGCGAATTTTGATAAAATCTGACGTACAGGTCCATTATGCAATCTATATCGACAACTACTGGTACTGAAGTCAACCCCAAAAACTGTTATGATTTCAGGAATGTACCTTACTACCATGTTTACCTTACTTCTAAAGCTACATTTTCGAAAATATTATCGTTAATTAATAAACTTCTATCTCCACATTTTGCTTATGGACATTCGTTAGCTTCGAAACTTTTAATCAATCTGGGGAGTCTATACTCTACTAAATTGTTCATACAAGAGAAAATAATACCGTGAATTCTAAAATGCGCTTATAAACAAAACTCATTATTGTAAGACCTTCTTGAATAATACAATTAAAAAACGTACACAGAAAAGTATTTCAAATCTTATGTTTCAACATAACAGGCTCTACATTTTACTGTCGCTATTAGTTTAGTTATGAGTTTGGAGGTTTTAATATTAATAAAAAATATTAATAAAATTGAATTATTAGAATTTAGAATTGTTTAGGGCTAAGGCGTTGGGTAGCAGTATTTCGAAGGAAACGCAATAAAAAAAATTAGTATTGTATATATTCAATGATTGGGTTTCCGCCAAAAGAGGATCAGCATACGACACCTTCCCGGGTTTCTCTGCGAGGTTGTTAAGTAAACAACGACGGGAAAAAACACTACTGGTAAACATGAGAAGTTGTGTTTTCAAAAACCTCTAATTGGAATTTGGTTTCCATCACATGTTGTCTTTAGGGAGTGTAAAAACAGAGATTTCACATCGCAAGAACCATAATGTGCCTTTGACGGTATTTGAGCACGAACAAGCACGTTTGTTTCGAAATACTGCTTAACAAAAGCCCTATGCTCGATTTCAAATTAATTTTATTCAATTTCATAACCTGTCGAGCGCTCTAGGACCTATCAATACTTTCTCTTCATATCTTTGGTTCTAGAAAAAATTGCAGTTCACTAGTGGGATCCCATAATGCTGGGAAGATATTTCCAATTTCAAAACATTTTAACAGACGCAAACTCTCGAGCGAAGTGGATGTAATGTTGATATATCGGAATTCTCACGGATCTAATTGTCGTTAACTATAGTTTTCTTAATATATGTACCGAATTTTTATCCTATAAGGTACAGTGGGATAAAAGAAAAGTGTGGCGAAGAGGGTATGTGCACTTTAATCCTTCAGAAACAGTTTCTCGTTCAAACTATTTCTAGAGAAAGCAAAGTACAAAAACAAATTACACTAGGAAAAAAACCCTACAATTCCTTAGAGATTATGAATAGTATTTCATTTCAAATTAGAAATATATTAGGGAAAAATCCTGGGGGGGGCCTACAGAATCCTGGAGGGGGCCTGGCCCCCTAGGCACCCCCAGTAGTTACGCCAATGTTTCCCTGACGTCTACATTGAAAAAGTGTTCTTGTCTTTTTTGTCCGTGTTGATTTGTAGATTTCTCTGTTTTTGAACTCCAAGGGCGGGCTGCGTGGTAATCTAATCCTTTCATTCCCGTTTCGAAATTTGTTTAAGTGAGTTCTTCGCCTGTCATAAAAGCTCGGGAGTTGACATAGATGGTAGGTTGACCGTTCGGTGACGCTAACGCTTTCGAAACTGTATTCATATGAGAAACCTGCCCTGAGGAATGTATTTCTCGCCGGGCATAACAACAGGCTCTCCCCGAAGGTGGTGCTTAAGCCACTCGTTAGAAAATCCGAGGGACAGAGAACCACGTAGGTACTTGTTGTGTGCCAAAACTATATAGACCATACCGTATAGTAAGAGCGACGGACTAGGCGATAAGACCAAAGCCCAACCCCCACAAGAGAATGGTCACCTGAATATTCACAATACATCAAAACAACACAACTGCCTCTCCACGCAAAGCCATCAGATATGGAATTTTAACAGTGGCACCATTAGCTTTCGTAAGGCGAACAAAAAACTAACCCACAGCTCTTCAACTCAATTAGCTCACTGAAAACGATTCTTAAGTTCTCAACACACGCATTCCATATGGAAAATGAACCACGATCCCATAGCTCCGTTCGACACAGAAGAAGCTCAAAACGTTTCGCCCAGTTCAAATAAATAGAAAAAAAATACTAGGGTAAGGGGATGTAATGTTTGCCTAGTTCCTTCATTCGGCCTATGTACCAAATGTGTCATAAATTTAGCGATAATCAACAAAATCATGTTGCTATTAGGATGATAGGTGTAATCCGAAGCAATTGAGACAATATTAATCATCTTATAGTTGTTCACTTCCGCGTAATTTTCGGTTTCTTGAACTTTTGGGGCATCATGATTTCACTGGATAAGCTGAACAGATGATCTACACGATCTTCAAGTGATCTAAATTTGGCTTAATTGAATCGATAAAGCAAGTAATGCAGTCTGGATGTGCAGAAAATAGTTACACGTTAGAAACTAACTGAACACATAGCAAAAATAACAATGATTTTACAAGAAAATCGTAGACCCAATGTTGGGAACATATTTTTTTGTATGTTCCCAACTATGGCCTGTTGTATCAATAACGTAGTAAAAAGGTTGTTATTGGTAAAATTTCAAGTGGAAATGCATAAATTTGAGGTTTTTCATATTCATGTGGCTCATCTAAACACAAATCGAAGAGACAAAATCATTGTCTAGTGAATTATAATGTTTTCATTATTGAATGGCTGGTAAATCATATGAACATCATTTAAGTGTTTCGAGGCAGTTTTACTTTAGTTTGTGTTGTGAAATGTTGTATTAAGTAAATCCAGTACAGCTTACAATGCCTTAAATCATAAAATAAGAAAAAAAAAACCGTACAAAGACTGCATTTAGTAATAAATCCATCGAATGGGACGCAGTTGCATCCACGAATAGACCCAATTTGGTGCTTATAGACCGACATTAAATGCACATCCCTCGAAAATTTATGCCATTATAAAAATAGTTGTGTAACTTTTAGTGATACATGCTACCAAATGTCTTATCAAACTTATCTTAGCAAGTGTATAACTAGTTGAATCTTGCTTACAGCTTTAAAACTTTATGAGTTATAATGAAAAATGTGATCGCTGGTTGCATAATAGGCTGAGTCAAGGGACACATACCCTACTTAGCTGCGGTTTCCTCGTATCAATTCTTCCTTCTTCTGGATAATAATTCGAGTCTTCGAGGAAAACTTTGGCACTAAAACTAGCATTTGCTTGCACTTCAGGTTCAACAGCTAATTAATGTGGAATAAATATTACTAGCAAACAGAGTAAAATTTGGAAATTTTACAGATTATAAATAAAACGATACGTCAAACTCGAAGCATAGCCTACTCATAATTCATGTACAGAAAAGAACAAATCATGGCCATGAAATAAACATGCTCACGTACCTGCGCAGGATTTTCAATAACTTGACGATTAGATGATAGACGATTAGATGATAGGGTTCGACGAACCAACGATGGCAATGGATGACGGCTCGAAAATTTGAAGATGGCGTTGAATGAGGGCTTGAAGAATCGGCGATGGCGACTAGGAATGCCCTACCAGACAAAGCGCTAAAGTCTGTGGCTATGGTGGCGAAACGTGTCGTAGTATGGCTGGCAACGAAGGTGACTCGAGCGCAGTCTGCCCGAATTAAAGATGCATAGCGAGCGGCGGCTAGACGGAAGACTTCCGGTTTGGTCTCGAGAGCCAAGCGTCGACGGGTTGCTGTCTCGGAAGATTCGCTCCGCAAAGATAAAGGGCCAACGTACCGTCGCAAGGCTTCGTACCATGCATTCCCTATGACTCGAGATGGAATGAAACCCGACTTCTGATTGGATGGAATCCGAACCGCGGAACGCCTTTGTCCATGCACGCACCAGATCCGGGCTCTCGGAAAAAGTGGTCCACATGTGTTCGAGAAGCATCAATCATAGTAACCCATGAGCCAGCAGACAAAATTTGACAGGTCTATCAGTCGAACTCTAACCGTGATGGCAAACACAGTCAAGCAACTCCGTTCAGAAGTGTGCGCGTTCAAATGCTTGCGCGTTGATTAATACTCTACTATTTTTCTTAAAAACATGGCTTCATACATTTATAATACATAAACAAAAGAAGATTTTATGGGCAGTTCTACATACTGTTGAAATTACATTACACCAACCATGTTTTGCAACCCATGTTCGCTTTTCTCATTACGATGAGTTTGTTGTACAAAATCGAGGTTTCACTGCCCAAGGGGAGGAACTTCATAGATACTCAGATTTAACTTTACATTAATCTAAGTTGGCTTAGCAAATAAGCTACGAACCTGTCACGCCAAGGACTAGTGTTCAAATTCCACATTTGGGGATGTTATATTTTTGTATGAGGATAATTTTTGTTTATTTTATGTTTTAGGAGGCTTCACGTTTGCGCTTTTTACGTCATATTAAAGTATGGAATTAAGTATTATACACCCAAATTTATATTCTGTTTTTGTTATTTAATAGTACTTTGAACTTGTTTAATACAAGCTGTGTTGCTTGGGTCAGAGCATCGAAAGACATCACGGTTCCGGACAACCGACAACCCTGAGCGACAAAAAATTCCAAAGGATGCTGAAGAGGAAGACCGAGTGAAAGTGGCTACATCGCTGCGTGCGCTGGGGTGGGAGGTCGGCTAAAAATGCCAAATAAGGAAAAAGTACCTGGCAAACATGATCATGTATGTAAGAAAGCGAAAGTTGCGTCCACTGGTTTCGGAGCTGCGAGCAATGACGTAGCGGCAGCGGCTGAATAAGATGGTCAACTCGATTTTCCCGGCAAATCGCGACGTGGCGGTGGTGATGGACGACGAGACCTATCTCACCCTGGATGGCAACGACTGGCAGGGCACTTCGTATTTTACTTCCGCCTTCTTTTGTGCAATAGCATCCGACGCCATAACATACTCTTAGCAGAATTTTGACTCAGTCTTACAACAGTCGTGAAGCTGTGCATTGGCTGTAAGAACGCGGTTAGCGGCAGCAAGCACCCTGGAGGGTGCACTGGCGAGCGTTGCCCAGACAGGCGTTGGTGCAGTTTGCGCTTGCGAATGCTCCCGTCAACCTCGCTGCGAGAAACATGGTTGCTGAAGCCTGCGAGTTGCCGGGAAAAAGCCGCCCGTAACGAGAGAAAAATCCCGAAAAACCCAAGTGGAATCGCAAACTATTTCTACCCCGTCAACTAAACCTGTCCTTTTCAGGACGACCAAATCAGTTTATTAACTAAAGAGTTTGTTTGGTTGAATTTTTCTATTGTGCTGTTTGTAATTCAATTACCGCGTCACGACTGAACATGGCATTCATTAAACGCCGCGTCCTGGAGTGTATCACAAAGAACGTTGAACAACTAACGAACGAAATTCTAGAACGGATAATTCGAGCTGAACTACGGCACGTCAGAGACCGACCAGGTTGGGTTTGTCGTAGTTCCTAGTTGTGCATAACGGATTAGTTGTTGGCAGTGGCAAGCAAACTACGAATATTTCTGTTAAGACTAATTAAAACTAATTATTGTGGCGCAATAACAGGAGTTCGTCCCCTTTGATACAATTTGTATCACATTGACTTCGTTGGTACCGCCTTCTTTCGTGCAATAGCTTCCGACGCCATTACCAGCTCTCAGCAGAAAATTTGATTCAGTCTCACGGTAGTCGTAGTGTTGTGCAGAGCAAAATATGCTGTAGCAACACAATAGGCGAGCGCGCATACTGGAGGGTGCACTCGTTAGCATTCGTTATCCAGAGAAGTTGGTGCAGTTGGCTGTTTGGGCCGATGCTCCCGTCAACATCGCTGCGAGAAAGAAGGCTGCTTGAGCCTACGAGTTGATGGGAAAAGCCGCCCGTGACAACAACGGGACAAGAATCATCCCACGTCACCTGCAGATGGCCACCCGCACCGTCAAGGAGCTGAACCTAGAAAATCCAAGTTCAATCGCGAACAATGTTTCTTCCCCGTCAACTATATCCGTCCTTTTCAGTACGACCAAATCAGCTTGCTTATTAAAGGGTTTGTTTGGTTGAATTTTTTTTATGTGCTGTTGAAAATTGCAATCATTCGATAGGAATCAATTAATTTTGAGCAAGTGAAATGTCGCAGCATATGGCTGCAAGTATGTGGTTCCATAATTATCTTCTACGCGTTAAAGATTGTGGCCTTCTCAACCATCGTAGAAAATACAACCAGGGCCGTATCATTATTAAAACCAAACGGTTCTTTTCAGGGCCACCAAATGCTATCTTGAGAGTTAACAATAGAATTTTCTTACATATTTACTTCCCAATGCTGGTCTATCGTTCAATTAGCACTATTTCGACCTAGACGTCTATGGGCTATAATAGACTTTGAATTCCCAAACAGACCACAACTATTTGCAGCAAGGTTTGGAACAAGAAAACGTATAGCACTTCATCTACCGGGTGCTGGAGCATTTTAAACAGATTCTATCGTTTCCTGCAAAGCGATAAGCATTATGAACAGCTTCGTAAATGACATTTCCGAACGGATTGAAGAGGTAGCTGCCCGACTGACTTAAATCAATTGGCGGATGGCCCTGACGTCTCTGGAAATTCAAACCGCCTTTCGATCATGTTGCCGGGAGAGCTAGCTAAACATGAGGTTTCCGAGCGAACCGAAGCCGTGGTCAAGTACACCAACTTCATGACGAAATGAGGTGGTGGCAGTAGTTTTTCCCTTGAACCCAAAATGGCCCTCTTCAGGGCCATCAAAGCAACTGGAAAGAGAGTTGACATGCCTTTGGGAGTGCTGGGGGTTTGGTTTTGGGGTGTTTGATTGCGAATAATATTGCGAAACATATTATTTGCAGTGAAAGCAAGACGTATGAATGTAGCTACCAAGACAGGCTATATCAATAAAGGTTCTAGTGCGAACGTTTAGTGTATGGGAATTAGATTTGGAAGGAAACCAATTTCGGCCACTCTTTAAACAATCAAGCGATCTAGATTGCACATTGCTTCATAGTCCTACGTCAACTTTGCGTACATTCCCATTGGGCTGTCCCTTCTAGTTTTTTAATACAAATTTCTAAAGTAGATACTATGGTTTTGTGAATTTAAACTCAAAAATTAATTCCCATGCATCATTTTAACTTCATCCGCCAATGACATCAAACTGACATAAAAGTAAAGTTTTCCATTGTTGATAAATTATGATTTTCGAGCGGTTGGGTCGAGTTATCTCACAGTGCTGTTAAAATTGGCAGTAAAAATCAATTTTCTGACCTCTAGAAGTAGCAAAAAAAGTTGGCGTTCAGTGATTTAGAGGGCGAGAAAATAAGTGCCCTTGCGGGTATAATATGTGTTGCGTTTCATGTTTCGTTTGCATTCCCAACCGAGGGTCGAACAGTGATGGATTTTTTCATTTATGATGCGGTCGCAGCTTCAAAAGCTTTGAACTTCCCTTTGCAATTAAATGAGCACTGGTTTGCTTCCAAATTCCAATGAACTTGAATGTGTGTTCAATTATTTGCGGTATTTCTGCACACCAAATAACAAGTTTATCGCTTGTTACTTACTTTGTCGTTTTTTTTTTTAATACCAACAAAATGTAAGTTTTTTAATCAAATGATATATGAATGAAGTGATTCTGATCAGTCTAATGAGAGTTATTAGTGCTAAAAAACCTTTCACTTTGTTGTAACGGTCTTATATTTTATCCAGTATGGAAAGGAGAAACGTAGTCCTAAGTTTAAAAAACCCGTAGAATCCACCGATTATGAGACTGAACCCTTCTTACACTTTACCAGAATTACGAACTCAAATGAGGCCAATATGATACTGAATACATATTTTCATCAGAAATTCCAAGAAGATCCAGTAATATTTGTTATGTCATACGTTCAGTTTATAAAATGAACTATTTGTCAATCCTGAACATATTGTTTAACGAAGTGATTAAAATATGACATTAAACGACCTATTATATAAAAGAAGAAATTACACATATATTAGAAATTTCGTATATTTAGTCTACAGAATGAATTATTTGACAATCGTAAGCGTCAATTTTGATTATCAATATAGATTCCAGATGCTCAACATGTACATGTTCGTTGAAAATTGTGTAGTTATGGTAAATGGAGGCTTTGAGTAATTTTCGAATATACTCAATGCAGTTCAAAACCACTCGAGCCAATCGATCCTGCTCAAATTCTATAGAGCCGCATAGTATGTCTAGTCCGCTGTTTGTGCTATACAACGCCCCAGATGCGACACAATAGAATGCAAGCGGCATCGATGGGTGTGATTTCATCTCAAAATTCGTTACTCTCTTGCTCTCTAACGTACATGTCCATATCCTCAGTGTAGTAAGGAGAGATTCTTTTTTTTTCCACACACTCTTCCTACCTCAAAGGGAGCTCTTCTCTCTTGTTTATATTCACCACCGTGTTTGCCTGCGGGTAGCACAGGCGAGTGGAAAAAAATGGTTTTCATTCACACTACACTCGTTCGCTCTAGAGTGAGAAGAAGAGCTCTCAAATTCACTGCAGCGAATGCAGATAAACTCTCTGACGCGTGCGCCCCAGGGAGCTCACTGGCGTGGGCTCTTCTGCTAATTTACATAAGTGATTGCAAGTTCGCTTAATCGCTACATAACAAAGGAAGAAAGAAGAATGTTTCTTAGCGCTTCCTTTTTTCGAAAATTTTCTTCAACTCCTGCGACATTCTCGCTATCAATCGCACCAGCGAATCACAGAAAGAGCACTGTCGCGTCATCGGACAAATGCACGCGGCAGCGATCGCAGGCGCGAGCATGTGGGCGATGACAGATGAGAGCACGCGTGAGCTGTCGGTTGAAAGAGAGAGTGATTCACTCACTTCAAGCCATCCCATCACAGGCGCACACTTTAATTCTGTCTGTTTACCACCGAATAAAAGAGCACTTAACTTTATCTGCGGTGAGTTATGGTTGTATCCTCTGTGAAGGTACAAACAAACCTCACGCACCGGCGTCGCATTAGTGCGAAATGCCATCTCTGCTCTCAAGTATTGTTTTGGTCATACCTACTTGAAAGATTATCCAATCATAATGAAATTTGGACCAGTTATTTGAGGATCTTATAACTTTGATTTGGCGCTAACAAAACTAAAATCAAATAGCTCAGCATGTAATCAGAGACTAAACCGTTTGATTACTATTATAAGGGAACGTCCATTAATAACGTCACGCAAAAAAATACTTTTTCTAAACTCCCCTCCCCCCCTTGTCACGTTTTTTGAATGGACCTTCAATTTTTTTTGTATGGATCGTCACGTTTTCCCAAACCCCCCCTCCCCCTTTACTGCGTGACATAATTAATGGACCTTCCTTAATAGGCCGTCAAGTACTGTTTTGTTCATATCTTTGCAACGAAATGTCCGAAGGACAAAAATATCAATAGTGCTCTATGGCAATGTTGTAGCATCTCATGCCATCAACAGAACTGAAAACGGTTCACAAATTTGTAACGCACACACATACACACACACACACACACACACACACACACACACCCCCACACACACACACACACACACACACACACACACACACACACACACACACACACACACACACACACACACACACACACACACACACACACACACACACACATACACACACACACATACACACAGGCACAGGGGTTGACCGAATTTCCCGTTTCGTAACCCTTAAAAACAGAACGATGCAGTCAGATTGATCGACGTAATAAAAACAAAAACAAAGAAAATGGCCAACGCTGATACCCTTGTGTTTCCTGTGTTAGATAGATTTTTTATTATTTTCTGCGTGCTTTTCTATGGGAATAAAGAGTAGACTCGGAAAAAATGCGACACTTTCTTTTAAGTGTAACTTTTTATAGCGTGGGTGAAAATTAATTAAATTTTATAATATTAGTTTAGAGTGTTATGTTGATGTGTGCAATATTTTATCACGATCTGTCAAGTTGTTTTCAAGATGCATTCTAAACAAGAAAAGCTACGCCAGCAAATCTTGGGCGTGGAGATGAGTCGCACAGATGGATCGGCAAAAGACTTGGAATCCACCATTGCACCGTGTCCCGCGTTTTGAAGATGTTCCAGGAGACGAAGACCATCGAGCGGCGCGCTGGAAGCGGCCGAAAAACGAAAACGGAATACCCAGAGAAGGCGCGGAAGATAAGGCAGTACTTTAAGAATAACCCGAACCTTTCAACCCGAGATGTGGCCAAAAAGGTCAATTCGTCGAAGTGGTTCGTCCAACAGACCATGAAGTGGGCTGGGCTACGTGTTTTTAAGGTCATGAAGGCGCCAAACCGGACTGACGAGCAAAACACGGTGGCCAAATGAGTGCGCGGAAGCTGAACCGTGAGTGGCTGGTGAAGCCATGCTGTCTCGTCATGGACGACGAGACATATATCAAGACGGACACCTAACAAATCCCCGGCCTCGAGTTTTTTGTCGGTACGTCCCGCATGGAGGTTCCAGAAAAGTTCCGGAAGAGAAAGATGGACAAATTCACGAAGAATTACCAGTTGTGGCAGGCGATCTGCAAGTGCGGACAGTACAGCAAGCCGTTCGTTACAACCGGCACCATAAACGGGAATAAACCATAAACCGACACCATTATCGAGAGGAATGCTTGCAGAAGCGCTTGCTGCCCTTTCTCCGCTCTTATCGTGGTCCCACGCTGTTCTGGACGGATCTCGCTTGTGCCATTACGCCAAGCCTGTAATGGATTGGTACGAATGTGGTTTGAGCGTTAATGTGGTCCCGAAGGAGGCGAACCCGCCAAATACACCAGAACTTCGTCCGATCGAAAAGGTATGGGCGATAATGAAGAAGAAATTGAAGAAAAGCGGAAAAACATTCAAAACCGATGAAGCTTTGAAGAAAAACTGGGAGAAATTGTATAAGGAAGATGGACAAAGCTTCGCCCATGATCTCATGAGCAGTGTTAAGAGAAATGTATGAGCATTCAGCTCAGGAAATTCAATAAATAAGTTATGCCAAAACATAGCTGATATATAGTTATTGAATCCCTGAAATTTTGAGAAGTATCCGATATAAAATGAATTTTTGGTGATCATTTTTGTGTGTCTCATTTTTTCCGAGTCCAGTCTTTACACCATATTGTTTCCAACAGAACTCAGCTCCACCGGATCTCAACCCACTTGACTCCTTTGTTTGAGGTTATACGCTTCAACATATAGACCCTACAAAAGAGCTTACTTTAGATCGATTAGAGAAACATTTGGTTGATATTTGGGACCAAATTCCTCAGGAAATTCTGCATGCCAGCTGCGATGGATTAACGGAGCTTTTGCGCAAAGTTATCAAGAAAACCTGAACTAATCCACCGATGGTTGCGACTGAACCCTTCTTACACTTTATCAGAATTACGAACTCAAATGTGGCCAATATGGTACTGGATACATGTTTTCATCGGTAATTCCAGGAAGGTCCAGGAATATTCGAAATGTCATATTTTGTGTTTAAAAATGGTACCGTTCGACAATCCTTAACGTACTGTTCATCGATGTGATTAAAATATTACCATTAATAGTCTTTAATGAGCTGTTTCTGTTAGTTATATAAAAGGAGAAATTACATAAATATTGGCAATTTCATATAATCGTCAATTTTGATTATCGATATGGATTCAATATGCTTAATAAGTACAGGTTCGTTGAAAATTGGTTATATTAAATGGAGACTTTGTGTAATTTTCGAATATACTCGTTGCAGTTCAAAACCAGACCACTCGAGCCAATCGATGCTGCTCTAATTCTATACAGTCGCATAGTGTGGCTAGTCCGCTGTATGTGCTATACAACGCAACTGATGCGACACAATAGAATGCAAGCGGCATCGATTGGTGTGATTAGTCTTGTTCGGTTTTGCACTGCAACATTTGTCATCTCACAATTATGTGCTCCCAGGTATTGTTTTGGACATATCATATGAAATTTTGACCAGTTATTTGGAGATATCATAGCTTTGGCATCAACAAAACTAAAATCGGTACACAAATAGCTCAGTATGTAATCGGAGACTAAACTGTTTGATTACTATTATAATAGGCCTTCAAGTACTGTTTCGTTCATATCTTCGTAACGAAATGTCCGAATGAAAAAAAAAATCAATAGCGTTCTATAGGAATGTTGTAGCTTCCATGTGCCGTCAACAGAACTGAAATCGGTTCACAGATGGCTGAGAAACCGATGTGACATTATTTCTAACGCACACACATACACACACACACACACATACACACACACATACACACACACATACATACACACATACATGTGCTCAGTTCGTCGAGCTGAGTCGAATGGTATATGACACTCGGCCCTGTGGGCCTCGGATAAAAAGTCGAGTTTTCAAGCGATCTGAATACCCTTCTATTGATGTAAGAAGGGTAAAAAGGCGAGAGATTTGCATTGAATTAATATGGTTTATGACTATAAAATGTATCTTTCAATTGAAAAACAAATGCTATGGTCCCATTTTGTTTTAGTGACACCTATTGCGAGACACCCTGTAACGAACATATATGGATTGCTAGATTTGACATTAACTAATGAGATATTTCATGGAAAATTAAGCCAGAAATCGCCTAAATCAGGTTTGCTTCAAGAAAGTTTGGATACAATTTTGTTGTTTAAATTTGCTCTAGATTGCAATTCAAGCGTTTCTTAAAATTTCTGTGTATACCCAAAGCATAAAAGCAAAATTGCTTTGCGATTTAACATGATTTTTTTTATGTTGGACTACGTGTGTGTTTCGAATACTGTACACGTTAAAATTGCGAACATTTGGATCGTCACAAAAAATATATAGGATTTGAACTTTAATAACTAAGTCATTCCAAGATTGATTTCCAAAATGTTTACACCAATCGATCGGAACGCTTCAATTCCAATATTTAGAACTATGCAAATATAAGGTGATGCCTTATAATGCCGTTTTTTTTTCAAAACAAATTTACTGAATGCACAGTACTTCCCTATCACAGACTTAAGGTGATAATTTAAGTAAGGATGAGACGTTATGCAGCAGTGTACAATGTATAACGGGGACGCCTTCAGATTTTCTTTATTCGCTCCTCAGCCATGGAGACTATGCAGAGCGGCAATGGGCCAGTTTTGCACAACTTGTTGCACAAGGTCTAGGAAGTTTTCGTTAGGGAAAATTTCTCGACTCCCTGGGCATAGGGTATGATTGTTCTACTTGCCACAGAATCATACTAATGCAAAACGGTACCTGGCAACGAATAAATAACTGTGGAAGCGCATTTTGAACTCTAAGTGTAAAGCAAGCAATAAGCTAATTTCGAAAGCAATAAGCTTGAAACGATAAGCCAGACGCTCCATTTATGTGCATGATATTGAACAGAAATTCACACTATTTTTACGAGTTGTGCGGGTTACATTTTCTTTTCAACTTATGTTGGTTTCATTTGTGGAAAATTGTGTGAATCTTGTAAACCTTTGGAATATCCTAATTTTTTCTCAAATGTCTACAATACACAAATCACTGCTACACCCAAAAGTAGAAATTGTAGTGAAAAATGCAATTGCAGTTTTTGCAATCATATCTTGAGAAATCCGCATGATTCTGAAAAGGCAACTTTGCCCATCATGATCCACAAAGCTTTTAAGGTGAATCGCTCTGCGTATATTTTTTCCTATCTTTTATCTCGCTCTCGCAAACTTACCTCGCAATTTCAAATTGATAAATCTCGATTGTTAGTGAATAAACATCGAATCGAACACTATCAGATTGCTCACAGCAAGTAAGTATACAAACTGATATGATTAAATATTCAATATGTAGTACAGAATCTAAGGTATATCAATTCTAACTATTGAAGAAATGGCTGCCGTCGAGAATGCTTCAGCGTATGCCGTTAATGGTATAAGGCAATTTTGCTCATCATGATCCCCAAAGCTTTTTATGGTATAAGCAAAGCCATGCAAGTGTGTGCAAGCGGTTATCGCTGTGTGCTCAGTGTCTTGACAGTCGCAGCAACCGTTGGGTTTTTGTTCAACCGTCAACAACTTCTCAATATGGGTGAGACAATGACACAGAACGCCGCCGTTCTATTTTTATTTTCACTCGTCATCACACTCCCATCTGCCTCTCATCAAGTCACCATGCGTTTTATGAAATAAACGAAGACATGTAAGTGTGTGCGACCGACATTTGCTTCATTGTTGTAACGTAGAGTGCCTCGACAACCGAAGCAACTGTAGGGCTTTTATTTCGATCACCTCAACTTGATATGGTGACAGGATGGTTACAATGAGAGCCATCATGCTGACGGTCGCGGTTCGACTCTCAGTAGTGGATCGTAATTTTTTTTTGTGAGCCATTGAATTTACTACTACTAATCAACTGCCCAACCTCACGCACACATTGAATTTTTCTAAGCGAATTGATGTGTTGCTTTTTTGCCCACGACCAATGTTGCATTTTTTCTCCAAGTTACGATCCATTACGAGAAATGAAACCAAATCATGCGAAATTGCATTAAAATCTTGCTTTTTTATTTTGGGTGTATAACAAAGTTCTTTTCATCGATTCAGACGGTTCTGCAAACGTCCTTATAAAGGTACACAATAAATGGCAATAAAGTTTTATTATCATCCGCTGTGTACTTTTGCAGCATAGTGACGAAAGTCTCAAGAAAGTGGTCTTTCGAGAGTAGTCAACTAAGCTGAAACTGGCCTCCCCGTCCAGGGAGGATGCATTATGCGGGAGCTTTATTCGCGATTTATGAAGCATAAAATGGTATTATTACCATTATTGCTGTTTATATACGCCTCCATATGTGTCTCGTTGATGTCGATGGACAAAGTCTAAGGTTGTTTCATGGCATTGCAATACTTGAGCAGACTCGGTACGTTTTATGGCACAATATTCTTATTAGCAAGTACTTGTCAAGTGGAGTTTGATCCTAATTTAGGGACATCCAAGGCTAGAAATGATACTGCAGCGATAATCCAATGCAATAAAATGTCTTTTAATCGCATTTTGCTTGGTGTGGCGAAGAAAACTAATATTCTTTCGCACGAGCAGCTATCCTCAGCGGGGTAATTAAATTAAACGAAGCTAATTAAATTGGACTTTTTCGTCAAATAACACTCAGGAGAAATCATAGCTTGCTGATTATAAACATGTTTGGAAACGCCTTCGGACTTCTGAATAACACCCTTGGCAGAGGTACGTCTTAGCTGGTCTTTGGTTTATGTATCATGCTCAAGAATAATTGTAATACAAACTCAGTCGAAGTCTTTATGGGTCAAATGGCTCCATTTACTTAGTTTTGGAACAGGTTATTATTGTTTTACCTGTGTTTCAAGAATTTTTTTGGATTAGTAGTTCATAAATGATTCGACATTTGAAGAGACACCAGAGCAGTTAAAGCCTGTCCATGTTAAATTTCGGACATAAAAATAATAGCAGCATAAAAAAAATTACACATAAATCAACAAAAGCGATTGTTTATTTGACAATAATAGGGTTATTGCTGACATTCTTTCTCGTTCACATCCTTATTGACAGTACCGGTAGAGACGAAACTTTATGGTTTTAACCACAACTACATATAGCTTATCAAACCAAATACTTCCTCGGGAAATTGTACACCTTCTTCGTTCGAAAATTCTCGGCAATGGCGTTCCTTTGCTTGCGGTATAAAACGCCAGACCCGGAAGCTGTTTCAAGTCTTCGAGTACGTATGTTTCGTCGTCCGTTATGGTAAAAAAAATGTTTGTAAAAAAATAGTGTAAAGCTTCTTAGCACGACTTTTGGAGTGAAATGGTGCTTGTCATCATAGTTGGGCACCTTTTTCACTTTGTACGCCATCACCCCTTGCCTCTGCTTCTTTTTTTGTACGTATAATTTTGACTTCACAACTTTGCGAGCCACATTTTGCACAGAAAGATTGGGATTTTTCTCAATAATGGCTACCACATTCTTGGCCATTTGTCGGGAGAATACTTTTCGATTTGTTCCACTTCCAACTCTCCGATCCACAGTCAAGCGCTGGTCAAATGATTTGCAAACACAGAACACGGTACTTTTCGTACAAAATGCGATCGTACAAATGTCGTTCGAACAAAATGCGTTTGCGCACTTCCACATGATTCTACGCAGTTTTACTGAAAGTTACAAGGTTGTAAACATGTTGTACCATGAAATAAAGTGGAGAGTTTAAGCTGTCATATAAGTGAAACTTTTCAGCGATCGGTGAAATAGTTCGAAATCTTCACTGAATGAAAAGTGTCCGAAATTTAGAGTGGACAGGCATTGATAATTAACAGTTGTGGAAATTTTCGGTTTGTTAAGACTACACTATGCAAAACAGATGATTGGATTTTGAAAGTCATAATGAAAAGTATAGAATAGCGTACCTAACTGAATTAATAAATTTGAATTCCCATGATTTTATTTTTGTTCCGTTTATCTCCGGTTTTGTCAGGTGGATTAAATGAAAGATTTGAATTATTCAAGAATTGTTGACGAAAAGCTTTTGCAGGCTGTTTTAAGTACGTCAGGTTATCATTTTATACGTTGTTAACGTTTTGGTTCCCATACTCTTTCAAATTTGTGAGAGAAAAAGAGACAGGAGGTTCAATTAAGCTCAGAGGTGCTAGACAAAGGCTAGTGCGAGGAATTTCAAATAAACTCAGGGGAGCACTAGTTTGCACGAAATGGAAATCATCTCCTCTCCACTAATGGTCATACGTTTGCATGAAGTAAAGCGTGTCCACAGTTAAATTGCATCACTTTAAACATGTCCTCAAAAACTAGTCTCTCAACCGATTTTCATAAAATATTCAGGGGATAATATACAATCTATAATCTAATCTTGGTCTCGGTATTTTTATGTCACTGTATTTCTTTACCAAATCCAAATGCCGGAACCTTCTTTTTAATACCTCGCATAGAATTTTGTACAACGCTTGAACAACCATTTTTTCCCGCTTTTAACCATGACTTCAACATTTCCTGTTCTGTAGTGACAACTTTAGGATACGAAGTTCCTGCAATATTTTTCAATTGGCCGCAACTCTGGAGAGTTTGTGGGATTAATATCCTTCGGCACGAAATTGATACCACTCCAGAACATCCTTGGAATAGTGACAAGAGGCTAGGTCCTGAATTTTTTTGTAGGAACGTTGCATGTTTTGAGAAACGGAAGCAGTTGTTTTTTTTTCAGGCATTCATTCATGTATACTTGATCATTTACAGTTGAAGTTGTCACCACACGAACAAATCCCCTGCCAAATCATGAATTTTTTGGGGAGCTGTGACACCTGCTGTTTCCTGCGAGACTTTGGAACATCGAACTTGTTTTTCGCAGTCACATATTGGTTTTCGGGAATTTGCTTAAAGTCCGCTTTTTCGTGTGTTTGTGTTAATGTTTTTTTTTGGCTTGGAGCTTTCTGTACATTGCACAGTGGGCCAGGAGACGAAATTAGCAAGACAAAACCTCTAGCGCTTTGAGCATGCATTTTATCAAGATGATTGCTTGAGCATTGTTGCTCAGTTTTATCTGCGCCACAATTTGGTAATAAAAATTAGTTCCAATTTTGCTGCAATACTAACTTTTTTATTTCGCCTTCTAGCGGTTTGATGTCTTGGGCAAAGTTGTAGAGCATAAAATAATAAGAAAGTTTGCCGAAGACATTAAAGTTCTATGTCTACAAATAACAAAGTTACGATTAGTTTTGTAAAATTTTACTGAAATTTACGTTTTTTCTACTAATTTTCATATTTTCGTCAAATATGTTATTTTTGGTACCATTTATGTGTTGAACCTTATAATTTGCGTATGTTTTGGAAATGTTCGCATAGTTTTGGGACATAACAAGCGAAATATTAGCCAAAACTTTGAAAAATATCATGAATTTCAAAATTAATTTTCTCAAAAAATTGCAAGTTGTTGCAAAAAATTACTCATGTTTCAGAAAGTACCATATGTGACCTTTCAATTCTGAAATTATGCCCGATACATATTTTGATATATTTGAGATATCGTATTTTAAACTTTTGATGATTTTAGCCCGAACTCAATGCTATAATTGATAGCTTTTTGCGTATACATACATATGCATTCCATTGTACAAAATCTGATATGTTTTCATGTCAACATGTCAAATGGAATTATTTTTTCACCTCGAATATCTTTATTTTTAATCTGTAAAAGATAGTGTGCTATAAAAGTCAATTGAAAATAAGTATTCCTCTGCACTTGTATTCGTGTGTCGACGAATACGATTGACACACATACTTGTTTACTTCACTGTCAAAACCAAGGGGTCATCATCGAAGCAAATGTTGAAGCATGAGCCTGTGCACGCTGCCATAATTCTATTGCCTTTTTGATATTACTGTTAGCCGTGTTTTGGTGTTGCCTCACTCATTTCCACGAGAATATTGAAAACGTGCCTCACAGTAATTTTTTCTATGTCCATGAGTGCACGGATGTTGATGAAATATCAAAGCAACCACGACTTTCCCCATTACATTTGAATACGCCTCAAAACTTCAAATCTCAAACGTCAAATGTCATAATAATTGTGTAGTTATCAACCGTTTGGAAGCGCTGGTTTACCCTTTTGGTTCTTTCGGCAGATTACTTCTAGTTTGTGGTTGGTGCCTTCTACAGATCACTATGGCTCAAGGTAGGTTATTTTAATTAATCCAGTAGGAATTCATTCAAGTAATTTTATTATTAGCGTGCAGTATTCGCTTACGAGAAATAGTAGAATTATTCCTACAGAATCTTCCACTTGGTGATGTGGCATCGTATGTGAAGAAGAAAATAACATGTCCTGATAATAAAATGTTTTCTGATTCCGTTCAAAACTCACTACGTTTGCTACTATCAAATATTGAATCACGATACGCAAAGTGCCACCGCATAAAGAGTTTGTTTTTCCTGAAACATTCAAAATGGCTGGATTCAAACTTTAAAATTTTGAATAATATTCCGAAGAAAATGTTGGTGGAAGGAAGAAAATATCTTTTGGTGTAAAAACCCTTAGGACCAGGCTCCGTAAAACCAAAGATTTACGAGAAAAACACACCACAGCAGAATTGGTTTCAGCCACGGTAACGGCATTAAGGACTGATGGATATCGTTCCGTTGCTTGGGTTGTCGAGCACATATTTGCATTTCCTGAGAAAGCTTCCCGTTTCAAAAAACTTGCTCTATCTGTTGAACCAGAGATGAAACGTTTTACAGTCGACGATGCATTGAGGTTTTTATGTGAAAACGATCTACCAAAACAACAGTACCAAAACATAAGGAACATGACGCTAAAAAAAGGATATGACATTTATCCAGCATACAATGACATCCGCGATAATAAGAGTACTTGTTATCCACGTGGTAAGGACAAATTCATTTAATTATGTTCTTGTCTAAACAGCTTCCAATAGATCGATAATTCTTTCAAGTTTTGGATTTTGTGGTGGTTTTGAGTCGCTTTTTTAATAATTCTAAATTATTTCAAAATTACTTTAACTCTCCAATTGAAAAAAAAAAAAAAATTTCCTCAAAAGTTTCGAAATTATTTTTAATAAAACCAAAAAATTTAAAAATTGGAACAATTCCCAATTGATTGGAAGCTGTTTCATGGCGGAATGTGAGCTGTATCAAAGTTTATTTGCAAACTATATTGGGCACGCAAATGATAATAACCTTTACAATAAATGATGTAGAAGGAGATGTTCGCTCATCACCATGAGGCACCAAGAGTGAACAACAATGTTTTTGGCTAGAATGAAAGATATGAAGAGAAAGTTTTGATAGTTCCGCTAGTGTGCGGCAGGATTGGAAATGTAACAGATGTTTTTTTTAGGAAAATTGAGCGAAAAGGGCATGTATACAATGGTACTCGAACCAAGGACATTTTTGCCTTTACAATAAAGTTTTAAAAGTTTGCATGTTTGAACGTATTTCAGATATTTCCATTCGGCCATCATGCGCAGAAGTTCCTCTTCAAAATCTTGTTGACCATACGGTAGAGCGTCTCTTCATGACACTGAATAAATATATTGAACCGTACATTCATGAACAGAGAAATTTATGTGTTATTTTAAAATGGGGATTGGATGGTTCAAGCAACCACTCACGGTATAAAATGACATTTTTTGAAGAAGTTGGCGATGATGTTATATCATGTAATGACTCGCATATTTTTTTTGATTTGCCTGGTTCCTTTGCGAATATATTTCAACGCAGTCTCCGGCGTACGACAAGAAGTTTGGAGCAACAACAGTCCATCATCCATCAATTTGTGCCGCCCCATCAAAATGGTTTTTCAAAAAGAAACTGCTGATCTTATCAAACGAGAAGTGGAGAGTATGATGTTACAAATTCAAAATTTGAAAGCAACCACATTGACGATAAATAGGATTTCTGTAGATGTTTCTTCTGAGTTAATTTTGAGTATGGTCGATGGCAAAGTTATAAAAAGCTTCACAGGAACAAGTTCCCAGGCGTGCAATCTTTGCGGAGCATCAGGCAAAAAACTCAGTAATCCAATCGAAGCCCAAATATGTGACGACCGCAATAAAATTGAAACCATTCCTGTTTTGCATGCTTACATAAGAAGTATGGAGCTTCTGCTTAATGTTTCGTACAGAATCCCACTCAAAAAATGGCGTATAAATAAAGGAAACGAAACCTTTCTTGAACGGCAACGTGCAATTAGAGAAGAATTTAAGAAGATTGGGCTGAGAATAAGTGAACCTTTGCCATCCGGAGGTAACTGCATTTTTCTTCTTTATCGGGAAGTAGATCCCTTTATCTTTATTTTTTCATCAGGTAACACAAATGATGGCAACACTGCTAGAAGATTCTTTCAAGATCCAGAAACAACGGCAAGAATTACAGGACTTGAGGTGGACATCGTTCGTCGAGTCGCTACACTTCTTTGCGCGCTATCATCGAAATTAGAAATCGACGTCAAATCATTCGAAACCTATGCAGAAGAAACTAGAAAGTTATATGTCCATTATTATGATTATTATCCCCTTTCGCCTTCAGTTCACAGGATCTTGGTAAATGGATCTGAAATAATAAGTCATTGTGAAATTCCTATTGGACTATTGTCGGAAGAAGCACAAGAGCGTCGGAACAAATCGATCAGAAAATTTCGGGAGCACCATTCTCGACAATTCAGTCGCCTGGCGAACATCGAAGATGTATTTAGAAGACTTTTGCTAACCTCTGACCCCGTGATGACACTCACAAAACAGTTTCCTCAAACCGATAAAAATCAATTTCCAGAATCCGTACAAAACCTGTTGAAATAATAGTAAATATAAAATAAAAAATAGTTGCTAGATCAAAAATATTAATTATAATTAATCCAGATATCTCAAATATATCAAAATATGTATCGGACATAATTTCAGAATTGAAAGGTCACATATGGTACTTTTGGAAGCATGAGTAATTTTTTGCAACAACTTGCAATTTTTTGAGAAAATTAATTTTGAAATTCATGATATTTTTCAAAGTTTTGGCTAATATTTCGCTTGTTATGTCCCAAAACTATGCGAACATTTCCAAAACATACGCAAATTATAAGGTTCAACACATAAATGGTACCAAAAATAACATATTTGACGAAAATATGAAAATTTGTAGAAAAAACGTAAATTTCAGTAAAATTTTACAAAACTAATCGCAACTTTGTTATTTGTAGACATAGAACTTTGATGTCTTCGGCAAACTTTCTTATTATTTTATGCTCTACAACTTTGCCGAAGACATCAAACCGCTAGAAGGCGAAATAAAAAAGTTAGTATCGCAGCGCCGCTCTTGCGGTGAAAAATGGAACTAATTTTTATTACCAAATTGTGGCGCAGATAAAACTGAGCAACAATGCTGAAGCAATCATCTTGATAAAATGCATTCTCAAAGCGCTAGAGGTTTTGTCTTGCTAATTTCGTCTCCTGGCCCAGTGTGCATTGAATGAACGGAGCCCGGCTCGTTTCTTGGCTTTCTGCACGAAACTTTTGGTCAACTGCAGCTTTTTAGCGACATCACGAACGGAGCAGTTACGTTTGCGTTTAAAAGCAGCAACCACTCGCTTGTAATCCTTCACAAAGTACGGAAGACTTTTTCTACCACTCACTCATTTCTTCCGATCGACAGTTGAACGTTGACAAGAGACACTGTATACTGGTGAATTTTCAACATCTTTCCGATAGCTCGGTGCGAATTAAGTGGGTTGTCGAGGTGCGTGTGTAAAATGTTATCGCGTACTTGCTGTTCTTTCGACTCCATTTTTGAGACTACGTCACATTTCACAATGAAACTCACGCAATGTAAACAATATACGCTGAGGTCATTTCACTCAAAATTTCGTTGAAATCAACCTAAAGGGCGAAATGTTACAGGAAACTGAAAGTGATGCAATTTAACTGTGGACACCCTTAAAACGGAAGTAAACATTGTTACAACACTTCGCGCATAACACTGAACTCGTGTATCGGAAAGAAGTAAGGTTAAAAGTGGTCGTTCAAAACCGTTGAACGTTGTGGATAATTGCAAGTAGAAAAGCCAAGCGAAGTGGATAGGGGTTTTGGTCAAAAGAGAAGCTACTAGGCCTAGCGATTAACAAGGTTCTCATAAACGTTGACCATTGCATTTATAAGTTCTTTATTGAAATATGGTGATTTATTCGTCATTGCCATAAACATTTAAGAAAAAATCAAGAAATTTATTTTCAAATGGACATACATTCATAGTACCATTTAACCCCAAATTCTTCTAAATTCACCTAAGTATTTATAAACAAAAGAGACCTTTCATCTTTACCATTCAAATGCAATCGTTTTTGTATCCCCGTTTTTCCCCCTTTAAAAAATAATGTAATTTGAAAAAATCGTAAGTTTTGGACTAAAACCACGATATCTTTTGAACAGATGTATGAAATTACGTTTTTTCTTCATCAAAGTGTGTGTTTATTTAAGTTCTAAAAATTTGCCAAGAATACCGTTTTCATAAAACTTAAAATGAAAAAGTTAGGCGAAAAATACTTATTTTGTCAGGGCCACTCTCACAGCAGCAAAATTGCTTTAAATTTTATAAGGAACAACTTTGTCGAACATAGTATTGCGTTATGTCAAGAAATGTTAAAGATAGAATTTTTATTTCAATATATTCAAGGACCCTTACTGAAACTTATGTCAAATTAAAGCCCTAGTTATAAACTACAACTTTGCCGAAGACAGCTTTGTTCTAAAGTCGCATCTTCTTAGTGAAAATAATTTATTCCTGCTAATTTTTCATTTTGGCCCAGTGTGCATTGTACGAATTGAATTTTGTTTTGATTGATTATGGTATTGGTATGGTATTATTGGAACTAAACCTTCCCAAGATACGAGGAAATTCTATGAGCTCGTGAACAACTCCTGCAATTTCATGACTTTGCATGAATTTGGTTTATTTTCCACTATGGGTTGGTGATATGACGAAAAAACAAAACATTGACTATGGGCAAAAATTCACCGCATCAATTTGCTTCAAAATTTGATGAGCGCTTTAGACTGTGTCTTTAAGGTGTAGAGTGTGAGATTGGAGTCAAACGATGGCTCATATAAGTAAAACAAAAACGAAGCCGATCCAGAATCTTCCTCAAGATTTGAAAATAAGCCCAAGCTAGGAAAAAGGCTTAAAATTCATAACCAACCATTATCTATAGGAACATGGGCTGATGATGTAGGCTCTCGACAGCTACCTCCATGGAATTGGTTGCTTGAAAAACTACAAAGCTGCTGGGGTTGATCAATTTCCATGTGAGCTACTGATATACGGGGAAAAGGTGCTACACTGGGTAATTGCCAAGACATGAGAGGAAGAGTGCGTGGAGGGTATCCTGTGTGTCATTTACTAGAAGGGTGACTGGATTGCTGCAACTATCGCACAACTATGCTGCTGATTGTCACCTATAAGTTACTCTGCCAAGGTCTATGCTACCGTCTCTCACTAATTGCAATGGAGTTCGAAAGGGAAAACATACAGCGGTACAGTTAGTTTTTCAGAAATACCGATTATGACGCGCCCAAATATCTGGGTGAATAGATACTGATTTTATATCAGCTTCCGGCACAATCGATGGAGACCAGCTTTGACAGATTATATAGGAATGTGGATTTGCAAATAAACTGACGCAATTTATCAAAGCAGCGATGGTTCGTGTGATGGGCATCCTTCGAGTTCCGAGACCTTTTGAATCTAGGAAGGGGGAAAAGGATGGACTTTCATGTTAATTGTTTAACATTGGTTTACATTACGTGTGGTGCTGAGATAGACACGAGTGGTGCAGTTTTTAGGAAGCCCGTCCAATTTTTGGCCTTCACAGTCGACATTGATATCATCACACACAACTTTAAGACGATTACTCAAACGAACGCCAGGTTTAAGGAAGAAGATAGCAGGAATGAACCTGGCCATAATGCATAAAAAACAAAGCATAAGTTCACAAGAAGCCAACGTTAGCCTCCCATCTTGAGTGCAGATGAACAGTGATGAAATCGATGAGGTAGATGAATTTGTGTATCTGTTCTGATTAGTGACTGCCAATAACAACACCAAAAGAGATATACAAAAACGAATTGTGGCTGAAAACCTTGTCTTGTTTGAACTCTGAAAGATACTATGATCGAACAGCGTTTGCCGTACTACGAAGTTGACCAATTGAGACAATGATTCAACAGTCTATGAAACATGGACTAGGCTGGCGAGAACCAATGCGTCCTTGTTATCTTTTTAATAGAAGGTGCTCCATCAAAAATTCTCGCAAAACAATCGCGTTATACAAGGTAAAAAGGTGTGCACCCTCTGCAGACTACGTGGCTGGTGAAGTGCAGCCATGAACCCTGATATTAAGGGAAAATCTGATCGCTATACATTTTGTACCGGGGTTAAACTCATCGAAAATAGCACCTCATGATATCAAAAATGTTCTCTCCACACATTTTGTCATTATTTTCCCAATTATAGACTGTTCCAAAAAATATAAAACCACTTTTTTTCTCAAATAAAGCAAACCATATTTTGATTTTTGATAATTTTATTCTCAAACATAATAAATAATAATGGCTTTTTTCCATCTTCATTTCAATTTGCTTGGTTTTTCGTAGAGTAGGCGAGTTCCCTAACTTTTCCTTAGGGAGTGTTCATAAACCACGTAGACCGAAAGTTGACACTTCCATACCCCCCCCCCTCCCGCATCGTAGACTTTCGTAGACTTTTCGACCCCCCCCCCCCATAAAGTCAACGTAGACTTTATCAAATTCATTTTTTTTTAATTAACGGAAAATGTTCTACAATATATGGCTGTGGTGGTTTGAGGAACGGTTTATGAAATAAAACTCAAAAAATCAGGTTATTCAGTTAGTAATTTTTATTTTGTTTCATAACAATACTGCATAAATAAAGAAATAACAACAATCAATTATGTAAATGCCCACACCATGGCTGCTTGAACCAATATTAAAGTTCATTAGCGGTAGTTCCCTAGTAGTTAAGTTAAGTTGAGAAAACATAAATGTGCTTTTGTAAGTCATAATCAAGTTGCTGCAACTAGTTATGATCGTGGTGTGCTACTAGGGTTCTGATGGAATTGTTTCTTGAATGTCAAGTCCTATGATTTCGACATAACGTGATTCTATCCATGGAAATTCCGTAGCTCCGTTCTCGTCGACCTCACAAAGAATTTCTTCCTGGCGTTGCTACAGAATCTTGAGTGGCCTTATTTTCTTCGACAAAATATCTGCCTTGTGGATGCTTTTGCGTTGATCTGCGTTCACTTTTGTCGCAAAATGCAGTCCAGCATATGCGGCTGTTTTTGTTTTCACTTTAGGTATCAAGATGTATATTGTATTTTCTACTTTGTCCCACATACGCTAGAACCCTCTACTAAACGTTTGTCAAATGGGAGCAAGTTAACTATCAAATATCATCTCATTCTTGTATAAATAAAAATACTCAATGCCCTAGTAGCACACTTGTTGCAAATAAGTCAAAGTAACTGCAATGTGACTCAATCAAGTTTCTGTAACCAATTATGACGGAGATGTGTTGTTTGGGTGGTTGACATCACAAACTTACTATTGAGTTAGTACCATATGATGTTGTAAATAACGAATAGAGAAACACAACCAACATGCTCAAAATACTGTCTCTTTTTATCCTTTTTTTCCTCTCGTAAACATAATTAGAGGCAATAATTTTAGCGTGTAGCATTAAACCCTGCAACATTGCACATTGCAACCTACATTACGATCTTGATATCAAATGCCACGCACATTATTTTTAGTGAAAACTTACGCCTGTCAACGTTTATTTCGCTTTCGTTTCACTTTTATTTCTGCGCTTCGTTTCACTTTTATTTCTGTGTAGATTTTGAATTATTTCACGGATCGCTAAAATATTTCGCTCATGTGACAACTGAAACTCTCCACTTTTTTTCGTGGTACAGCATGCTTACATTCTTGTTACATTAAGTAAAATGGCGTCGAATCAAATGGACACGCATTTTTGACGAACGGCAGCGAAATACGAATTTATCGGTATATTCCCAAAAGTACCGTGCCACAGTGATCGGAAAAGCCTTTTTTCACGGTGAAATTAATAACTTTTAAGGGTTACGTTGCTTCAAGCTGTTCATTCACGACTGAAGCGTCTGACGCTTGTGCACTGCTGTAGCTCGGTGCTATTTTGCTTATGTAGATTAGGGTGTCCCTAAAAAATCAGTTTATTTATTCTACCTTTTTAGTTTCAATTCTTAGGAAAAAATAATCTCCAGGTGAAGTGTAGAGAAAAACATGATTGTTACTGAAATAAGTGTTTGATTATATTTTATTGTTCAAAAGTTAGGGATAATTTTAACGAAAAAAAGTCCGATTTTAAGCAGTTCCCGCTCGTGTGCCCCAGGACTACCCGGGCTCATTTGTATAGCATTATGTACTTTGATACCCATTAAAACAAGAATTTGATGATTTTTTTGCCAATTCTCGCCTAAACAATCATAAGGGCAAAAAAAAACGCATGTTTTAAGTTAAAATTACTCGTAACTTTTGAAGGGAGCAGGAATCTTCGGCCCTGGGGTAGAAATCTCAGTGGCGATGGGAAACTATCCAACGGTTTTCCAAGCGGAGATCTTTGCTATAATAAAATGTGTTAACGTTTGTCTGAAGAGAAAATATAGATATGCAAATATTTGTATTTTTATAGACAGCCAAGCGGCACTCAAAGCGTTAAGTAATTATAAATGCACATCCAAACTTGTCTGGGAATGCATTCTTTCATTGCGAAAGGTGTGCCAAGAGAACTCGGTAAATTTATTCTGGCTTCCGGGACACTGTGGCATTAAAGGCAATGAAAGGGCAGACGAGAAGTTCAAATGCCCAGTTTATTGGCCCAGAACCATTCTGCGATATATCATGCTGTGCCAAAAAAATGGAATTAAAATCTTGGGAAGAGCAAAGGGTGATGACCAATTGGTTGGTCACCACAAAGTGTTCTCAAGCGAAATGTTACAATTAGTAAAAAAATTCTGGAGCTCAATAAGAGAGTTCTTTGTACCTATACTGGCCTAGTAACCGGACATTGCCCGAGTAGATATTATTTGAAAAACATTGGCCAGGTTCAGAATGATATCTGTCGTTTCTGTAACATGGAACGTGAAACCTGCAAATGCAAATAAGTTGGCGAATATCAACTACGGGGTACCTGTTTCCAAGAGCATACTGTAACATAAGACAGCCTGCCCCCTATGTGGGTGGCACATCAAGAGAACAATTTCAACTCAGAAGAAGTTTCCCAGGGATGAAGACGGGTGGAGGCCAAAGGGGCAGATTTACAGCTCTGCAATTAAGGGTAATGAGGTGAGTTTTGCCTTCGTTTGCCTTCATCGTCGTTTGTGGCGCTGTTGTTGCCTTTGTTTGCCTCCGGTCGAAAGTTGTCGTACAATCTTTAAGACTTTGTTGATTCTCGAAAACATTGGGCCTACCATGTGTAAGTTTGCAATGAGCTCCCGAACGTACTTTGGTACATTGAAAAAAAAAACTCCTGAATAAATGTCTTGGTCTGGATGAGACAGAACATGATAATGAAAAAGCGTGAAAATAACAATTCTCGTTATTTGACTTTTATTGGAGTAGCAGAAAATTTCTTTCCAGCCCCGGCATAACAAGTACGTTACATTTGATTCTAAATTAAAATGTAGAGATGCGGAATCCAACTTTTGAAATGAGATGACAATTTCAATTCTAATTATTACATTTCTTTCTTTGACATAAATGATCTACAAATAACTAAAATGTATTACTATATTCATTTCGGCTTCAAAACTATGATGATGATAATAATAATAATAACACTAATATAGGTATGGTAACCATTTCGTTGCGAGTTAGTCTGAATAGCGTTCGACAATAGATTAGAGTGTTCATCGGAGGTAGAGAGATGATATCAGTGTCGATAAAAATAAACGTTCTCCTAGCTCTTCGATGTTGGAATGTGTTCATTAGAGTGGTTCAATGAATCGTTTTTGATACTCCTGAATTGATTTCTTATCGGGTCTTCAACATTCTTCCAAATTTGCAGCTCATTTTGAAATTGAACACCGTCATAGCCAATTTGCAACACCGTTTCGAGTTTTTCACGACATAAATCCAAGAAACTAAAAATATTTCTCATGCCAAACTTCAATCACAGCATACAAGTGATTAGATTTTAGCATTTAAAATCTTTGTAGTTTCTTCCATACGATCCTTTAAAATTTCGAAGTGATTTTTCAAATCATCATTTTGAACCACTCTAGAGTGAAATCCGAGGTGGGAAAACTTTTACATTCGGTTGCTGCGATTTCTTAATATTCTTCAGAAATTGTTTCGATTGGTTCCTGTAACCAACCTATTCTCACCTGGTCCATAGACGCTTATGGGAAGTATTATTTGAATGGCATCACCTAAATATAGAGTTAGGTTCTGATAACGTTCTTATAGGGGAGAACCACAGTGTAGTCGTTAAAATTCACACACCTTCCGCAAATGTTAAGCGCTCGAATGTTGCCAAGGCAGGCCATAAATGACTCAAATGTAAGCAACAGTAGTGCTTTTCTAGAAGCGTTGACATGTGGATAAAAAATGTATGTGTTTGACCGATGCCGGATATATTATTTACGTTTCAGGCTTGGAGAAAAAACCGAAACAATGGAATGGGATGGTTCTTGGTGGGTCTAATGCTAATGGAAAAGTGCATTTAAGGGGTATTTAGGTTGGTAAAAATTTGGTGACATGTAGCAATATTGCGTAGCAACTTAGGCCACATGCTACAGAAATGATTATTCAAACATCATTTGTGTGCGCGACTTGTTGTCATCAATCAAGTTTTCCCTCAGTATAATAATTCTAGTACATGACAATTATTTTCTGCTATGAAAGCTCCTAGATGCTGCTCTGCAATTACCGTTAGCAAACAAATTAGTCATTTCACACGTGAAAACGTGAAAACTCGTATTCAAGCGGCAAAAGGAGGTAACAAGAGACAAAATAATATCGAATGCAGCCGAGGGAAAATGTTTCACCAGTGTAGAATGGTACAGTACATGCTCCCAAATGTTTCCCAATTTAATCGCAGCTTTAACAAATTGGTTGATTTATTACGAACAATATGGCATAAGACACGACCTCATCAAGCACTTTGATTTTAACGAAACTTTTCTGAATTTGTGACATCGGGCTTGCACTCATTTCACATAAAGCTATGTCCATTCAGAATCCGGAATAATAAAATCATCTGTATCTCGGTAACGGATTGACGTAAAAACAAGTTTAATGCATCAAAACAAAGGCAATTGACTTTTATTTAAGGCAAACATATCAATACAAATCATTTTTCTTCGTTTCTAATGAAAATTCGCACTTTCTTCCTTATTCCTCCCATCAAACGCTGCACATCTTCGGAGTCAACTTCCTTGGCACATTTGTTCCACAGTTTGGTCATCTGAGTCGCGTCTCGAGTCTTTCTTCCACTTTTCTTAAGCTTCCGCTTCACTATTGCCCAAAATCTCTCGATGGGCCCTAGCTGCGGGCAGTTTGGTGGATTTATGTTTTTATCGATGAAATCTACGTTATTATCGCGGTACCACTGGATGACTTCCTGGCTGTAGGGGCAATTCGCCAAATCTAGCCAAGACTTTACGGGACCTTTATGGGCTTTAATAAAAGGTAGTACACGGTTTTTGAGGCATTCTTCCTTGTAAAGCTTCGAGTCTATCGTCTTATTCGTCACTAATACTTTACTCTTTGCTCCGCAGCTGCATATCCCTTGCAAAACCATCAGTGTTTTTGGCAAATTTGTCCATAAAAGCAAACTTAAACTTCGCAGGAACATCTCCTCATACTGTCGCTATGGAGAATTTTTGGCCTGGAAGCTTTCCGAAATCTATTTTGATTTACGTTTCATCTTCGATTAGCAGGCATCCTTGGTACTTCGTCAAAACCTGCTGGTACAATTTCCGGTGACGAAACTTTGCGTCAACGTTCTGTTTGGTTGCTTGCTGGTGCGATAAGAACGATATCCTGCTCGCAAGCAAATTCTTCGAACGGTACTGCGAGCAGCTGCGTATTTTTGTGCGATTTCATTATCTGATAGTCCAGCGTTTGCACTGACGGTTCTCAACATCTTCTGGTTCAGCTTGCGGTCATATGTTCCACTACGACGCATACCTTGAGGCACTCGATTCTCGCTCTTTTGCTCCCTGAAACGTTTGAGCACATCATACACTGTGGATTTGTTGATTTTAATTGCGAACCACGTTGGATTATCATCGTGGGTGTGCACTATAGTTTTTGTCCTCTCGGCTTCCATCTGGAATAACTTTTGACTCACTGCACGAAACACCGTGGAATTTATACCACAGAAACTGGGCGCCTAGGTTAAGAAACCGCTGTAAAATAATTCTTGCAGCGCTCACTCTCCTTGCCGCTGCAACACAATAAGTGATTCCGGATTCTAACTGGACAGAACTTCATGGCTCTTTTTGCATGGTCCTCCGGGTTAGCCAGAACATCCGGAATATCTGAAGAATTGTGCATCACTTTCGTTCTACAGTGACGAAACTTAATCAAGTTACTCGGTTTATTATAAGCTCTTTAGCAAGTCTTATGCTCTCTTTACTATGCTTGAAATTTAGCGGATGATATGAAAAGTTTACGAAAATTTGTTATGGAGCGAAAAGAGAACTTAACAAACATTGTTTCCCAAATAAAGGGTTAATAAAGAAATCAAATAACAGAACCCTTAATACAATGTAAAACACATTAAGAGGCACAAATTATGTCCCACAACTTTCAGGAAAAAATAAAAGCCTTCTATTTAACGCTTATTCCCACCCCCTCCCTATATCCTTTCGTTTTTTTTTCTGTACTTTGGCTGTTACAAAACTTCAAACTCTATGCTCTTAGAGCGTAAATTGATCATGACCCCTCACAGTCCAGTGACAAGCTTTTTGTCAGGCTGAAACAAAAAATTCCAGTAGAAGTGCGGATCAAACTTTCACCCTGTACTTCGATTGCATTAATATGTGTGATCACATTGATATGGAATAATTCAATCCTTCCCAACAGTGCAGCCTAACAGGATTAGGTGATTTCCTGTCGGAAGAATGTACAGTCAGAAAGTGAAAGTGTAAACTTTGCCAGCGTCGGTGGTGTAGTGGTAATCGGGAGTGCTCCTAGGCACCCCAGTGGGTTCAAGCCTAGTCGACGTCGGTGGTTTTTATCGGTGATTTAGTTCGGAACAAATCTGGTCACGTTTTTCTGGCGTCGGTGATTGTCATCATGTGAAGAAATAGGCCGACAGAAAAAAAAGTGTAAGCTTTAAGTGAAGTATTTTGAGTTCTAAAATTGTTAATAGAATATTTTTTAAATTGTAGTCGTTACCAAAATAGTAGAAACTACACATTTCAAAATTTGATTTAAATTATAAGGTTTTATCCTTTTATATTCCTCATTATTTTTCATTTTTTTTTCATCGTTATCATTGCAAATCAGTCCAGTGGTTTAAAAGCTAAATTTGTTTATTTGGACCACCCTATCTCGAAATGGGTCACTATAATGACAAAATGAAAAGAAAAAAAAGTCACAAACTTGTTCACCGCGCTGCTTGATGGGGCGTTCAAGGAGAAAAACTTCATAACTTCAATCCGGCGAATTTTGCAAAATGGGCGAATTTGCCTCTATAAATAAACAATATGCGGCAAAAAACATGAAAAAAAACCCTTAAAAAAAAGATTTTAAAAATATATTTTTTAAGGTTTTTTTTCATGATTTTCACCTTATTTTGTTTAAATTTTTTTAAAGATTTTTTACCCCTTAAAAGCCACTTAGTGATAATTACTCAAAGTTTGAATAAAACAGTTATGTAGAAAATTGTCTTAGCTCTTGAATAAAGGCAGAAAAATTTTGCTTAGTAACATAAATTTTAACCTACAGCCAATTTATATCTAAAATGTACCTATACGTTAAAAGTTCAATAACTCCGTAAACTTTGAGGTTTGACCATATACGTAGAACAATTTTTTTCTTCAAGTATATTCTCTATCGCCCCTGAAAATATTTGCACTAAGGAACCGAACACCCTGTATATAAATAAAATGCTGTCCGTTCGTGACAGCATAACTCACGAATGACACGATTTCTTTGTTATTTGGTTCCCAACAGATTTATATATAAAAAATTAAGAAAAATAATGGTAAATGAAATAAAAAAAATAAAAAAACAAATTGCTATTTTGTATGGGAATATCATAATATGCTAGACAGCAAGACCATCTTTTGATTTTTAAGGAGAAATGATGGCCCAGTAGTTAACAAAAAAAGAACGAGAGAGGAGAGAAGGACTCATTGCTAGGACCTTTTGAAAAGTTATGCGAAAAAAGTTATTTCAAAAGGGCTTTCGGAATTTGACGTGGTTTTCGGAAAAAAAAAACACGCGGTTTACGGTATTCACGGATACCGTTCGCTTCAATTTGATCAGAGACGCGTCTAAAACATAATTTTTTTTAAATAAATTTCTGGTTTTTACATGGATTCAGGGATTTACTCGGTTTTTTAAGTAGTTTTTGTTACATCGCACTCATTCCTATAAAAAAAGCAAACTTAGTGTAAACGATTTATAACGTGTAAATGCATGTTTAAACTTGAACGTTTGTATTGGTGACACCTCGCAGCGAGATGTAAATTCTCGATCAACCATAGAATAGGGCTTATCAACATTTGTAAGCAAACACTACTGAGCCCTTTTCCTCGCAAGCCATTAAGCTTATCACGTCTGGGTGTGGTAGTGTACCTTCTGGAAATGTGGTAGTGGGTTTTGGACGAAAACATAACATCCAGCTGCCAAAAAGATCTTCACTATCGTGAACCATAACGAAAACTTTTAGGTTATCTGTGAGAAAACAAACACGGTGATAGACACGATTAGTGTGCGTGCATTAAACGTCACTAAGCTTAATAGACCATCCTCGCCAACCAATACTATAATCATAGAGAATTAAAGTGAAGGTCAATGGAAATTGAAAGTATTAGTTTATGTCTTCTGTGTTGAATTAACAGGTGTGTAATTACGTTTTTGTTAACATTGGTATCGTTCGCCGTGTGATTAATAGTGTATCAAGAACGTGGAACAACGATATTACTAGAAATTAAAAAGAAATCCGTCGCCATTGGATCAATGATTATAGTTTGTTCTCATTATAATGCATTGAAGTTCCTAATGACGCGGCTGGGTAGCTCAGTGGTTACTCGTTCTGCTTACTGAGCAGATGGTCGGGAGTTCAATCCCAGGCCCGTCCCATTCCTTGCCATTTGTCACTTACCTCTTAGATAGACACAACTAGATTTAAAATAAAAATCAGTCTACTGCGCTCTCTTTCATTGATCGCTTCACTTACCACAGTGCATCCATGATATAAAAATAAACCTGCCTCACTAACACAAGTATCCTTCCCTTGGCAATTGTAGAGATGCAGTGGTGTTCACGGTCTCTAATAACAACAATTGTCAAACTAATCATCCTTCTTCCCTCCTCCCCCAAAGACCGCGAGGACGCAGCCGGCGCCGGTACTGATCTATAAATAGAATTAATGAACTTGTACATTGAAGATGTAAAAGCTACTCCCAAGCTCCATCTATGTGGTTCTCTGTGCAATAACACTAGTTCTGATCAGTAAAGGAGTAGCAACTACGATATTGCACAGTCCTTAAAAAAAATAATTATAATGCATTGAAGTTCCTAAATAAAACACGAGAACCTTTGTGCTTATTGGTGTCCCTACCAAGCAGTGGATCTAAATATTTACTACAGAACTTCCAGAGTTATAATGGTTGTTATCAAATGACTTCGTTTGGCGCAACGCGCATTAAGGGGGGATATACAGTTAGAATGACCGAAAAAAACATTTTTTTTTTATTGAATAAAAAGTTAGTAAATTTCTCGTAGAATACGCTCCTGAAACTTTTTTTTTTCAAAATTCGAACTCCAAGTGTTTTGTTTCATCGTTTTTTGAAGACGCCTTCTTCTCGCGCGGGCCGATAATTAAAACTTTCAACGCGTTTTTCTCAAAACAGCATTTTCGGAGTTTATGCCGGTGATAACTCGAAAACTAATTATCCTTTAATTAGTTTTTTAAGTAAATTATAGTTAATTATTCGATTAAGATGAAACTTAAAGGATTTCTTAATTAAAGTATTACCTTCTATATGAATTAAAAATAATTGTAATATTTTATTATTATATATTAAAAATGTGACAAAATGGCGGAAAAATTAGGATTTTTTTACAAAAAAGTTACGCAAATTTGATTTTTTAATTATTTTTTTTAATTCATCGACTAAATGTGAATGTAATTAATGTTATATTTTTAGGTTAGCAGGTTTCAGATTAAAACTGCAACCAGGAGAGCCGGCACAAGCAAAAAACATCAACTTTTTCAACGCTCTCTAACGGCCGCCATTTTGTTGAAAAGAAAATGAAAAAAATCTCTTTGCTTAATACATGTATACACTTTTAATTGTAGAAAAAAATTCGATTGGTTTGAGTAAAAACTTCCCCTTGAAATTTTGTTTTCAAAAATGAGTTTTTTTCTCGTTCTAACTGTATATCCCCTCTTAATATATAAAAGTGTTCTTGGACATTGAATCTTACAGAGTTTGAAAATTAGTAAACTGCGAAATTCTGAAACCGTCTACGTTACAGGTTCAAGGTCAAATTTACTAAAAAGTGGGTCCATTGTTGTCACCGACGGACGCAGACTATAAATTTCTTCAGATTTATTTCATGGGAGATCCATACAGCAACATTATTCCACCACGGAGCGGAACATTATATAACAATTCCAGCGATGCTTCATGAGCACAATGGATTGATTCAAATGTTCAAGACTGCTCTAGATCGAATGCCGTGTAACAACGATAAGACGATTCGAGCTAATTCCTTCTCCAATTTTTCCAATAAATAGTTTAATTGTAAGCAGGACAACGTTAAGCTAGACAAGCTAGATACCAATAAAATTACGAGCTAATTAACTCTTCTAGTAACACATTTTAAGATCATAATAGAGAGCAGAGACTTGGTAATTAAGACTTTCTGTTTTTCAAATACAGTTTCTGAAGTGTTCTTTAGTCCATTTTCCTTGCGTTTCAATGCTTATTTCTGCCTATTTAACTTTATTTCTGGCAATCAACTTAGTATTCACATCCTCAGAATTATATTGAGAGTTTTCTGTGCCTGTCTCTTTCTTGTTGAAGTACTATCACGTGGCAAGTGAACTAAATATCAATTATTATATTACGTCAAGTGATGGCTTTTAAATCACATCCTACATATTTATTACATTTATTTCACTAAGCGAATTGAATTCAAAATAACCCATATCCTCCGAATCCATAAATCATGACCCCAGGCCGAAAACAATTCATCATATTTCCCAGCTTCAATAATTGCTGAACCGTCACAAACTCCAGCCGTCTAATATCCGGTGTTATATGTCTGTTTCATTTCCATTTAGTGATCGATTGTGTTGTCAGCGAGTGGGGCCCGTGGAACGAATGCGACGAACCCTGCGGTCCCGGAACCTCGTCCCGCAACAGAACAGTCCAGCAAAAAGCACGAAATGGTGGCAAACACTGTCCAGCCTTGTTGCAGAACCGGAGTTGTCAGGGAACGGACTGCCATGCAACGAGCCACCGTCTGGCGTTGCTTCAGGGTGAGTTGATTTTTTCATGAAGATTCAAAAATTCATTACCCAGCTGCTTCCCTACGACGCGACGACGAGGACGACGAAGACAATGGACATTTTTCTCTTTGGTTGATAACCGGTTGCAGATTAAAGATAACACGAAGATAGAGATGAGGAATGGAATTTTTCTAGCGCAAGGACATGGATAGAATGACACTCACACTTTGTTTATTGGTCATCCGCGTTGTTAGATGTAGAGGTATTAGGGGCATACGGGGCAAAATGAGCACCATTAGTTTCGATTGGAAACACCAGGAAAAAATCAATTGACACTAATTTGTCAATTGACACGCGATTTGAATAGGGTAAGTGCACCGGTTTTATCCATTGTGAAAAATAGATCAAATTATTTCGATCAAAGTACTTCAAAAGAAATACATTGTACAAGTCCTTCGGTGTTATTGGACAGTTTTACTTACACAGATAAAAAGAAACATTGAATTTTCTGCGTTATCTAATGCACATAAAGGGAATGCTAGATTTGATAGAAAATACTGGGATATATCGTGTAAATTAAAGCTCGATATCGCCTAAATCGCGTCTATTGTATGAAAGAATTCCAAAAATTGCAAACAATATCGTTGTTTACGTTTGCTTTGGTTTAGAATTAAACGAGGGGAAATTCTACGCGCCTGTTAAAATTCATTATTTTTTTCTGTGTATAATCTATACGATTATTTTGTCTAATTAATGCAAACATACGTTATGGTCAGTATTTTTGCAAAATCAAAATATCTTTACTTGTTTTCAGTATTGGCCACTCAGAGTTCCTTTTGTAGCCATGCTGCTGTAAATGTGATATTGGAGCTTATCAAATATTTCAATTTACTATACTAAATTAAGAATCAACTTTTGACATGCCTCTTCTTGACATTCATACCATTGGGCAAATAATTACAGCGGATCGGCGATCAACATACACATGGAGTTATCTAAATAAGTATTCAAACTCCCAAATTGTAAGTGGAGCCATCCATACATTTTGTACGTGGACAGAATTTTACCGATGTTCGAGACCTTTCTCCCCTTGCGTGGACAATCATCCAAATAATATTCCAAAAATTGTATGGACCGTGTCCATTTGCCAACTGTATAATATATCATTATGAGATGAGGTAAACGGATAGAGAATGAGGATGAAAAGGTAAACAATAACAAACAATTAGAGCAAAATGTTTATAATCGCGTATCGAAAGGATAGTGTGAAATCTATTTCACCATAATTGTAATTATTGCTACCTGTAAAGTAGTTTCCTAAACTGCCGGTGATGTTCCTGGCTTTGTACGTAAACTTAAAATTTAATACAAATAAATTAATAAGATGTAAAACATTTTGGTACAAACTACTGCAGGAACTGGAACCAACGGGTAAACAAAACCACTTGTCGCAAGAAGAAGAGAAAACTATTTAATTGTAAGTTGATAATGATTGATGTAACGTTTGCATTAAAAAATATGGACAATAATTGTCGATGCTTCTTGGGTTTACCTTCACCCGCATTGACGAAACTACTCATTCAGCATCAATCATAGTAACCAATGAGTCAGCAGACACAATTTGACAGCGCTATCAGTCGAACTCTAACCATGATGGCAAAAACCGTTGAGCAACTCTGTTCAGAAGTTTGCGCGTTCAAAGAACGGCACCCCGCCGCGTCGAAAACGGGCACCGTGCGGCACTTTGTGGACGTTGCATACGCCCGTGCATCTACAACATCTTGTCACTATTAGACAACAACCAGAGTATCGAAAGAAACCCTGGTTCCGGACGGCCGACGACCCTGAGCGCCAAGAAGATTCAAAGGATGTTGAAAAGGAAGACCGAGGGAAAAGTGGCTACAGCGCTGCGTGCGCTTGACTGGAAGGTCGGTTAAACCGGCCAAACAGTGAAAAAATACCTGCCGAACATGAGCATACATGTCAGGAAGCAGGAGTCGCGTCCACTGGTTTCGGAGCTGCAGGTAATGACGCAGTGGCAACGGCTGAGTCAGATGGTCAAGTCAATTTTCCCGACGAATCACGACGTCTCGGTGGTGATGGACGACGAGAATTATCTCACCTTGGACGGCAACTATTGGCAGGGCACTTCGTGTTTTACTTCCCCCATGAAGGAAGCAAGCTCCGCTGTGGAGTTCATTTCACACACCAAGTTCCCCAAATGGCAATCAGCGAGAAAGGGATGTCAAAGCCGCTCTTCTTTCGCTCCGGACTGGCGAAAGAGTACGAAATGCCTGCCTTTCGCTCCGGAGTACGAAATGCCTGCCGAAAGTGGCGTCGTTCATCAAGAAATACCATAAGGGCGAAGACGCGGTATTCTGGCCGGATCTGGTGTCGGCCCACTACTCGAAGCGACCGTTGGAGGAGATGAAGCGGCTGAATATCGAAGTGGTACCCAAGTCGGCGAACACGTCCAACGTCCCCCAGCTGCGTCCCATCGAGAATTTCAGGGCCAACCAGAAGCGCAAGATCTACTTCAGCAATTTTGTTGCGAAAACTGAGGAGAAATTGATAAATAAAACAACCTTCTATGGGAAATTTAGCAAAAGAAATTATCTGTCCCAGCTTTTCTTTTTATCACCATCCGAAATAAGTCCATTTATTTTAATGCAAACGTTGAGCATAAATGAATGAGCTAATTATATATTGCAGTTTGAAAACGGTGGTGCACATCTTTAAGAATCACTAAAAAATGCGTGTAAATTTTATTATGACGTCCTGCGGTGCCTGCTCGACAACCTCTGAGACGGTTGAAGGGATGATTGACTGCGATAACTGCAACAAGTGGTACCACTTCCGGTGTGTAAGTGGGCAGGAGGAAAACGTCCACTATTAAGATAAGTGGTTCTGCCCGGCGGAGGATTGTCGGAAGGTGGAGGCTAAGCAGGAAAAACGCATGGAACACCATAAGAAGAAAAAAATCTTCCAAAAAGAGGCTCGTAACGGACGATAGTTCGGACAAGATCGATCAGCAGTCAGCAATCAGCAGAGAAAAATCTGAAGATGTTAAAGGAGAAAAGATCGAAGGAAGAAGAAACGTCTGCTATGGAAGAAAAGGATGGAGATGGATCAGATCCCGTAGGAAAAAAGACTCCAGATGGAAGACGAAATGAGGCAGGAGAAAATGGAACAGGAAAAAAAGTTGCTGGAAAAGGATGAAGCAAGCACATTTGGATTTTATGGAACAAATGCGTGAAAAGTACCTGGCAAAGCTGATAGGCGTGAAAGAAAAAAAATAACGCGAAGGAATCGAGAAAGCGAATGAAGGAACAGGATCTTCAAGCAGGAATGCTGAAATCTAGCAAACTAGTGCAGCAGACGAAAAAGCTTGGATCAAAATCAACCAATGGCAGAGGAAAAGAAGGATAAGCAGAAAATAGGACTGATTTGGAAGAAGAAAACAGTGGCGTGAAGGAAACTGATTCCGAAGAAGTTGAATCTGAGAATGAAGAGGAAAGTGAAGCAGAATACGATGAAAAATCCGAAGGTTCGAAAGAGCAATCCGTAGAAGAAATGGAACCGGAAAATAACTCCAAGAAGAAGCATGAAAGGAAGAAAAAAATTCCTTCCGGACCCAAGACGCAGCTTGCTTCACGAAACGGGGTTTCACGAAAACTCCCCTTTTTCTCAGGGAAACCGGCCTTTGTTTATAGGCAGCTATGAAGCGGCGAACAAAACGTGTGAATACACCGACGTTGAAAACCTCGTTCGTCTACAGTAGTGCTTGAAAGGATCAGCATTGGAGACTGTTACCGAAAGCTGTTACGATGGTAATCGACGAATTACGAAACTCTGTGTGACCATCTCGAAGCGGTAAACCTTAAACAGCATCTTGCCAACGCTGGTGCAGAATCTTGTGGACAAGGCTCCATCCTCCGATAAGCGTAAATGGGTACGCTTAAAAAAAATAAAAAAACTCACCTTGAGGACGTTGGCTTAATTTCTTTCGCGAATCGTATCCGAGGCATGTGAAGAAAATACCTGCGTCGACGTGTAAGGACGTTTGCTACGGAAAAGGTGGTATAGGGAGAGTGGAAGAAAAAGGAGCGGTTTAAAACCATAGTGGTTTTGAAGGACAGCACTACAAACGGCACCACAGCACCGGGAGTCTAAAGTCTTGCAAAGCGTGCAAGCGTTCCGATCACCAGCTGCAATTTTGTCAAGATTTCAAGGCGATGTTATGTGACGATCGCATGAAGAATGTTAACAAGGGAAAGCAGTGCAGAATTTGTGTGATCGATCATAGAAACAGGATTTGATGCAACGTTGGCCGGTTCCAGGAGCACCATCGTCCTCTACTGCATCCACTAGCGTCGGCAGTAGTGATGAACACCCACATTCATTTGCAAGGAATGATCCTTTTCAGGATGATTCCTGTATTGCTACACTGCGAAAATCTATTGGTAAAGACACTTACTTTTCAGGATGAAGGGGCTTCAATGGCATTCGTAGAAAGATCGACCGACAAAAGGGGCAAAAGGACTTCTCCAGCCGCTCACAATAAAATGGACCGCTGATGTCACCAGAGTTGAAAATGAATCGACGAAGATGAATCTATTGATATCCGCCCACGGAAACGACGATAAGCTGCTATTGAATTGCTTGCAGACCATCCAACAACTTCTTGTAGCTAGATTTTCTTTGTAATCTACCAATTTCTTCGTACCCAAGTCTGAAAACCGGTTTACTCATCCGTTGGAACAATCTTCAAGTCATCGCACTTATAGAAGCTAAAGTTGGTAATCAAGGAAAACCAATCGCTGTACAGTCCAAGCTCGGATGGTCAGTTTACGGTCCTACGGAACATCCGAAAAGTCGGCAGAACTACGTAGGGCATCATCATAAAGTCACGAACGAAGCGTTGTACAATTTTCTACGCGCTGGAGGAATCGGTAGTTGCTGTATCACAACCGTCGTGACATTCTGGCACGCACTTCGGTGCGCTTGAACGACCATTTCGAAATTGGAAAACGTCGGAAAAGTGACGATCCAAAGTTTCCGGAAAGCTACTCTATGGTGATTCGCAGGTTACGGCAGTTGAAACTACGTCTGGAAAATACACCAGAGCTATACGACAACGTGAGAAAGCAGATTGAGGAATACCAGCGACACCAGAAGAATTGCTACATTCAATCCGCTGGAATCCTGATTGATTCCCATTAATGTATTGTTGCCCGTGACTCTTGTTCCGGAACTCTTCGGATTTAGCTCCTGCAGTATTCGTCATGGACGTCGCTACGTTTGGTTCGAAGTGTTCTCCGAGTCACGATCAGGTTGGTCGTCGAAGAGAAAAGAGATGGGTGGCTCTGTTCACTTGACTCGCGGTACGAGCCATTCACCTTAGAGTGGTGCATGCTTTGACCACGCGAGCCTGATGGCGAAAAGCAGGTTTATCTGCAAACGAGGTTCACCAGATGATTTTTCTCGGATAACAAAACAAACTTTAAAGGCTCTAGCAAGGGAATGGTCAAGGCTCGGCAGCACATCAGTAAAGATTGTGCTGAAAGTGTTACGAGTCCAGTTATAAAGACGCACTTTATCCCTCCCGGAACACCACACATGGACAGAGTCTGGGAAAGAATGTGGAGGTCTTTGAAGGAGGCAATGAAGGCGATGGATTCTTCGGACCACCTTGTCGAAGGCCGAATATATGGTCGATTCACGTCCGCTAACATATCTTCTGCAAGACTCAGCTGAAACTGAACCCATCACATCCATCCACTCTTTGCGCGGGGTTGTCAAAGAAGCGGATCAGATGGAGAATAAACGAGTCGATCCATCGGAAGCGTTGCGGGATATTAACAAACGGTCGCAGTATCTGGCCGATGAAATGTGGCAGAGATGGAGTAAGGAGTATCTGCCCAATATCAATCATAGAACTAAGTGGTTCGAGGAGCGCAGACCGTTGAAAATGGGTGACTTAGTATACATTGTCGATGGCGCACAACGGAAGAACTGGGTTCGCGGTATTGTAAAGAATGTGCACACCAAAAAGTAGTCGTCGGAAATGCCCTAATGCAGTCTTCTCCGTGTACGCTTTGCTAATCCGATCACTACTACATGAATATTAATGTATGTGTGCTATGATGAAGACGTCGTTTGGCTACAGTAACCTTTATTCAGTAAAATGGCGTCGAATCAAGAACGCGTGCGCGAAGCAATTTTGCACAAAAGAGTGGAAAATCCAGATATGTCGCACGGCGATATTGCCAAGTCATTAAAAATCGCAAAATCGACGGTTACTAAAGTGCTAAAAAACTTTCAGCAGCGCTTAACTTTAAAGAGAAAGGTCGGTTCCGGAGGTAACCATGATTCTCGTTTCGTCGCGGAGAGGAAGAAAGTGATTAAAGAATTTAAGAAGAAACCGAATATCTCCGTTCGTGATGTGGCGAAAAAAGTGATAATGTCTCCATCGTTCGTCCAGAAAGTGAAGAAAAGTGCAGGCTTGAAATCATTCAAAGTAGGTGTTGCTCCAAATCGTAACGACAGCCAGAACAAGAGCGCAAAATCTCGATCGAGAAAATTATATGACACTATGCTGAAGGAATACGACTGCATAAAAAAATGTCGAAGTTCCCAAAAAAATACCTCGTATGGCAGGCAATATGTGGATGCGGTCTCAGAAGCGACATCTTCATCACGACTGGCACTCTAAATGGACAAATTTACGTAAAAGAGTGTCTGAATAAACGACTGTTGCCGTTCTTCGGGAACACAACGGTCCGGTGCTGTTCTAGCCTGACATGGCATCTTGCCACTATGGAAAACTGGCTAAGGATTGGTACATTGCTAATGGTGTAAATATTGTCCCAAATTATTGCAATCCGCCAAATTCGCCAGAACTCCGTCCGAGCGAAAATTATTGGGCTCTGGTCAAGACGAATCTTCGAAAAACGAATAGCGTAGCAATTGATGAGAAAAGCTTCAGGCGTAACTGGCAGAAAGCTGCAAAATTGGTGACGGATGACACTGTGCAAAAACTGATGGAAGGTGTCAAACGAAAGGTGCGGGCATTTGGATATAACAGGTCAAATTGACTTAACTGTATATGTTTTATATTTGTATTTTTATGAAGTCTTAAATAAATGATTTACTTTTGATTTTCTCATATTTTCCATTTAATACCACTAATTTCCCGTTGACTACTTTTTGGTGTGCACATTCTTTAGAAGAGGTTGTTGAAGCAGCAGAAAATAGGCTCCGGCGTGCCAAGGTGAGGACGATCAGAGGTGTACTCAGGAGGGCAGTGGCCAACATAGCTGTAGTAGAGATTCCTGGTAAATTCGGAACTTCCGGCAGAGTGGAACCGGAGTTACGGGCTGGGATGTAATGAAAGCTTGGAGCACTGTTTGAGCAAAATAGCGGTCTAGCATATAACTATTCTGTTCTTGTTGTTTGTTATAATAAACAAAAACAAACAGCAAGGGCAGAATAGTTATAATCGCTTATCGAAGAAATAATTTAGCATGAATTAACACCAGCTGCTTTGTTTTTTTTTTCAACCGACCAATGTCAGCCTCAACTTCCTGGAGTATTGGGGTCGGAATCCTGTCATCTTCACCGCGTGTTCCTAGATTCATTACAGTGTTCCTATGTTCCGCTTTTTCCTATGAATAATAGGGTTTTGAGTTTTCCGTGCCTGTCTGTAACGTTGCACATTCGCTCTCGTACGGTGTTGCAGGATTCTCTTCCGTGCTGCATTTTGCCTTAATTTCTGTCATTAGTTCAATGCTAGCGATGGGAGGTTGAATATCTCTCCAACCATCTTCAAGAGACGTGGTGAATTCGACGCATGTTGTCGAATGTTTTGGGTGTATACATACTGCACCTAGGTATTGGTCTGAGTCTATGTTCACAATGCGAACGTTGATGATGTTGCAGCTAAATTTAACGTCGATTAGAACATAGTCAATGTGATTCTTTGTCTTTGCAGATTGGATGTCTTTGCGGAGAAAGAAGGTACTTCGGACTACTAAACCACGGGAGGCCACATAGCGGTATGCTGGCTGTTTGGCCCAATTACCGGTCTGTATATTGCCTCCCGCCATATCTGAGCGTTCATGTCACCAATGACAACTCTTTGGTCCCGCTGTGGGCAGCCATCATAGACTTGCTCTAGCTGCGCATAGAATGCCTCATTTTTGTTATCAAGTCTCTCTTCGTGTAAGAAGTGTTGCCCTTATTTGGTCACTTATGTCTTTGCCGATTGTTATGGTCCGTATTATTTGTAACTTTTGATTTTGTTGGCTTGTTGGGCACTGCACTGTTTAGATTACCACGCTGGCACGAGGACGATGATCCGCCCCTTTTTTGGCCATCTTATTTTGGTTATCATGACTTTGGAGTCATTATAAATTGCCAGGCCGCCTTGTTTTTTTTATCTCGATGCACAGCTGTAGACAACCCTCCCAGCTTGCTCTTAACATCTCTCGGATGAACAAATTAAGATTCAACTTGAAATCGCTGATTAGTTTTATACCGCTATGGCTTCTGGCCCGGTTGGTTGCAAACTGTTCAAAAAAATAGCAGCATAAATCAGGCGCCGGTCAAACATGCTGATCCATGATGTCGATGGTACCAATCTGTATCTAGAAAACTACAGAATTCTCTGGACTATGTGCCTATGCGCAGCAGAATGTCACTGCTAAAACCCGTGCCCGGAAGCTCTACATGCAGTTGCTCACCAATCCACATTGCTTCATGATGGAAGACAAAGGTTTATTTTCGCCATCTACCAGAACAGTAACATTTCATCGTCTAGTCCAAGTTTGATGTTTCAAAGGATTTTTGAAAAAAGAAAATGTCCACATTTTCAAAGAAATCGAGCGGATGCAGCGAAATAAGCGCTAGCTTCTTTACTTCTGGAGCTACAAATGGTAAAATACACAAACAAGAGTGTCTTCAACTGAGATGCTTGTCATTTCTGAAGAATCACAATGGTTAGGTAGCTTTTAGTATTTGTTTCTGTAACAATTTAACTTCGGAGACAGTAGCTTGTTGGCCTAAGGTTTCTATCCCCGTGATGGGGCTGCCATTTTAGGTGTAGCTTGTGGGGAACAGCATTTCTTATTCAACGGCTGGATGCCAGACAGACGCTGTTTGAGCCGAACCTCCATGGTGGACAGGCCTTCAGGTTGGTGGGGCCTTGGAGTTTAACCCTTATAGCGAGGTGACTCATTTTGACAAAGCTACCTTTCGGATATTTGTGGGTTTTTGGAAGAAACTCAACAGTGTCCAATAACTGCGCAGTCCTTATTAGGATATTCGCTGCTAACGCTAATACAAAAAAGCTGCAGGTTTTCATCAACCGATGCCTGCGGTATGTAATTCGTGTCTGGTGGCCTCACAATTGGATCTCATATGCTAAGATGCCAACAAAAACCGATACCAGTGGAAATTCGTGAACGAGCGTGGAGGTGGGTTGGCCACACACTACGAGGGAGCGGAAACGAAATCTGCAAACAAGCACTCGATTGGAACCCAGCAGGACATTGCAGGCGATGCAGACCCAGGGGCTCGTGGCGGCGGAGCCTCAATAAGGAAATAAAGGAAGTCGATCGAATTCTGACATGGGCCCAGGTCAAGGCTACACAGAAAAAAATAATGAATTTTAACAGGCGCGTAGAATTTCCCCTCGTTTAATTCTAAACCAAAGCAAACGTAAACAACGATATTGTTTGCAATTTTTGGAATTCTTTCATACAATAGACGCGATTTAGGCGATATCGAGCTTTAATTTACACGATATATCCCAGTATTTTCTATCAAATCTAGCATTCCCTTTATGTGCATTAGATAACGCAGAAAATTCAATGTTTCTTTTTATCTGTGTAAAGCAAGCAGCCGCCCAGGATGGAAGTCTCTCACGTTGGCCCTATGTATCCCTTGTGATGGACAAGAGACATAAGTAAGTAAGTAACAATGGTTAGGCCGGATATTGCCTTGTGCCACTATGCTAGAAACGTGTTGGAGTGGTACGAGGCCAATTAAATTCGGGATGACGTGCAAACAGATCGGTATTGCTGATGTGCAAAATTTATTGGATGGAATATAGAGAACGGTGCAAGCTTTTGAAATGGTAGAAGAAATCGAATAAAACAAATATTACAAATCATAGCTTATTAGTAAATCCTCATTTTCTAAAGGCTCGAGAAGAATCCGAAAAGAGTCCGTGTTTTGGTTAATATCTTTATGTGTGTGACATTAAAATACCGAGAACATAACCTTATTTTGTTCAACCATATGAGCTGAAGATATATGTTCAAGGCTGACGAAAAGTAAATTGGTACGCACAAAAAAAAACTGAAGTTCGTGATTCAATAAGTTTAAAAAGTATATAAATCGTTGCTCTACAGTATTTTTATAGAAACTTCAAAGTAACAGCATTGGATGGTAACATTTCTCCAGTTCGAACGAAATTTCAAACCTTCCTCTTCCTCTTCCTGGAAACGGACACGGAATCAGCGCATTTCTTCCATTTCGCCCGCATTTGCTGGATATCCTTGATTTCCCCGCCGTTTTGTCGAAGTCGCTACTTTAAAATTGCCCAGTATTTTTTGATCGCTCTAAATTCCGGGCAATTAGCTTCGGTAGAAAATCGATCTTGTTGGCGACATATCACCAGAACCACCTTGGAGTACCGGCAGGTGGTAAAATCGGGCCAAAAGATGACTTTGCCCCTATGCTTGCGGATGAACGACAATACACACTTTTTCAGGCATTTTCCGATGTAAACTTGGGATGTCATCGTCGAGGATGTGACGAATGGTTCCGTTTTCAGGCCACAACTGCAAATCGCTTGCCAAACTATGGCCTTCTTCTCAAATTTGTTGTCAAACATGAACTTGAATCTTACCGGCACATCCCCACGTCCAGTCACGCACGCATTTTGGCCATGGAATTCTGCTTCATGTGCCGGTTCAGATGTTTACTGCACAGAAAAAAATAATTAATTTTAACAAGCGCGTAAAATTTCGCCTCGCTTAATTTCAAGCCAAAGGAGACGTAAAACATGTTTGCATACAACAATGTTTGCAATCTTTAATACAACAGGCTAGATTCAGGCGTTATCTGGCTTAACTTTACATGAAATATCCTATATTTTTCTGCCAAATCTAGCATTCCCTTTATGTGCATTAGATAACCAAAAAAATTCAATGTTTCTTTTTATCTGTGTGGCTTTGTACGACAAGGATGTTTCGCATCGTTTGAAAGTTGGTGTTTTACCTTCTGGCCACATCTCGGATCGAAAGACCGAGCTTTGACGCACCTAAACACCTTGCTGCGCAGGTTCCTTTCCGCACCCAGGGTTTCCTTGTACTTTTTGAGCACTCGACAAAGTGTTTTGTTCGTCATCTTCATACTTTAGACAGTTTAGAACCGGACCACTCCACGTTTTTCAGGTGTTTGTGAACTTTATATTTGTTCTTTCCAGTTCCGTTTGACGTTATTTCTGAACACGATAGACTACTTTGATCCAACTTGCACCAGTTGCTTTCTATAGAATTGTAAACACACTACTGTCAAATATTTTCGATTCCCAACACTAGAGGCGTGCTAGCAATACTCTAATGGCGTAGCAATTTATTTTTAGTTAGCCTTTAACTGAAATTTGTATTGAAGTGAAGTTCACCTATTCAGCTATTCACCTTAACTGATTTGGTCACACAATTATAAAAAGGCATATGAATTATAATTCTTTAATATTTTTCACTTCTTTTGCCGCGCCTTCGTGTGATGAGACCTTAGGCACGACAACAATATTTTATTCACACCAGCTTCGAAACTAACCATGCTTCCAAACATTGAAGGCCAATCAGCCATAATAAATCAAAAGATGAATGAAATTTTCTTTTGTGTGGATTGAATACAAACCGATCGCCGGACCGAAACGAAATATGGCCATGTATGAATCACGTATTATTGATGAACTTGTTGGGTAATTTTCTGCTTTTTTTCAACACACGTCTTCATCATTCGAAGGTGTAAATTTTTAAACTGTTGGTTCTCTTCGATTATGGTGGATGTGCAGACAAGTTCGTACGGGTGGGATTTAATCTTACGATGACACCTCATTTTTTAATGAAGCAACGACCTTCCAGAGACTCACTTAAGCCATACTACGGAACAAGCCCCACACAATTGGACGTTTGTGTAATTCTACTAGCCCATGCGACAGAACTTTTCCTCTTTGTTGGTGTAATGAATGAGGTTGGCTTTCTGAAGCTCAATCGTGGTTGCAATAAAAAAAGGAAAAAATTTGCAACACTAAGCCACACGATAGCAAAAACGAACAAACGTGTAGGAAGTTGTAAGGATGTGAAAGTGCAGTACTAGCATCAGTAAACATTTTATGGTCAAAGTTCTGGTAATTTATTATGCAGTTGCAAGCAAATGGTCAGCTTTGCTAAACCAATTATTCACCATTGCCTGTTGGGTCATGTTATTCTCTGGTGTTTATTTGTTCTGTGTGCTCTGAGTTAGTTAGGGGAAAGCTCCAATTAACTGATGGTTTCGTTTGTTCGACAGAAATCTCTCATTAGTTAATGCTTGGACTCTGACAAGGAGTATTATATTTATCTGTTCGAACAAGGGAGGCTTTTGAAATTGTTTGAAATATAGATTGATATTAAATCAAGCAATGCGTAAACTTGCGCTGAAATGGAGGTTTGAGACGTCTGTGGTACCATTTTATATGAAAATTTGGATTCCACTCGTTCACGTTTAACAACCCTGGTTGTGACATTCGCCGAATCCGATTTCTAAGCTGTCATGAACCATGCTGATTTTGGGTTAGGGTCTACAATAACTAGTAGGCTCTCGAAAATTGGCGCAAAAATAGTCAAAAATCAGGTCAAACCAGAATCGGATACCATCATTTACCGTGCATCTTTTTATTTTTATTTTTGTAAGGTTTACTGGCGGAACTCTGAATAGAGTAGAAACCTCTACGCCAGGCCTTTGATGATATCGTTGCGTAGATCCTTTCGAATCATTTTGCCAGCCGTACACGGAACATGTCGTCCAAGAAGACGCTGTTGCAAATGACTCGGAAGGAGCCACGTTTGAGAATTTTGTTATGTTATGTTGTTCTCTGTTATTTTTTTTCCATAGTCTATTTGTGATTTTGTTAGTCAGTATCACGTTTTCAGCTCGAATGATTTGTTTCGAAGTTCCTTCTGTCTTTTGTAGTCTAGTCCAATCCAAAGGGTGTATTCGATAAAAATGGCACACAGAAAATCTTCTGTAACTTTTGAATCGTATGAGTAAAAAACCTAGAAATTTGAGTAAATCTTATCCATAGTGTATTATTTACATCTACCAAGTTTCATAGTTATACATTCAGTAGTTCCAGTCATGTCGTCGAAACAAGAAATTGTCCGTGAGAAAATTTTGTGCACTCACAATCAAAATCCAGGGGCGTCCCACTGGTGGATTGCTAAAAGGATTGGAATTGCAAATACAACTGTGTCTCGTGTAATAAGAACCTTCAAGGAGCGTCTGAGTGTCCAAAGGAAGGAAGGGAGTGGTCGTAAAAGTGGTCCAATGGACAGTAAAATAGCCAGGAAAGTCGTACAACAATTCAAGAACCGTCCAAACATGTCAATTCGAGTTGTCGCTAAAAAGTCTACGGTGTCAGTCGGTTTTGTGCAGAAAACCATGAAACGTGCTGGGTTACATGTTTACAAAGTGCAAAAAGCCCCAAACCGGGTTTTCAAAGAATATGAACCCACCAAATTCACCGGAACTTCGTCCAATTGAAAAAAAAAAATGTTCGAAGTTTTCAGCTAGGACATGTTTGTTTACGTCTGACATCTTGTTTGCATATTTTGTTTCATAAATGCATCCACTTAAGTCTTCCGTATTTCAAGAAACAAACATATGCGAGAAAGGCCGAACGTCATCAAAACTTGTCAGGTATGTTTGATTAGCGCCGTATTGGACGGAAAAAGACAGTTTTTGAGCTTTTCTTAAGATACACAGAAAAAAATAATTTATTTGAACAGGCGCATAAAATTTCCCCTCGTTGAATTCTAAACTAAAGCAAGCGTAAACAACGATATTGTTTGCAATTGATGGAAATCTTCCATACAATAGACGCAATTTAGGCGATATCCAGCTTATTAATTGTTATCCCAATAATTTCTGTCATATCTAGCATTCCCTTTATGTGCATTAGAAAACACATAAAATTCAATGTTTCTTTTTATCTGTGTAGATATATATTCTATATCTATTTATGTCACCTACTCGTTTGCCACTGAACCTAGTTATGTTTTGCTAGAATGAAATATTGAAAATTCCAGTTGCGAATTGCTTTCATGATGAAACATCAGAAGTGATGAGAGTGGTTGTATGATAACATGAAATTGCTTGTGTGATACATGACATCTGTTATCAATGCTTATAATGTAAATCAATACCCATAGGCTCTTATATCAAAGTGAATATCTATTTAAGTCTCCTAAATAGAATAGTGGTAGGGTTTAAGAAGATTCTGACTAATCTCATATGTCGAGACGGTCGAGTGGTAAGAACACCGATCTGGTAAGCTTAGAGTCCACAGTTTGAACCTAGTTGATGAAAAACTTTTTTGCAGACAAAATTTGTGACATAAATGTTTTAGAATTTTTTGTTTATGGCAAGTATCAAATATAAATTATGTTTCATAGGCTCCACCTTCTACGCTATTTCAATTCTATAGTAGTACCCGAAAAGGTTTTCTATCATCGGAATGGTAACATAATCATTTGTCACATTTGAGCAAAAATGCATGCGATCAAACATTTGGTGTTACTTGGGATTTTTCAATAACCTTTGTTCTATTCAGAAGGTCTGATCCCAAGCTAAATAATATGTTGTTAGAGTCAGTGCCTTGATCACGGCTGTCGTATAGAGCGTAGATTTAAATTATAATATATATTTTCATTATCTGCACCTGACACATCAGGACATATTACTAGTTGCTCACAATAATTATCAAAACACTCACCCTTTTCGATAATGATGGGAACAATAAGATTATTAAGAATACCAAGTGTGTAGGTATATTTGTTGTTTATTCAATAACAATTAGAGACTAAACAGCAATGAAAGAGTTGTCAAGCAAATAAAAAGTGCACTTTTTGTCGTTTCCCTAAATTATTTGAAGGAATTTTTAGATTGTTCCCAGCTTCGTATAAGAGTGAATTGCGGCTTAACCCGCCAGTAAGAAACCTCTTTCAGTGCCCTTAAATAAACGTACTACGACGTGGCAATTTCAAGAAAGTAGCGTGTGATACTATCACTGCTGATCATGTTCTTAGTCTCCCATGCTGGCCTTTTGCATGGGATTTGCCCTCTCACCTACGACAAGGTGACAACCATGATCTTCGAGAGGGATTTATCGTGCATTTTGAGACTCTCTTATATTTTGATCCAAATATGTGGCGTTTTGTATTAAACGAGGTCTAATCGGTTTCTTGGTTGAGCAGGTTATCTTCTGCATCACACAATAATAACAGTAAATTGCTACCAAAACCTGGAGGTAACATTGGCACATCGTGCATATAAAAACTCATTCCATGAACATTTTCTTCTTTTTCTGGCAAAAAATATACATGTGAAACGCATCAACAAAAAAAATTCTCTATTAATTGAGTCAAACCGTAACACAGCACATAAGATCCTTAAGCGCACGGAATTTACTGAATGAACACGACTTTTGAAATTTCCTCGATTAATTCAAGCATCAAACCACAGCCGGCTTATTTAACATTATCTTCATCCCCTACTGCGGCCTCGTAAAGGATAATGTCTTAATATACTTACCACTCACAACTTGTTTTGCCTCATTGCAGAATGCTATTTAAAATGACTAAGGAGCCCAATGTGAACTTTATCTTTGATTAAATCTTAATTGTTGAACCTGAAGGTAACCAGGGTCCAATAATATAAAAAGCCTCGTCATCAAAGTTCACAGAGTCAAAAAGTTTTTTTATGAAAGTCATCATTACTCAAACGAAAACCACCACAAAACAAACTTCACGCCGACAAGTCATGGTAAAACCTCATTAAGCAAATCATAATTTCAGTTCGTCACTGTTTGAAGACAAATACTAACATCATATCCTATAAATTTCTCCTTCAGAAACGGCCCTGCTGCTACCGGTGGCGGCCTCATCGTCTAGCAGACACGAAAATGATACCACCAGAGGTGAAGACGATATTATTCCACGGTTGCAGAATCAGCAAAACACCTTCCACGCACATAAACCTATAGATGGGTAAGTTTGAAAACGTCTGACGATGGCACTGATGGCGAGGATGATCATGATGATCCGGCCTCGCTTCCGTTGTACACATATAGGGAGGAATTTTCGATAGAAAAATCAAGAGTGGAAAGTAGGGAATTACATTCTTTAATTTAATACAGCTTTATTCCTTATTGTCTACCTCACGAATCTAATATTCGAGAGGAAATATGGTTATGTTTTTCATCTCGAAATAAACATATAACACACAAAGCATACGAAGTCTTAAGAAAGGGTTCTGAGTTTGCAAAGATCCGTTACAAATAGCATCTTATTGATTCCATCCTTCTGTAACATTTTTGTCATCTCTTTCCCCGGTGAACGTGATGTGAATGAAGTATCGGCATGTGCCACCATCAAGCCTCTTTCCAGAGCATACAATTTTTCTGTTCACCTGGCTAAGCAAATTGAAAGGATTTTCCTTATGAGAAAAAGATTCCTTCGTTGAATTTGTTACTACATATATCAGTTTCTGCCATAGTAAGTACAAGCAGTTTCGCAGCGCCGTTACGTAGTCTGGTTCAATGAGAATCCAAGCACATAAAATCAGGTTTTCTTCTGAATTGATTCGTAAACTGAACCGAAGTAAGACCAAAAAAGACTCCTCTAATTGAGAATATGTGAGTCACCTTAATGGAATATCGCATATTAAATGTAGACAATGTCTTCTTCTTTAGCATTTCAAGCTTATTGCTTTCACAATTAGCTTATTGCTTGCTCTTAACTTAGTGTTCTAGATGCACTTCCACAGTTATTAGTTGAGAGCTTTTGATGCCAGGTACCATTTTTGCATTAGTATGATTGTGTGGCAAGTACAATCATACGCTATGCCCAGGGAGTCGAGAAATTTTACTTAACGAAAATTTCCTAGACCAGACCGGGAATCGAACCCAGCCACCTCCAGCATGGTGTTGCTTTGTAGCTACGCCTTTACTGACTGAGCTAAGGGAGGACCCAATCGCTAGCGAATATGTTAGAGATTATCCAAGACTTAATCTGAAATAGCTTCAATATTCCATTTAAATTATTTTGTGATACTTTTTTCACAAATTTTTCAACAAAAAGGTCCACCCTAATGGAAAACAAGTGTACAACCAAGTGTATTACCATGCATTGCTCAGCAATTGAATTCAAATTCTTCATACCAAAGTCATTTCACTCCACCAACTCAAAAATTACAAAAGTTCCAGGTAATCAATTTTTTAACGTAGGACTACGTTTTTCTTTTCTATACCGGGTGCCGTTTCAAAATTATGAAAAATGAGAGCGTTACGCAAAAGTGAAAGGTTTTTGAACGCTTATAACTCTCGTTCGACTGAACAGACTGACTTCATTCATGCATTTTTTTATCAAGAAGACTCACAAATTTTTCGCATCAAAATTTGAATGAAGTTCAATTAGTATAAGTAGTTCAATTTTTCATTTGAAAATGGCCTTCTTTTGCTCCCATACAAATTTGCATATCAACAGGTTGAAACATGTGTTTTCCCTAGCAAGGTCATAGGAAACGAGTAACAAATGTCTTCTTCTTCTTCAAACTAACTTTTCCCCGTCCCACACAAATTTCTGAACGCACGAAGCTATTGGTCGTAAACGACATCATATTTGCGCTACGCTCTGATTGGTTCATACTGCCACAGTAACCTTGCCAGCAATTATGGAACACGTGGGAACGACCGAACACCAATAATCAGTTCTCGCTGTGCATCCGTATGCGACAGACGTGTTTGGCGAGCACGTTGTAGAAAACGCCACCCGTGAAAACAAGAAGACCAGATTCATCCCACGTCACTTGCAGCTGGCCATCCGCAACAACGAGGAGCTGAACGAAGAAAGAAAGCCGAAGTGGAATCGAAAACATTTCTCCCCCGTCAACTAAATCCGTCCTTATCAGGACGACCAAATCAGTTTACCAACTAAAGAGTTGGGTTGAAATTTTCTATTGTGCTGTTGTTAATTCAATTACCGCATCACGGCTGAATATGGCAATCATTAAACGTCGCGTCCCCGATTATACGACAAAGAACGTTGAACAACAAACGAACGAAAGTCTAGAAGGGATAATTCGAGCCAAACTGCAACACATCAGTGACCATGTGGTGGAGTTCGCCATTGTTCCTAGTTATGCGTACCGGATTAGTTGCTGTTGGTGGGAAGCAAATTAGGCATATATCTGTTGAGAAAATCATCCGTCTAGCGTGCACTAATTCAAACTAATTATTGTGGCGCAATAACAGAAGTTCGTCCCCTTTGGTGCAATTTGTATCACATTGCCTTCGTTGGTACCGCCTTCTTTTGTGCAATAGCATCCGACGCCATGACATACCAGCGCTTAGCTGAAATTTTGACTCAGTCTTACAACAGTCGTGGGGCTGTACAGTGGCTGTCCGCACGCAGTTAGCGGCAGCAAGCACCTTGGATGGTGCACCGGCGAGCAGTCGTTGCCCACACTCTCGCTTCTTTCTACTCAATTTTTGAGTACAATTGTATGCTATCTCTTTTTCCCTCAAGGATGTGCTACTCAATTTTCGTTAAACAGTGGATCAACTCAATTTTTGATTAGATCAGCTTCTTACGAACATTTAGTAACATTTCCGCGAGAGAAAAAGCGATAGCACACAATTGTACTCAAAAATTGAGTTAAGTGAAGCGTTGGGCGTTGGTACAGTTGGCTGTTGGTGCCGATGCTCCTGTCAACCTCGCTGCGAAAACATGGCTGCTAAAGCCTACGAGTTGGCTGGAAAAGCCGTCCGTGACGAGACAAACAACCCTAGGGGAATCGCAAATTATTTCTCCCTCGTCAATTAAATCCGTCCTTTTCAGGACGACCAAATCAGTTTATTAACTAAAGAGTTTGTTTGGTTGAATTTTTCTTTAGTCGCTTTGTAGTTCAATTACGCGCGTCCCGGAGTATATCACAAAGACCGTTGAACAACTATCGAACGAAATTTTAGAAGGGATAATTCGAGCCGAATTGCGACACGTCATAGACCGACTAGACTATGTGGTTGAGTTCGGTTTAGTTCCTAGTTGTGCATACCGGATTAGTTGCTGTCAGTTTGCTAGCAAATTAGGAACATTTCTGTTAAGAAAATCATCCGTCTGGCGTGCACTGATTAAAACTAATTATTGTGGGGCAATAACTGAAGTTCGTCTCCTTTGATGCACTTAGTATTACATTGACTTCGTTGAATGAAAATTTGATTCAGTCTTACGGTAGTCGTAGTTCTGTACAGAGCAAAATGTGCTGTAGCAACGCAGTAGGCGTGCGACCATACTGGAGGGTGCACTGGTGAGCATTCGTTATCCAGAGAAGTTGGTGCAGTTGGCTGTTTGGGCCGATGCTCCCGTCAACATCGCTGCTAGAAAAAAAGGCTGCTGAAGCCTATGAGTTGATGGAAAAATGCCGCTCGTGACAACAACGGGACAATAATCAGCCCACGATGGCCACCCGCACCGACGAGGAGCTGAACCAAGAATATCAAGAAGAAACCCCAAGTTCAACCGTGAACAATGTTTCTTCCCCGTCAACTTTTTCCGTCCTTTTCAGTACGACCAAATCAGTTTGCTTATAAAAGAGTTTGTTTGGTTGAATATATCTCTTGTGCTGTTTGAAATTTCAATCATTCGATAGGAATCAAATTATTTTGGGAATGTATGTGTTTCAACCATCGTAGAAAATACAACTAGGGCCGTATCATTATTAAAACCAAACGGTCCTTTTAAGGGCCACCAAATGCTATCTAAAGAGTTAACAATAGAATTATCTTACATATTTATTTCCCAATGCTGGTCTATCGTTCAATTAGCACTATTTCGGTCTAGACGTCTATCGGAAATAATAGACTATGAATTCCCAAACAGGCCACAACCATCTACAACGCAATAAGGATAATGATTACCAGGTGGTCGATCATATCAACAGAATATGCTTTCAGGTGCATTCTCGCTTCACCATCTCGGAAGGCAAAAGTCCAGCTGCAAAGCTCGGATGAAGAAAACGTACACGGAAGAAACAAAGTCTCCAAAATTTCATTTCCCCCAACTCTGGAGTTAGGTGCGGGAAGCCAAATTTGAGTATATGCCATAGTACTCAAATTTGAGTAACTGTTTACAAAGTTTATGGAGGATAAATTTAACCGAATGCAATAAAACTCGTAAAAACCAAAGAAGAGAACTTTTCCGCACGGTTAGTTAGTAAATGTTATACAACTTCTAATATAAAGTGCCTATCTCGTGATGATAGAATAAAAACATGAATTTACTTGATAATTGTATTCATTTTGTTGTTTCTTAATTTTTAACAATAACGGCTAGTTTAATACCGTAACATATTTATTGTTTTTCGGTTTTTAAATCTAAGTATGCAAATGACTTCCATTTTTACTCAAAAATTTGTTGTCAATGAAGTACTCACCCATTAAGTAATGTTTACCTAATGTGCAGAAGCAAATTTACCCATCTCTCCAGTTCAACAACAGTACTCAACTTTAAGTTTAAAAATACTCAATTATAGGCACTTTGTTTCTTCCGTGTATAGCACCTTATCTACCGGGTGTTGAAGCATTTTAACCCGATCCTGTCGTTTCCTGAAAAACAATAAGCATTATGACCAGCTTCATAATTGACATTTCTGAGCGGGTCGAAAGCGTATCTGCCCGACTGACTTAAATCAATTGGCGGATGGCCCTGACGTCTCTGGAAATTCAAACTGCCCCTCGATCAAGCTGCCGGGAGAGCTAGCTTAACACGAGGTTTCCGAGCGAACCGAAGCCATGGTCAAGTAAACCAGCTTTATGACGAAATGAGGTGGTGTCAAGAGCTGTTCCCTCAAACCCCTTTTCAGGGCCATCAAAACAACTGGAAAAGAAATTTGACATGTGTTTTGGAAAGCTGGAGGCTGGGTTTCGGGATAATCGATGGTAAAAACATCTTTCCTGTGCCGAAGCCGTAATGTTTTCAACATTTGCACTTTTGGCAGTGTTGTACACACATAAGCCTAGCAGAAACCGTATGCAATTAGAGGTGAATGAAACCAGCTTTTTGAGTAAAAGTTTCCCAAATGAACAACACTCATTCGCACTGCAAGGTATATTACGTGGTATAGAGTATCTTGTTATCATATGTCATACATATTATTTCCAGTGAAAGCAAGATGTATGAATGTAGATACCAAGCCAGGCTATATCAATAAAGGTTGCAGTGCGAACGTTTCGTGTATGGGAATTCGATTTGAAAGGAAACCAATTTCGGCCACTCTTTAAACAATCAAGCGATCTAGATTGCACATTGCTTCGTAGTCCTACGTCAACTTAGCGTACAACCCCATTGGGCTGTCCCTTCTAGTTTTTTAAATTTGTTTTTCCTCGACGATTCATGCATTTCAAAGAAAAGAAAAACCCATGTACCCTCCTTGGGAGATTTTCATCGATTCACTAAACGAAGTCTGGTTAAGGTCAAATTTTGCATGGGGACTTTTATCGTGGAGACTAAACTTTAGGGAACTACTGTTTTTTAAATTCGAAACGTCAATTTTCATCGACACCCTAATGAGTATCTTATCGCAAAGTAGTAAAGGGTGTATTCGATAAAAATGGCACACAGAAAATCTTCTGTAACTTTTGAATCGTATGAGTAAAAAACCTAGAAATTTGAGTAGATCTTATCCATAGTGTATTATTTACATCTGCCAAGTTTCATAGTTATACATTCAGCAGTTCCAGTCATGTCGTCGAAACAAGATATTGTCCGTGAGAAAATTTTGTGCACTCACAATCAAAATCCAGGGGCGTCCCACCGGTGGATTGCTAAAAGGCTTGGAATTGAAAATACAACTGTGTCTCGTGTAATAAGAACCTTCAAGGAGCGTCTGAGTGTCCAAAGGAAGGAAGGGAGTGGTCGTAAAAGTGGTCCAATGGACAGTAAAATAGCCAGGAAAGTCGTACAACAATTCAGAACCGTCCAAACATGTCAATTCGAGATGTCGCTAAAAAGTCTAAGGTGTCAGTCGGTTTTGTGCAGAAACCCATGAAGCGTGCTGGGTTACATGTTTACAAAGTGCAAAAAGCCCCAAACCGGAATGAAAAACAAAACATCACTGCGAAAACACGCGCCCGGAAACTTTACACGAAGCTGCTCACCAAATCCGGTTGCATCGTGATGGATGGCGAAACATAAGTCAAGGCCGACTTTCGTCAACTTCCTTGGCAAGAATATTTCGTTACCAAGTCGAAGTTCGTTGTTCCGGAGGATGTTCAAAAGAAGAAACTATCGAAATTTGCAAAGAAGTTTCTAATCTGGCAGGCGATTTGCGGATGTGGTGAAATAAGTGCTCCCTTCATCACTTCCGGAACAATAAACGGTGCGATTTACACGGAAGAGTGCCTTAAGAAGCGTCTCTTGCCATTCATTAAGAAGCACAAAGGATCAACTCTGTTTTGGCCTGATCTAGCATCCTGCCACTACGCTCGAAACGTATTGGAGTGGTACCGAGCCAACGGAGTCAATTTTGTGCCAAAGGATATGAACCCACCAAATTCACCGAAACTTCGTCCAATTGAAAAATTCTGGGCAATTATGAAAACGACACTTCGCAAACATCCCAAAACTATAAAAACAGAGCTAGAATTGAAGAAAATTGGGGTAAAAACAACAAAAGCACTGGGAAAATCGGTTGTACAAAATTTGATGGGTGGAGTGAAAAGGAAGGTGCGGGCATTCGGGATGGGAGACGAAATTGAATAAAACAAATGCTGTAAATCGAAGCTCATTAGTAGTTCTTCATTCCCTGAAAATTTCAAGAAAATCCGATAATCAGTTTAATTTTGATGAGTATATATGTGTGTGCCATTTTTATCGAATACACCCTTTAGGTTTGTAAATTATTTTATTCCAGATTTCTTCAAAATCTACAATAACACTAGTTTACAGCATTTTTGATCTCGATTAGCTGAAACTCATTAACAATGCACAGTGGTAAAAATGCGAATTTAACTGGTAAAAGCCCGATTTTGTTAAACCACACATTTTGGGTGAGCCGTAGCCTAAGCCTTGGCGGTGCCTGTAAGGTCTGATTGGTTCACCCACGCTTATTGGCACCCAAAATACAATGTGCTTCGGCCCCGTAAACGAGCACGTGGAGCTTCGGTAAGCAACATCGAAGGAAATGGTTACGGCTATCGCTATCGTCAATCTGCAATCCGGCCAGTTTTGTACCGGTGGCCGGTGAGGTCTGAGTAGGGAATACACCATACCTCTGCAAATGAATGTATCTAGAATAAAATATATGATTAAGCTTACACCTTCTGTCGTGCCTATTTCTTTTGGGAAAGACTGTCAGGGTGTCCCTGTCTGGTCCGCTATTGGTACTTCAGGGTTAAAAACTTGTGTGTCCTCCTGAAGCAAGAAACTGCCGACCCTGAGTGGATAGAACGCTGAGCTAGCAAATTAGAACACTGCTGCAAATCAGAGTGATAGTTGGCTGAGTGGAAACGTGAATTTTGCAGAGAATTATTCAAAGACTTCACGGAAAAGAAAACTAAAACCATTTTCCAAAAGCTGCAAAAGAACTCAGCAGAACTGCCTGTGGGAAATAAAATCAAAATTTACCACTAAGAATTGGGATTAAAAATGGCATTAAAAAATGAACTTTTTTCGGATGGTTGTAAAGGCATGGTGTAGGCATGTTTTTGAGTTCTTTCTTCGTTTTATTTATCAATTCCTCCTCAGTTTTCGTGACAATGTTGTTGGAGTAGATTTTACGCTTCAGGCTGGCCTAGAAATTCTCGATAAGATGCCGTTGTGGGACGTTGGGTGGGTTCGCCGACTTGAATACCACATTGATATTCAGCCGCTCCATCTCCTCCAACGATAGCTTCGAGTAGTGGGCCGACGTCAGATCTGGCCAGAATACCGCGTCTTCGCCCTTATGGTATTTCTCGATGAACGACGCAACTTCCGGTAGGCATTTCGTACTGTAAATTTCCCCGTTCACGGCCAGAAAGAAAAGTGGCTTTGACATCACCTTCTCGTTGATTGTCAGCCACAGCAGCACCTTCTTGGGGAACTTGGTGTGTGAAATGATCTTCACCTCGGAGTTCAATTCCTTGTGGGGGAAGCAAATTCCCTGCCAGTCGTTGCCATCCAGGGTGAGATAGGTGTCGGAGTCTATCACCACCGCCACGTCGCGATTCACCAGGAAAAATCGAGTTAACCATCTTATTCAACCGCTACCGCTACGTCATTGCCTGCAGCTCCAAAACCAGTGGACGCGACTTTCGCTTTCTGTCATGTATGTGCATGTTCGCCAGGTACTTTTTCACTGTTTGGCCGGTTTAACCGACCTCCCGGTCAAGCGCACGCAGCGATGTAGCCACTTTTCCCTCGGTATTCCTCTTCACCATTCTTTGGAGCTACTTGTCGTTCAGGGTCGTCGGTTGTCCGGAACCGGACTTTCTTTCGATGTTCTGATTGTTGTTTAATAGTGCCAAGATGCTGTAGATGCCGGAACGGGCGTATCCGGCGTCCACAAAATGCCGCACGTTGTCCGTTTTCGACGCGGTGGGACGCCGTTTCTTGAACGCGCACACTTCAGAACGGAGTTGCCTGACTGTTTTTGCCATCATAGTTAGAGCTCGACTGATATAGCTGTACAGACAAAATGTGGTCTGCTGACTCATTGGTTACTATGATTGATGCTGCATGGGTAGTTTTGTCAGTGCGGGGTAAGGTAAACCGATGAAAAATAGGCAATTTTTGTGCATTTTTTTAATGCAAACTTTATGAAAAAATAAACTTACATTGCAGTCGAAATTATGGCTGGACTTTGCTCTGAAGTGGAAGTTCACACATACGGAGTTTATAATCAACGTAGTGTTGACCTCATTCTAGACACTGAAAATGATAGCATCTTACTACCAGTCGTTGGGGAAAGCCAAACACTGCAGTTTATTTTCGACAAAACTGCAGGCTCAACCAAATTATTCATGTTATAACCAGCAAAATGGCTATTTTGATTTTTTATGTGTGTTACACTGTGTGAACACTGAAAATTTATTTTCGTAAATTAGCTTTCACTCATTTTGTAGACATGGGTTTTGGCCATAGAACAAATGTCTAGTATATTGTACGAAACATTCATATTGCTTTTCATCATATGAAATGCTATCATTACACCTTCTCGTATAATGTACGAAATTAATTTTGTGAAAACCAGCTAATCGTCGTTTCTCTTTTACCGTACTCATGCATGATGATGTTGGTGCTAGCATAGGCGGGAATAATTTATTTTTCCCAAAATAAAAATAAATTATTTTTCCCAAAATAATCCATACTCATTAATCAAGTATCTTCTCACAAGTCTCCATGGCTTAGTGAGATCAACCTGGATTCAGTAACAGCTTTTCTCAAAAATACAGGTTAGAAACCCATGTCAGAAACATTATAAAAAACCGTCGGAGTGCTCCACGTAATAGCGTTTTATTTTCAATTACCTCTCGAGTCGATAAAGAAGATCTGTCATTCATGCAACCAACATAAAGACGTTTATCTTTAGTTTGCGACTAAATGTTCTATTTCGTTCCTGGTATTGTTTGCATACAATGCACAAATTCACTTTCTGTGTGAACAAATGCTTTACAGTGGCACGTGTGCCATTAATAACGAAGGTATCTTCAAAATAACAACAAATCAGTTTCGTTGCAGAAAACAACGAATAAATTCGTTAGTTCTACTTCAGATTTTGTAATACAAACCAAAATAAATTTTCAGTGTAGCCACCATCCCTTCATTTCCTTGGCTTGGATGCAGCTCCACTTGCAAGCAAATTTAAATTGAGCCACCGATCTGAATTCACAATATCGCTGTATGATCTGCCAAAAACGGAAGGGTGGTCCCGTAAGCGAGACACTCACGCGAAATCTACGAGAAATTAAGAATCTCCTTCCAACAAATCGAATAACCCAATTCGCAATACTTATTAAACTTTCTACAGGATGGCTTGTTAAGAAGGGCGCGTCACTCTCTCTTAAACTGTTGAAGTAGAATTGACAGCATCATAATCGAATCGGTTTTGTTTTAGGCTATACCGATTGTTTTCGACTATACCATCAATAGTGTCGTTCTAAATAGAACCAACCAGTTAAGCGATTAAGGTGTTCTACTGGGACGTAAATTATCGTTTAACCTCCACCGCTCTGCTGTGATCTTCAAGGCTAATCGCCAGCTAGGGTTTGTGTCAAAAATCTCAGGAGACTTCACTGACCCGTACTGCCTGAAAGCTCTCTATTGCTCACTGGTACGACTGATCCTAGAAAATTCCACCTTAGTCTGGAAGCGGAAGTCGCGTCCTCTGGTTTCGGAGCTGCAGGCAATGACGCAGCGGCCGCGGCTGAATAAGATGGTCAACTCGATTTTCCCGGCAAATCGAGACGTGGCGGTGGTGATGGACGACTAGACCTACCTCACCCTGAATGGCAACGACTGGCAGGGCACTTCATATTTTACTTCCCCACGAAGGAAATGAGCTTCACTGTGAAGTTCATTTCACACACCAAGTTTCCCAAGAAGGTGCTGCTGTGGCTGACAATCAGCGAGAGGGGGATATCAACACCGCCCTTCTTTCGCTCCGGACTGGCCGTGAACGGGAAAATTTACAGTACGAAATACCTGCCGGAAGTTGCGTCGATCATTAAAAAAACCATAAGGCGAAGACCCGGTGTTCTGGCCGGATCTGGCGTCAGCCCACTACTCGAAGCGATCATTAGAGGAAATGGCGCGGCTGAAACCCCGATGTGTTTTCGTCCACTATGGTGAATGTTCCGGTTAACTGCCGAAAGGCCGCTCGCAAGGGCATAGAAATAATTTCCTTTTATGGGACATTTATCGAAAGCAAATATCAGTCTTAGCTTTTTTTTATCACCATCCGAAAATAAGTCCATTTTTTTAATGCAAACGTTAAAAAACGTTAAATTTATAATTTAAGGTTTTTTTTATTTAATTTCATAACTTTCCAGAGAGGAATAAACATTTGTTTTGTCGGGTGTAACAAAATGCTTTTATAGCTAAACGTAAACAAGTGTAATTCGATAACTTTTAAAAGAAAACGAAGCACCACTGACATAACTATCAATTTAGGGAATCAGCCAGTTTCATTTTCATCGAAAGATTATTTCTAATCTTTATAATTACAGTGCGAAGAACAATAAAACGTGTATCCAAAAAAATTAGAAGACTTATTGTTTCGGAGTAGTTCGAAATTCTTTTATACTCTTAATTTCGCTTGGCAAGAAAAAAGTACACAGAGAAGAAGTATAACTAGGTAATCAAATTTAATCAAAATTGACTCGAACTCAGTACTTTGTATGACCTCCTTAGGCACTGATGACTGCTTCCAGACGACATGGCATACTTTCGACGAGATTTTGCCAATAACGCTCGTCAATTGACTTCCAGGTCTCCTGTAGAGCTTCAAAGAGGTTTTTGTTGTTAACATTGGTTTTGCCTATTTTTGAATCCAATATCGACCACAATTTCTCGATCGGATTCAAGTCCGGTGACTGGAGTACGATAATACGTGATCCACAAAAAAAAACTGAGTTTTACGGGCCGTATGTATTGGGTCGTTGTCTTGTTGAAAGATGAAGCCATGCTCGAGCCCAACCTTCAGCAAGGAAACCTTCAGATTTTCGGAGAGGTTGTCAATATACTTGTCGGCCGTCATAATTCATTCAATACGGACCAATTCTCCAACACCTGACCAAGCAAAGCACCCCCACACCATAATGTTGCCTCCACCGTGCTTTACTGTTTTTCTTACATTTTTGTCCAGAAGTTCCTTGCCTGGATTAATCCATATTCTCGGCCGTTGTTTGGTACCAAACAGCTCAAATTTGCTTTCGTCTGTTCAAAGAACCATTTTTCGGAAGGAAATGGGCTTATCCGCATACTTTTTTCGAAAATTCCAATCGTTTGATTCTATTACGCTTACTGATGTGAGAACGGCGTACGGCAAACTTGTTCTTAAGCCTTTCTTGTTCCAATCGCAGACGAACAGTTCTTGCGAATATATTTAGGGACAAGCTTTCTCTTATCGCACGGCTTGTTATATTCGGGTTACTTCTCGCTTCTCGTAGTATTCGAGCATCTTGTCTGACTGTTGTCAAACGATTTCTTCCTCGTCCACATTTATCACTCACATTTCCCCGCTTCTGATATTTTTTCCAAAGCGTATGAACCGCAGAAAAGCTGACTCCTAACTTTTTCGCGATTTTCCTGTATGAGAGACCATTTTCACAATCTCTCACAATAAGTTTTCGCACTTGCAACGATATTTTCATGCTTCCGATGTACTTCAAACAACAAACTCGAAATTTTTCATCTATGACGCATACACGATTACAAACGTTTGACACTTGCAATGGTTACGTCTAGTATAAGTGGACAAGAGGAGAGTTTATAGATATGGTGTTGCCTGTGGTGACAAAAAATAATGTCACTGTGGTGTGTACTTTATTTTTGCCAGCTTAAATTGTTAAACATTTTCTAAGTATATTTATCACAGGTAAATGATGCACGCCGTCCGCAAACTGGCACATTCATTTAAATACTAATGGAATATCAATAATTTTCTTCAAACAAACTCATGTGCTATACTTTATCATAGTCAACATATAATCAAATTTTCTAAAGAGTTTTACAGTGTGTACTTTTTTCTCAATACTGGAATATTATAGCGTGGATGCTCACCTTTTTCAGTCATACAAGAAATTCAAATAGAATCGGTACAGAAGCAGTTTTTACTGTTTGCCCTTCGTAAATTAGGCTGGACAAGGTTACCTTTTCCATCTTATGGGGCACGCTGTTTGGGTCTGTTCATAAACCACGTAGACTCATTTTTGAAAATCTCAGCTTGAAAACCTCTCCCATCGCCTCGTAGACTTTTCTCCATACAATTTTTTGAATTTTTGTATGGAGCGTAGACTTTGGTCAAACCCCCCCATCCCCTATAAAAGTCTACGTGGTTTATGAATAGCCCCTATTTTCATCAGCTGGCTACGGAAAAGAAATATATTTACTACAAGCCATCATCGCATAAATTACGCCAAATCTGGACCTCTAAATCAGATGATGGAAACTCACAATAAACCCAGAGAAATTTTTGACTTCAATATGACATAAACAGAACTGAAGCAATACTTCAATTTAATTAGAAAATCTTTATATTAAAAATTTAAACCAGATAGGTTAGCTCTCTAAAACGGACTAAGCGGTCTACTTCTGATTGACGACAAATAAATAAAGCAACACCATTCTGGTGATGCCTAGGATCGACTACCAGTCTGGTCTAGGAATTTTTCGTAAAGGAACATGCCAGGAAATTAAATGATTACATAAATGGTACCTGGCGTCGAAAGCAAAAATCTAATTGTGAAAACAATAAGCTTGCATGCCAAGAAGGAAGTATGCCTCCACTGTGTAATTCAATTTTATGACGCTATATCTTTCAACTTGTCTCTTTTCCAGATACTGCATCGCTTTTCTGATTATGAAGGTGACCAAGCAGTGTCACAAAGATCCGAACTACAGGGCACTTCTCGAGGGCGACCGCATTGTCGTTCATTGTGATTTGCAGCCTCCACCGTTTACAAAGAATATTCCTTCAGTCGACCGGGATCCCTATAGCAACTACATTTCGGATGAGTCCGCCGAGGATGAAGATGGAAATGGAAATACTAGCATAGATGATAATGATAGAAATTTCCAGCATCACAGTGCCAGGAAGGATCCACAGCGGACGTTGCCAGATCGATGCTTAGGGGAGGGACTCACTGGTCGAAACACGCAGTTTGCTTCTTTGGTCGTTCCTTCGTGTCATGGAAAGTGGCTCCGGCTTTCAACGACCGCTCCGAAAAAGTGCACCTTTGGTGAGGCACAGTTTATCTTCGTCTAAAACATAACCTTAAAACACCTTCGAGACAGATGAGCTCGGCGGAATGGCAGTGCTTGTATGTAGCCGCATCAGTCAGTGCAGTATCAAAAGCTGTATTTCATTGACAATATGGTTTTTCCCAGGAGCAGAAGTGTACCCAACGAAGCAACTTCATCATGTCTTGCATATAAAGGAAAACCACATGCATACTTATGCGTATGGATCTGGTGGTAAGCCGTAAAACAGCAGCAAATTCAGACCAGCAGTCAACATTCAGCCGTAATAAATTAAAATAAAGCGAGTGAACCCTTATCCTTACGGATGTGGCAAGTCGTAAAATTTGATCATAAAGTGAATACTTCAATAACATGTAAATAGACTTCTTTTTTCATTTAGTTTTCCTCACGATGATATGAGATCAAGAATTTAAAAAAATAACGTGTACTATAAAATAATTTACTATCCTTATTCTCAGAATATCACTTCCATGTGTAACCAGCAAGACACAACATTCATTTCACATCATTTGTAATTTATGCTGCAGGAAAATATGCATCCGTTGCTCCGTAAGCAATAATTAGAAAATACAATCAGTTGAACGTGAAACGCCTGACATCTTCACCGTACGACAACATTACTCACAAAAGAATGGCAACTCAGCCATACTTAACGGTCAGGTGCAACAAAGTCATTGTATTAATTACCGCCCTGCATAATGACTATCCGTTTCCTCCGGCCCTCGAGGTTCCATTGACTACTATTAGCAGTTTATAAAATGTCATTCGCTATATCCGATATGAACTATATCTGTGTCATGAGATGCATACGTAATTGAATGGCGGGATTTCATTTAAAAAACAAAGCATCGCTAATTAAAATCAATTATGGAAATCAAAAACGCTTCGAGCACGGAAATCGCTGGAACGGAACAAAGGAGGGAATATCTTCGCCGGCTGTAAGGTAGATATCTATGATGATGAAAAAGAGGAGTGACATCTACCTCCCTTATTGTCTCTCACTCACAATTGCTTGGCAGAGGTAGAACGAACAAATGATTCAGAGCAAAAACAATGAGGGAAGCAACTTCCGCTTTCGCAATCCTTTGTATGAGCTTTCGCGGATTTCATTTTTTATGATTCTTTTCCTTAAGACGGGGGATGGAAGCGGTAGGTTGACAATGTTTCGCGTTAGTAATGCTGATTTCTGTTGCTATTGTGAAGACGAAAAATATGAGAACGTGCTAAGTAATCTCTCTATTCAAGACGCATCGATACCATGCATTTAAACGATGTTATTATGCAAATTCGTTTATTCGCCATATTATCGCGTCGTTCGGGCATGAAACTTTTCAATTATTCACTTTTGTCTCGAAAATACGTCACGTGTTTGTCACGATCTACCTCTGGAGTCGTTGCAGTAAACCTTCGCACCGGCTTGGAAATTATCTTAAATGTATGGAAATTGAACAGTATCGATGATAACAAAGGGTGGCACATTTTCGTGCGGTTATGAGCTTTGACTTTCAGAAATATGAACATTATGAAAATAAGAATAACGAATTACGAATAAATGAACAGATATTTGATAACAAAAGGAAAATGCAAAGATGCAACCTGGAATGCAACATAAAGTTTGTCCAAGATATTATTGCACCAGTTTGTATTGCCCATTACTTATCATAGAAATCACATAAGATAACCAAATTTAGCTGATACACAGTTCAGCGTGCATTGATTACATTCTAAAAATTAACCGTAACTCAGTTCTGTAGTTTTCAAAATCAAAGAGTATAAGAAAAGCAAACGAGAGATAATTTTGCTTTCATATCGTGAAATTCTAACCTAGGACTCAGACTATTTTACAGAAATCTGTATCCGAATTCTCAACAGCTGAAAGTTCGGTAATCCGATTTTACGGATTTCGGTAAAATTTAACCGAAATCCGGTAAATTTTCTACAGATATCTGTAAAATTTCACCGAAATCCGTAAAATCGAATTACCGAACGTTCAGCTATTGAGAATTCGGTAAAACTTTACAGATTTCTGTAAGAAAATCTAATTGTGTAGGACTCGAAATTGTGCAACGATTCGGTGAACGTTTGACCATCGTAAAATGACCAGTTGGTTGTTTAAAACTTGGTTCAGTGAACAGAAACGTCAGTGAACGTCAAGTAGAACGTAGTAAGGGAAAAGGTGTTCCGATCAAAATATGGTCAAACAGTAATGTGTGTAAGTTGCTCAATGTTTTTATTTATAAGTCAAATTCTATTTTATTCTTAAGTTCAGTTAATACCGAATACAGGAGAAATATTCAGCTAAACTTCCTATATACCGAATGCGAATTGCCGGGTCTTCCGTTTAACACATGCCATAAGATTTTATGCAGTCTCCTTGTCCACTTTATTCGCCGCAGAACGCCAGTTTGCCTTGAACCGTTTCTCGCTCACAACAGCTTTTTGAGTCTTCTTAAGGTTCCGCTTGACGATGTCCCAATATTATTTGATTGGGCGGAGCTCTGGCGTGTTGGGAGGGCTCTTGTCGTTGGGCACCACTTGAACGTTGTTGGCAGCATACCACTCCATGGCCTTGTTTCTGTTATGGCAAGATGTCAAATCCGGCCAAAATAGAATGGAACAATTGTGTTGCTTCAGGAAAGGCAGTAGACGTTTTTGTAGGCACTCGCTCAGATAAATTTCCTGGTTGACGGTTCCGGTCGCAATACAAACGTTGCTCTTCAAGCCATAGGTATAGATGGCCTGCCACACCAGATATTTCTTCGCGAACTTATACAGTTCAATATGATTGAAAATATCTGCCACCTTTTCCTCCCCGGTTGCCGTATAAAATTCCTGTTGAGGAAGCTGTTTAAAGTCTGCCTTGACGTAAGTTTCATCGTTTTGTACCACGCAATTAAACTTCGTCAGCATCGTCGTGTACAACTTTTGCGATCGCGCTATGGCCGACGTGTTTTGTTTATCGTCGCGATTTGGAGTCACCACTTTCTTGTAAGTCGACAATCCAGCTCGTTTTTTTAGTTTTATCCAAGGTTGAAGGCGCCTCTCCCGGCTTCTTTGCGACATCTCGGACGGAGAGGTTGGGGCTCCGCTCGAAACAGCGGGCAACTCTTTTTGCCGTCGCTGTGGCCTCCGGCTTTCGATTTCCCCCCGATCTAGCAAACGTTCACCAAAAACTTTTAATACGTTGGTAACAGTTGATTTAGCCACATTCAACCATTTCGCCAACTTGTCGTGTGAGTAGTTTGGATTTTCGCCATGCACGTGCAAAATGCTGATTCGTTGCCTCTATTCCTTCGACGAAATTTTAATAACTGATTTGCTAATCTCAAAATCAAAATAGAGGTATGATGCTTCACGCACACATCTTCAAAATGAGGGATGAACAAAAAAAATTAATGCACGATGAAAGGATATGCGTCTTATTTAAGTCGATCAAATTTTGATCGAAACACCCTTTGGCTCTGACATTGTTGTGCGTTTAAATCAGAAGGTTACAACGTGGTGAAAACTAATATGCGAACAGTTACTCAAAATAATAAAGCTGAGGGAAATTCTAGAGGTATGCATGGGGTATGAGCATTAGACAAATAGAAAGTAGGGGTAAACTGCCACCTAAGAACTACAAATATTAATAATTAAAAAAAACTAGCTACCGCTTCTGCAAAAAGAAACAATCAGGAACAATCTTTATCACCAATTTCATCAGTTCCATCTCAGGAAACTCCTTTCATGAGAGAACCTCTTTCAAATTAATAGCGAATTCGTCAGTTTTATCAAAAGATACTCTTCACACGTGAAGCCTGTTGGTATTTCGATTAATTGAAAAAGAAAAATACAAGATCTAATACAGTATATGGGAATACCTGTCGATGAAAAGTCATCACGAAAGCTATGAAGAGTATTCTGAAAAGCATCTACCGTTATCCTGGTTTCAAATTCGCTCTCGATAATCGACATATGTTCTACCTGGAAACCACGAGTCCGGAAGAATTATCATAAGGTCTGTTTCCACAATAATCCGGGCACCTCAAAACTTAAGATAGATATAAAGTTCACATTGAATTTCAAATGAAGTTAAGTATTTAAAAATCATAGGAAATTATACAACTCACGAAGTCAAAACATAGTTATTCGGTATAGCATAACATATCAGCATAGCATTTTCCGACCATATGAAGATTGGACTCTGAAAAAATGTGACACTTTGTTTTGGGTGTAACTTTTATCGCGTGGGTAAAAATTGATGAAATTTTGAGTAATACTAGTTTAGAGTGTTATGTTTATGTGTACAAAATTTTATTGCGATCTGTCAAGTAGTTTTCAAGATGCATTTGAAACAAGAAGAGCTACGCCAGTAAATCTTGGGTGCGGTGATCGATAATCCTGATCAGTCGCACAGATGGATCGGCAAAAGGCTTGGAATCCACCAGTCCACCGTGTCCCGCGTTGTAAAGATGTTCCAGGAGACGAAGACCATCGAGCGGCGCGCTGGAAGTGGCCGAAAACCGAAAACGGAATACCCAGAGAAGGCGCAGAAGATAACCCAACAAACATCGGTGTTGAATTAGAGCTTGTTGAAGCAAATTTGGAGAAGCTATTCTGCTATTTCTTCTAGAATAGCTGAATAGCTTCTCCAAATATGTTTGAACAAGCTCTAATTCAACACGGATGCTTGTTGGGAAGGCAATACTTTAAGAATAACCCGAACCTTTGCACCCGAGACGTGGCCAAAAAGGTCAATTCGACGATGTGGTTTGTTCAGCAGACCATGAAGCAGGCTGGGTTACTTGTTTTTAAGGTCAGGAAGGCGCCAAACTGGACTGATAAGCAAAACACGGTGGCCAAATTGCGTGCGCGGAAGCTGTACCGTGAGTGGCTGGTCAAGCCAGGCTGTCTCGTCATGAACGACGAGACATACATCAAGGTGGACACCAAACAAATCCCCGGCCTCGAGTTTTTTGTCGGTACGTCCCGCATGGAGGTTCCGGAAAAGTTCCGGAAGAGAAAGATAGACAAATTCGCGAAGAAGTACCTGTTGTGGCAGGCGATCTGCGAGTGCGGACGGTACAGCAAGCCGTTCGTTACAACCAGCACCATATTCGGGCAGATTAATCGAGAGGAATGCTTGCAGAAGCGCTTGCTGCCCTTCCTCCGCTCTCACCGTGGTCCCACGCTGTTCTGGCCGGATCTCGTTTCGTGCCATTACGCCAAGCCTGTAATGGATTGGTACGAAGCGAAGGGCGTTAATGTGGTCCCGAAGGAGATGAACCCGCCAAATACACCACAATTTTGTTCGATCGAAAAGTCCATACAGAGTTTTATGTAGTTTTCATCGTCTATGACAAGATAGCCCGATTTTTTGGTCAGCAGTTTGTAGTACAGCTTTCGAGCCCACTGTTCCATATATTAAGCCTGTTTGGTCCTTGGTTTTAGCTGCTTCTATTTCCGACGAGTCTAACGGCTCAATCTCCCCTTGGCACGCATAACATTAGTCACCGATGTATTTAGCTTTTACGCCACATCTCGGACTTATGATTCAGGATGACGCTTGAGCTAGTCCTTTACCTTCTGTTGATTGTAGGGTAAGCGGGACCGGATTTTCTATACCGTCTTGGGGAATCTACGAAAGAGCAGTACGGTGCTGCTGAAGTGGGCTGCGGAAGAGAGGTTATAGAATATCGTGTTTACCAATAAATCTTTCACCATACACCAGATCTACCTAATTTTCAACTCCCATCAGTTCCATCAAAATTCCAACTCCAGATGTATATGAAACTAGCACAAGTTTTTGACATCCTCTTAAGTCTACTCTTCCCTACCATCCCTGTTGGTCATTAGGACCTGGCCAGGTATTAAGCAAAGAGAATGATAAATGAAGAGATTGACACACGAAAGACAACTCTTTTGGCACTTCCATCGTCTCTTCAACAGCCAATCCAGAAGAATAAAGACTGGACTCTGAAAAAAAGAGACACACAAAAATGATCACCAAAAATTCATTTTAAATCGGATACATTTCAAATTTTCAGGTATTAAAAAACTATGTATTAACTATGTTTTGGCCTAATTTATTTTTTGAATTTCCCCCCTCAATCTGAATGCTCGTACATTTCTCTTAACACTGCTCATGAGATCTTGGACGAGGCTTTGTCCATCTTCCTTACACAATTTCTCCCAGTTTTTCTTCAAAGCGTCATCGGTTTTGAATGTTTTTCCGCTTTTCTTCAGCTTCTTTTTCATTATCGCCTAAAACCATAATTCTATAGTTCGTTGAAGGGAAAGGACACAATGAATGGTCAAATCAAATGAAATATTTATAGCCTTGAGAAGAAAATATTGCACTGTAGTGGTTTACCAGGAATTTAAAATATTTTTTTACAATTTACTGTTGGAAAAAAATAACCTTCAACCTAGGCCAAGACAACTTCTAAAATTAGCTACATGGGCTTACTACCCCAAGGCTCATTTTTAAGTCCCTTACTTTATAATTTTTATGTTATGTCATGTTTGATTCAAAATGCACTTGGAATACCCACATTGCGTATTTAGAACAGAAAGGCCTTATAGGATCAATTAATTATCTCATTTCTCGAATATGGCTCTTTTCGCTTCCTCACGGCAAGAAACAGCCATCTCATTAAATTGGAACGCATTCAATATCGTTGTTTACGTATTGCCCTGCTGTATGCATTCAACGCATAACATGAGCCTGAAGGTACTAGCAGGAGTAAACCCCTTACATAACCGCTTCTGGGAGCTCTCATCTAGAATACTGATCAAGTGTAGAATCAGTAACAACCTTGTGATTGAAAACATCGAAGAAATGCTCGAATTGAGTACCCAGTCTAGATTTTTGCGAACCTATATTAACAATATGTCATCCGATATTAGTCTTCCTTGCTATAATTCTCCTAGTGTACGCTTTATTTATCACAGTTCCTCCATTGATTTTGATCTCTCCATGAAACAGGCTATTCAAGGAGTTCCAGATCAACTTCGACTTATTTCAATTCCCCATATTTTTAATATAAAATACCAACATGTCAAGAAGAATTTGCCCTGCAGTCGATGAAAGCAGTGAGGCACTCATCTTACTTGCTTTCACAAATAAGAGAGCAGATGTGTGCGTTGGCCAAAAGATCATTTAAATTTACCATTGTATGGGTCCCCTCACATTGCTCAATTCCAGGCAATGAGAAGGCGGACTCTCTAGCAAAGGTGGGCGCACAAGAAGGCGAGATTTATGAAAGAAAAATTTCACATGATGTATGTTTCCCATTAGTAAGTCAGAGCTCTCTCCAAAGTTGGCAAAACGACAAGTAATTCTCTTGGGCGGTGGTTACATTCAATTATTTCAAATGTTTCGTCGAGATCGTGGCTCAAAGGTCTGGATGTAAGTCGCGGTTTCATTCGTGTGATGTAAAGACTCGCTAGACGCACATCTTTACAGAATTAACCTCGTCAATAGCAATATATGTAGATGCGGAACCGGTTATGATGACATCGATCACGCAGTTTGGCATTGCCCGGAAAATGATGTCTCCAGATCACGGCTATTAGATACCCTAGATGCCTGTGGTAGACAACCCTTCCGAGAGGTAAGAGATGTTTTGGGAATGCGTGATCTTCCCTACATGCAAGCGATTTACGAATTCCTTTGTGTGTCTGATCTAATCGTGTACCGTCATCACCACCCCTTCTTTCCACTCAAGTAAATTCCCTGCGATTGTGTCCCAGCTATATTATCCTTTTGTTTCCATGCTACTTGTATTTACCTGCCCACCTGTAGTCACTTATCTGCGGCTTAGTTTCTGAAAGGAACTACATGGACCTGAAATAAGTTACCTGCCTAGCCCCTTCCGAACGATAATGTAACCCATTAACCTCGAGTTACTGGCATCCCACTTTACTAAAATTGAAAAATAAAATATTGTTAATTACAATATTGAATATCGGCTCAACAAAGTGTTACACAGGCCTGAGCCTAACAAATAAACGAACTGATTAAAAAAAGAAGAAAATATGTGAATCACCTTGGTGTAATATGTATTTTATATCACAGGTCCTACTCATGAAAAAAAGTCCAAAATGTCGATTTTGTAATAAAACAAATTCTATCTCACGATTTCTAAAATTTCAAAGATTTCATGTAAAATAAAGCGTCCCAAAACAGAAAATACGCAAAACTTCAAAGGCTTTGATTAAATAGATTTTATCGTCTCTTTCAACTGATTCAAATGTTCTAAAACCCGTACTCGTGCCTTTTTGGTGGTGCGCAGAATTTTTATTTCCAAAAATATATTTCAGGCAGCAATCAAGCAATATTCATTTAATTTAAAATGAGTTTTTTATAACCTTGTACCAATCCTCACGTGTAAAATTCAATCCAGCTTTAATTTCACGTACAATACAGGCGTTCAAATTTTAAAAACTTTTTGAATATAACATTAAATCACATGCTTCTTCTATATTCCTTTTTTTGCTGTTCGGGACATAAACCATTGCGACCAGTTATTTGATCTATTGTAGTATATCCCGTATCCTTTGTTTAGTGCATGTCGAGTTTCTTTATCACTATTGAGAAATGATGAAGTATTCGGTGTTGTTACAATTGTCATTGTTTATTTTGTTTGCAATGAATCGAATTTTATTGAAAGTTTACGCTAGTTAAACCTTTTAAGGAGTTAGAGCACTCTTCAAAGGCGCGCCCCTTTATCAGTCAAATCAAATTCATTGCAAAGAAAACAACCTATGACTCCGATACTGACCATGCATCAGAATCCTAGTCATAACCAATTCAAACTATATAACATCAAATAGACAATGAGAATTCACATAAGTAAATACAAACCATGTTTTACCATCCATGTTTTGGAATAAAGCTCATCCTCGCATAATCGGGCCTCAAAACGAGTATTGACACTTTTAATAAGACATAAAATGTAGTACAAACAAGTATCTTCCCTGGTTGGAATTAATTCGGACTAGGGTTCGATGGTGGATCTGATACCCCGTAACGCACCACGAAAAGGTGATCTACCATGGTTACGGGTCAATATTTTTTATATGCTTTGAAAATTATAAGATAATTTTTACTGTGTATATTTAATGTTCATTTTGCGTACTCATGAGTTCATATAATATAATATGAAATATAACGTCCCTAGAAGTATTTTTAAAACATTTGAACATGAACAGTTTTTACAAATGACAAAAGCTTTTTATGGACCAAGTTGTTAATTAATATAGTATTCACTGAAAGTGAGGGATCCTCTTAAAACAAGTTAAAACATCCAAGCTCTTATCAAATGACAAAGCGTTAGATTGTGTACTGCAACTGCAATATAAATTTCATTCATGACTCAATCCCCACGGGCAAATGCATTCGATATTGTATATGCTTCGAGCGTAGTGTCCCTTCCTGCTCGGGGGGAAAAAAACGATACGAAAGGAATAACGAACGTGCAAATGCAAAACAAACTGATCGCTGGCTGCTCAGTGGTGCTTCTTGAAAAGTGAAGAGGCGAAAACCGGAACTTGGAATGACTGCTTTCACATATTGTACGAACGCCTTATATATGTAGGTATTTCGTCTGCCTCACGTCTGGCGCAATGTGTCCTATGGAGTGACTAGCAGGGGCCACATCCCAGTCTCGTTGAGAGCATCAAGAAAAAACCCGCGATAATCCACCAATGGTGAGACTGAACCCTTCTTACATTTCACCAGAATTACAAACTCAAATGTGGGCAGTATTGTACTGGATACATATTTTCATCAGAAATTCCAAGAAGATTCAGAAATATTCAATATGCCATACATTCAGTTGATAACATTAACTTTTTGTCAATCCTGAACGTATTTTTCAGGATTGAACAAAAATTAAAATATTTCCAATAGTCTTTAATGACCTCCGTACACAGATAAAAATAAACATTGAATTTTCTGCGTTATCTAATGCACACAAAGGGAATGCTAGATTTGGCAGAAAATAATGGGATATTTCATGTAAATTTAAGCCAGATAATGCCTAAATCCAGCCTGTTCTATGAAAGATTGCAAACATTGTGGTATGGCTCATCAAAGACTACAACCAATTGCGTGGATTACGCTTCCTTTGGCTTGGAATTAAACAAGGGGAAATTTTACGCGCTTGTTAAAATTAATTATTTCTTTCTGTGTATGTTAGTTATATAAAAGGGGAAATTACATAAATATTAGAAATATCATATAATCAGTCCATAGAATGAATTATTAGACAATCCTAAGCGTCAATTTTGATTATCGATATGGATTCAAGATGCTTAATAAGTACATGTTCGTTGAAAATAGTAAATGGAGACTTTGTTTAATTTTCGAATATACTCGTTGCAGTTCAAAACCAGACCACTCGAGCCAATCAATGCTGCTCTAATTCTATACAGTTGCATAGTGTGGCTAGTCCGCTGTATGTGCTATACAACGCAGCAGATGCGACACAATAGAATGCAAGCGGCATCGATTGGTGTGATTGGTCTTGTTTGGTTTTGCACTGCAACGAGTATATTGTCATCTCACAATTATGTGCTCTCAGGTATTGTTTTGGTCATATCTCCATGAAGGATTTTTCAATCATGATGAAATTTTGACCAGTTATTTGGAGATATCATAGCTTTGATTTGGCACTAACAAAACTAAAATCGGTACACAAATAGCTCAGTATGTAATCGGAGACTAAACCGTTTGATTACTATTATAATAGGCCTTCAAGTACTGTTTCGTTCATATCTTCGTAACGAAATGTCCGAATGAAAAAAAAAATCAATAGCGTTCTATGGGAATGTTGTAGCTTCCATTTGCCGTCAACAGAACTGAAATCGGTTCACAGATGGCTGAGAAACCGATGTGACATTATTTGTAACGCACACACACACATACACACACACATATACACACACACACATACATACATACACACATACATGTGCTCAGTTCGTCGAGCTGAGTCGAATGGTATATGACACTCGGCCCTGTAGGCCTCGGATAAAATGTCGAGTTTTCAAGCGATCTTAATACCCTTCTATTGATCTAAGAAGGGTAAAAAGGTGCAAGCAGCGCCAGCGGCTCAAACATGTTCAGAACGCGTGGAGAACACGGCAGGGAGGAAACTGATTATGGCTCACCGTAGGAAGGAAGGTGTAATGCACTCTCTGTCGTCTTCGACGTCGTCGTCGTCGTCGCTGTCGTCATCCCACTCACTGCGTCGCTGTGTTGCTCTCACTGCTGTTGTTGACTTGAACTGCAATCTGTATTCATTCCTTGTGCCACGCCATGCAGCACCAGCTTAGTTCTTCCCGAGTCATTACCGTACTTTTCCGCCCGCCGAGTCGAATCATGTCATCACATATGGTTCTTCTGTTTTTGTGTATGTGTATCGATTTTTCTTAATTTATGGTCCAGAGAAGTACGATGAGACTCAGGGTAAACATTTATTCCATGCTATTCCGTTTGCTGTTTCAGATTTTCTTTGATCCAATCGAACTCCGTGCAGTATTCCAGCTCAGTGTACTCTGCAAATCAAGTGCATTTGAAGGTATGTGATTCCTTGCACTGAACGATCTCCGAGAGTACATGGAAAGAAAATGTGACTGGTGATGGGAATTCGAACACCGCTTCTCAAATCGATTTTTGTTTCTCCGATGTAGCGCCAAGATTTTTGTTTCTTTGCTGAATTTAGTTTCTTTCTATGAATCTTTTGATTGCTCAACATCAGAGAAATGATGCATATTTGGTTGAGCATGGAGATGATTGACCGCCGGTTGCTGTTACTATCAGAACCGGTACCTTGCAACGTACTCCGAGGAAAACTATTTATAAATTTACAGAACTTCAATTTATAAATAGTTTTCCTTCCTAAACAATTTGTTTCCTGTTGAATTACATCAGCCAATACATCAAGGTAAACAATGTAAACAAGTCAACAGAGTGGGCGTTGAGGTTAGGTTCCAGAAACAAGTGGTGTTCATTTTGCCCCAACTAGAGGTGTTCGTTTCGCCCCTAATCAACTTTATTAATTTGAATGCATTTTTTTTTAAATGAATTATTGCTAAAAACAATATTGTGATCAATGTTAACTTTCAGCAGCGATACAAAGAACGTTTTTAGGACAAATAATTGATAAAAAATATTCTGAAACGTTCGTAAAACCTTATTTCGCTCTGGTTATAAATTATAATATGTCAAACCCTTGGGTTATAGTTTCTTATTTTTCATATCTAGGGTTTTTTTGAGAGACTCTGTTGGATTGCTTTCTCTTTCATTCATATTCCATTCAGCGTTCGTTTTTCATTCAACTATTTGTACAGTATGGTAGCCAGCACTGTTGTGTTTCTATCTGTACTAAAAAATCCCTCAAAAAAATTATAATGGCGCTGTAATAAATGAAAGAGAGCGAGAGAGGAGAGAGTTTCTCATTGTTAGATTCGCCCTTTTGAAAAAAAATCCTAGATATATATTTCGGTGGTTAAAAGAGGATATCAACTGTTCTATTGAAAAATTATATGTTTGATATTGGTAAAAATGATTGACAACTTACATTTCCATTTAAATTTAAAAGGTTTTGTTATTTTGAGGGTGTCCATTTCACCCCGTGTGTTCATTATGCCCCTAATCCCCCTAAGTAGTGTTGAAAATAAAATATATTCATTTTGGAATAAGTTTTTTTTTTAAGTGTGCAATCTTGAAATATTTCAATTTATTTGCTTTTGTTTTTTTATTAAGTATTTTTTCGAAAACTTTGACGCAAGGGGCGAGGGCTTTATTCTTGTAAGATTTACTTTGCTAAAAAATCTTGTAAGATTTATTTGGTAAAAAAGGTAATGCTATTGTGAATTCATTTTTCATTATTGTATGATTTTAATTAGTTTGCTGTTGGACCTCAGCGTCCAATAGGAGCTTTTTGTTCGGACCTAGAGTTCGTTGACATCTACATCCGCCATATACTTTTGACTATTGTGCACGCGGTGTATTTTCGGTGGCAATAGCTCGTTGAGTCCCGCCTGCTCTTGGCAGACAAACGGGGTAAGAAGAAATTTTCCTCCAACCTGCCTGCGTACGGTTGCCCTATGAACGGGTAGAGTACTGGAATGCCAACACCCTCAACCCCGAAACTTTAGTGCAGCTATTCTACATCTGACCAAACCCCAACAGCTACGGGATCCCTTTCTGATGGAGGTTATTTGCTACGTGACTGCGACGGCCATCGCACGCCATCGCACGCCAGTCACGTGCCCTCCGTTACTTCGGACTTCAAAAAGACCCTGTTCAGGTTAGTCATACTCTCATTTCCCGGAATTCCCGGATCCCGGTATCCCGATTCTGAATCAGTATAAATATTTCTTCATAAGTCATTGGTATATGTGTGATTCCTTTCCTTACTGACAAAGACTGGTATTGGGTTCGAATTCTATGTTAAAGAAACCTACATTTTGGTGAGTTTTAGTGACCTCAACTCAAATTTGTATAGTTTTAAAAAGCCGTGTTGAATTATCAGTTGCATTTACCCACGTTACTAGCTGAAGCAAGCAATATTAACTGTCACAGTGGAACAGCTCCGTTCAGAAGTATCCGCCTCGTCGAAAACGGACATTGTGTGGCACTTTTTGGACGCCGGATATGCCCCTTCTGGCATCTACAACATCTATTAGACAACAATCAGAGCATCGAAAGAAAGCCCGGTTTCGGACGGCCGACGACCCTGAGCGACGAGAAGCTCCAAAGGATGCTGAAGAGGAAGACTGAAGGAAAAGTGGCTACATCGCTGCGTGCGCTTGGCCGGGAGGTCGGTTCAACCGGCCAAACAATGATAAAGTACCTGGCGAACATGAGCATACATGTCAGGAAGCGGAAGATGCGTCCTCTGGTTTCGGAGCTGCAGGCAATGACGCAGCGTCAGCGGCTGAATAATATGGTCAACTTGATTTTCCCGGCGAATCGCGACGTCTCGGTGGTGATGGACGACGAGACCTATCTCACCCTAGATGGCAACGACTGGTAGGGCGCTTTGTATTTTACTTCCACCACGAAGAAAGTAAGCTCCGCTGTGAAGTTCATTTCACACACCAAGCTCCCCAAGGAGGTGCTGCTGTGGCAGACAATCAGCGCTCCTTTCGCTCCGGACTGGCCGTGAACGGAAAAATTTACAGTACGAAATGCCTGCCGAATGTAGCGTCGTTCATCAAGAAATACCATAAGGGCGAAGACGCAGTGTTCTAGCCGGATATGGCGTCGGCCCACTACTCGAAGCGATCGTTGGAGGAGCTCCATTTGAATATCGATGTGGTATCCAAGTCGGCGAACCCGCCCAACGTCCCCCAACTGCGTCCCATCGAGAATTTCCGGGCCAACCTGAAGCGTAAGATCTACTCCAACAATTTTGTCACGAAAACTGAGGAAGAATTGATAAATAAAACGAATAAAGAACTCAAAAACATGCCTAAACGCATGTTTTCGTCCGCCAAGGCAAATGTTCCGGTTAACTGCCGACAAGTAGCTCGCAAGGGTGAAAAATTTATTTGCAAGTTAGCTTAAATAATTACATTCCATGGGAAAGCAATTATCTGTAGTGGTGGTTTTTTAAACACCATCCGGAAAACGTCCATTTTTTTAATGCAAACGTTAATGCAACACATTCGGATTCAATGTGGTTGACATGGCCATCGCTCCTATAGAATATTTGATTTTTCTACCAGGTTGAATACATTCGTCAAAATAAGGACCCTGCCCTAGGTCTGCACCGAATGCGATTCACCGCATTATTCTTCACAAGAAACTCTATTTTCCCGGGATTGGCCTTAAAAGGGTGAGTCGATTATTATTGCAACACTTTCAAACTAGAGTAAATTATTCCTTACTTGACCGAAATTAAGCAAACTTAGGCTAGTTTCTTTTAAAAGTGTATTCACGGAGCGTATTGCTAATATTCGCTCAGTTGTGCATTTGTAAGAGAGATTTTGATCGAGATGGAAGAAAATCAGCAGACTATTCGTGAAAGGATTTTGTTCACCCACATGCAAAATCTTGGCTTTTAGCATCGTGGCTTAGGGAACGTCCATTCATTATGTCACGCAAAAAGTGACTTTTTATAACCCCCCAACCACCTATCCCCCACCCTTGAAAGGTTTTTGAATGGACCTTCAATTTTTTTGTATGGAGCGTCACGTTTTCCCAAACCCCTCCTCCCCCCTAACTGCACAGAAAAATAATAATTAATTTTAACAAGCACGTAAAATTTCAAGCCAAAGGAGGCGTAATCAGTGTTTGCAATCGTTCATACAACAGGCTAGATTCAGGCGTTACCTGGCTTTAATTTTCATGTAATATCCCATAATTTTCTGCCAAATCTAGCCATCCCTTTATGTACATTATAAAACGCAGAAAATTGAATGTTTCTTTTTATCTGCGTGCGTGAAATAATTAATGGACCTTCCCTTAGGAAAAGTTATGAAATACGTTATTCGACCGTCTCAAGGGTTCTTCGAAGGTTCCATAAACAGGTGATAGTGAATCACTAGTCAGAAACGTCAACGCGCATAAAACAAAAGAACACTGGTTGCTCACAGTGACACAGACTTGCCAAAAAAAAACTTGATTTGCTAAATTTATCTCAGAGAGACAGGGAACGATCCGGATTGATAACTACATGGTGCAGAACATCTGGACAAACGCCAGCAGAGTTTTGCCAAAACGCGTGCCCAGATGCGCTACACGAACAAACAACATATTCCTCTTCACGCAACCTCTATATTAAAAACTCTGACATCCTCTACCGTAAAAACCTCTGGAAATCAATTTAGGAGCCACACAGATAAAAAGGACCATTGATTTTTCTGCGTTATCTAATGCACATGAAGGGAACTCTAGATTTGGCCGATAATAATGGGATGTTTCATGTAAAGTTAAGCGAGATAACGCCTGAATCTCGCCTGTTGAATGAAAAATTGCTAACATTGTTGTATGGCGTATGAAAGATTGCAAACAATTTCGATGTTTATGCCTCCTTTGGCTTGGATTTAAACGAGGGAAAATTTTACGCGCTTTTTAAAATTCATTATTTTTTTCTGAGCATGACAAATGCAAACGTACCAATTGGTACGCCTTAACCCTGCCGATGCGTTATGAACAGCCAGAAATGTTATTCGCATGAGTCAGTGCTTGCGTTCAACAAAATTCTCAGCTGCTTGTTTTCGGCTCACTTGCCAAGCATCAGAACCACGTTCTTTTTCTTCCATATCTCGTTACCGCTTGAATAGCACCAAATGGCCTACTTTAGTCCGCCTTTTCATCGGTATATATACTTATTAATTAAAAGGTTGGTTGTCCTCCCATTGACGCTTCTAATGAAACAAATCGAGGAAAGTTCATGCAGCTCTGCTTTCCGAATGAGTATAAATATGGTGAAGTATAGAAGGATGTGAAAACAAAATTTGCTTTTCCCAAACAAATGTTTGGGAATTAGTGACATTAAGATAAATTGGAAGTGCGAATTGGAAGTGCATTTTGTTTTGATGTATTTTTTTTTGTCAAACATCAATGACATCGTTTTATACAGTTGAAGAACAAAACTTATCAAGCAGCATATGAAAAAAAAAAACTAAGACCTGGTGGAACTTGATCTAGCACGTGCCAATACACATTTTGATTCATTTGAATGATCTTTCAATATAATTATCTTCATAATTGCTCTCTGACAACGTGTTGCAGGAAAATGATTAATGGCCACCTGTATTAATGTGAAATTAATTAAATGTATTGTACGATAACTACACAGAAAAAAATAATGAATTTTAACAGGCGCGTAGAATTTCCCCTCGTTTAATTCTAAACCAAAGCAAACGTAAACAACGATATTGTTTGCAATTTTTGGAATTCTTTCATACAATAGACGCGATTTTGGCGATATCGAGCTTTAATTTACACGATATATCCCAGTATTTTCTATCAAATCTAGCATTCCCTTTATGTGCATTAGATAACGCAGAAAATTCAATGTTTCTTTTTATCTGTGTATCGGTGCGCTTGCCTACGATTAATTGATTAATTTATTAAGTTCAGTATTCCTCGTTTATGAAGCGTTGAATCCTCATGATTAATTGGTCATCCTTTGAGTTGATATTTTCCCTATGTTTCAAAGTATGCATCGCAACCATACATAGAACCCACCGTCCGAGAAAATTTAATTGATGTGCATGCCAACAGCACCCACTTCGCATACTGAGCCAGAAGAAGTAGACACTGCTCGCCCGAGCTATCATCCATGAGTAGAGACAAGCTAGAAGTGATTGAGGCTGCTGCAGAAAATTCCAGCATTTCCCATCATGCCTGTGTAAATGTCATTGGTTGCGTTGCTGTTGTTGAGCTATCGCGGTCAAAGCAGGAATTATATCACAACCGACTGGGATAAAAGCATTGGGCCACCGCTGATTAATCAATTTGTCACCGCTTATGTGCGGCTATTTACAGCCTGTTAAGAACTCAATCGACCGTTTAATTGTTATGTGTTAGATGTTTACACATGATGGCGTTCTTCGGTCCCGGGGATCCAGTCTACCCGAGGCAGTTTCTGCTCTCGATCCCGGGTGCAGGATTAGTCAGACGTATCGTTAGCTTCATTTGCTGGGGTCAATGGTTTGTGTTGCACTCCGTCGGAGGCTGTAATTTAGAACGAAAAAAAAACGGTAGAACATACATCAGCGCAACGATTAATCGCTTCCTGAAAACTGTCCGTTGTATAATTGTAAAGTGTGACACAAACGTATTGTGCCATGCGTTGTGAGTTATTTGATGTTATTTATTTCCTCTAATTTACACTCTCGTATGCTCATGTTAGATTTGAATTTAGAGACGCAGCTGGAGCACAAAAATGTACAATTTACGCCGAGTAGTCACTACGTATGTGGGCCAGGTTTTATATCCCCCAGATGCATAATGGCACAAAGTTGTTCCATACACAGTTTGAAAAATAATCTAATTTTCTGCGTAATACATATAAATGGAACGCTAGATTTGGCAGAAATTAATAGGATATTTCATGTGAATTTAAGCCAAATAACGCCTGAATCTAGTCTGTTGTTTGGAAGATTGCAAACATTTTTGCATGACGTATGAAGATTGCAAACAATTTCGTTGTTTTCGCTTGTTTTGGCTTGAAATTAAACGAGGAGTAATTTTACGCGACTGTTAAAATTCATTATTTTTTTCTATTACAGTTCAGTAATACATGTTACTTATTTTCATGAACGATATTTACCTATATTAATTTGAAGTAATAATTGGAGCCAAATTACTGCCTTCAAAAATGCTTTCACCATACAATTGAAAGATTCAGAATAAACCGATGGGTTATCTAAAGGAACAGATCAACAAGCGAAACATGTTATCCATTTTTTTACAATTTTAAACGTATTCACGAAGGTTCAAAGGTAGGATTTTAATTCAATGGGGGATTGAAGATCCCCTGAAAGCTGAAACAAGCATAGCACTAAAAAAATTTTGTGGATAACTCAAAGCCTCTCTCGAGTTGAGGTCTTCAAACCATAATCCACAAAAAGTGGTTCATTATATTGTCTACTTTATAAGTGGATCTGCGTAAACATTATTTCATTACATTTTCAACAGCAACATGAAATTTAAATCAATTTCAAACTGGTATGAGTCTGTAACCGTTCAAGAATTCCGAGCTTAATTAATCGATGGCTTAAGCGCCACTCTCTAAGAGAGACCACCGTTCACGTTTAGTTTTGCCCGACTTTAGAGACTGTTTTGGCTCAGGGGAAACTCTTGAACAGTTATTGGGGAAAATTGGCGAACTTCCTTCAATACATGCTAAATCTCCTTTCCCTTCATAAGCCGATATATCTTAGGGACCGTGAAGGGACGTCTACCAAATTGATTAAGCTCCCGAAATTACTGAGTAGTTTATTCGCGATAATTGGCGTTAAACGCAACTAAACTTTTATCGCAACTCAATCGAATTTGTTCTTATTTCTAGATTTGTTTATTCGTGCAAACATGGCCATGTAACTTAGCTCTAAACGTGCCTGCGCAGGTTTTTTGAAGACTCGACGACTGATGGGGCCCGTTGGTATCTTGATGACTCCGTTGCGGCTTGGTCAACGAAAATGGTTGCCACGCTGCGATTTGGCGCGCAATGACGAAAGGACCCGTGTGTGCAATATGGTCGAAGAGATGGGGAGGGAGTGGCGGCTGGAACGGAAGCTTCCGATTTTGTTCCACGAGAGTGATGGCGGAGTATGAAAGCTTTTTCCGTCCCCGGGACGATCCGCCTTTATGAATAGAGGCACAAGTACCCAAAGCGACCCGGCTTCGTGTACCTATCCGTTCCACTGAGCGGGGATCGGTGAAACCTCTATCCTTCGGTTTGGATCAGGTTCTCAGCGTGCAATTGACGGCACGAGCTCTCGGATTGTGCTCCGGTCCACAAACTTGATGGAGAGGGATCCTACCATCGGCTTCGGACGACCGATGGGTGATACTTCGCTATTTTTAGTTTTGGCGACTTTACTCGATTCTCCGATTAACTGCTTTCTTGAAACGGGCCTTCACGTAATCCACGGGTCTCGATGATCCTTAGACAGAATTCAATTAGCACCTCGACGGAGCCTTGGGTAGTCGCTAATAGACGATAAATATTTCCAGCCGTACGAAAAAAGCGCAGTACGCTGCACGTCCAACACGAATGTACATTTGTATTAAGTTAAATCGCTAACTCAATTCAATATACTTACCTTTTTTCGTAGAATTTTTTTAAATAAAAAAACACAAGCAGAATTGGTGATTCAAAAAGAACCTCAGTCCACTGAACAAAGAAAGAAACGCGAAACGATTAACACCACTAACAATGTTTAAAACTCACTCACTAACTTTGCCTACAGATTGGACTTACCAAATAAAACTTAGTTAACTTTAATAGAGCATTTCTGACCTCCAGCTGATGCTTTAGCGAAATGATTGAAAGGAAGAAATGTCTGAGCCAAGAAACTGCCTCTTTGAAATCTGAGCCCTATTCAATTATTTAAAATTACTACTTTTAACTATTCCTTAGGAGCATTATTCAAAAACCATGTCCAAGTCGTATGACGAAGGAGAGCATGGCGAATTTAAACCGCCTATTACAGATTCAGCACCTTGCTATATAAGTGAAGCTTTTGTATCATAAACCTTTAAACGCGAATTTGGCACATGGATAGCTCGCTTTTAGCAACGCGAGCCTTTTGAATTATTATTAAAATATCATTGGATTAATTTTATGCTCAATTATTTATTCTACAAATCAGTAACAAACAAAGCAATAATTAACAACAAAAAACGCAAAACATTATAAGTCAACACAACCATCGTACAGTGCACAACAAATTATTGCGCTCTGAGATTTCACCTACGTTCACGTATTCAGCAAAGTTTCATAGTTTAGTTAAGACTTAAAATTGTTAGCCAGAAATGCCTCGGAATTTGACTTTAACCCTTAAATGACGGACTTTTTACTTTGAAAAAGCTATATCTTCATGATGCCCTAGCCTTTCCAGCGGAAACTTTCACTTAAATCAAGGGGAATGGAAGTCAAATTTTGAGTACATGTACCCGCCGTCTTGATATTGAAGTTGTTTTTGTTTTTTTACTTTTTTTATAAACGGTGTCATTGCTTTAAGTTAATTTTTAACATAAATGATACACGAAAAGTATATGCATATTTTTTGGGATGTTCTAGGTCGTCCAAACTCTCCTGGAATATTTATTATGGACTGTGGCGCTATGACATCTGAGCAAAGCACCTTCATACATGAAACGGGTCCAACAATGTTCAAGAAGAGTGAAATTATTATGTTTCGTCCATCTCCATTGATATCAGTCGATCAAGCCTCTCAAAAATATCTTGGAATTCAGGTCAATTGATCGACTAGATCAACCTTGACTGGGCTACTGTCCTTAGCAACGCAGCGTACTCAAGCAGACTCATGAAGCTATACGATGGGATAATAATATATTTCCCAGCATAAAAAATGTTTGAGCTGTTTAGTGGAATACCTGTAACTAGAAATTAGAAGAAAAATTAGTATCTTCCATTTAATTCCAACTACCTTTGCTTATCTTCGACAGATACGCGTATTTCGTCTACAATGTGCAGACTTCTTCAGTGTCTCGTACTAATAACTTCGACTCGAAATACGTGTATCTGTCGAAGATAAGCAAAGGTAGTTGGAATTAAATGGAAGATACTAATTTTTCTTATAAAAAATGTTCTAGGTTCTCCGAATTGTGCTAAGGTTTAGGTAGTTCGTTGCCATTAGTTCAACCAAGACTAAAGTAATTCCCCTAACATCGGATAATGTCTTCGCTGATTTGTACATTATACATTACAATTTTACAAAGTTTACGTGAAATAACTGGCACATACTGAACCTAACGTTTGCATTAAAAAAAAATGGACAAAAATTGCCTCCACCTGCACTGGCGAAACTATCCATACAGCATCAATCAGAGTAACCCATGAGTCAGCAGACAAAATTTGACAGCTTTATCAGTCGAACTCTAACCGTGATGGCAAAAACAGTGGAACAACTCCGTTCAGAAGTGTGCGCGTTCAAATAACGCACCCCGCTTCGTCGAAAACGGACATCGTGCGGCACTTTGTGGACGCCGGGCACTCCCGTTCCGGCATCTACAACATCTTGGCACTATTAGACAACAATCAAAGCATCGAAAGCTGGCTGAGCTGAGGTCCATTGCTCCTCCTCCACCGCCGATCACGGTGGACAACTTTCCGGAGCTGCCGAAGCCTGCCGACCAGAACTAATTGTCTGGTTATGCTACAAACACTAACAACAAGCTCACAACAATCGACCGAATGATACCCAAAAAGCCGATTCGTCCAAAGCAGCGGTTCCGGGCGACCGAAGACAAGAAGCTCCAAAAGCTGCTAAAGAGGAAGGCCGAGGGAAAATTGGCTACATCGCTGCATGCGCTTGGCCGGGAGACATCGCACATGCAGAGGTAGAAGTCTCGTGGGACATCATCGCAGCCGGGGGATCTCTTCAGTGCGCTTGTTCGGATGGCTCTTCAGTAGTGATTTCGCTCGTGCAGGCTTCATTTGTTGGGTCCCCTTCTGGGATTATGCGTTCGCATTCAAAGCCATTTTCGTTGCTCCTGCCGGCTTCTTCAGAGTAGAGGCTCTAGAATAAATTAATCAGATTATCCTCAATCGCTCAATCGCTTGTGGATCGTTACAAATTCATCTTCTCCCGTTCGCAAACGCGTGATGTTTGTCCTCTTTCTTCGTCTCGCTCCTCACTAAAATACCGACATGGGTTTTCCTACCACGCGTGTCTCATTGATACGCAACATCTGTGAGAATCTACGCATTTCGGGATGCTGGTAGTATCTATCGTACGCAAGTCGTAGCTCCTCAAACAGTCTTTGGTGGGCATCATGGAATTCCCCAGAAACTTCACGAGATTTCCACTTGAAAAAGGATTTTATTTTGGGCTTGGCGTACGATATCCAGTATTTGATCCACGATTGATTGTGTCTTTGATGCCGTGTCTAGTGCTGCCACTTGTAATGAAATTCTATAACGTTTTCGACGGTTAAAAGGTGAGGCCGTAGGGACCAGAATCCGCACCCTGGCGCATGTCCAAGGTGGGGTAGACAAAGTCGAACTGTCCGAACTTTGTGGTCAGTGGTCAGGTGTTTTCTCTCAAACCGCTGCTCACATAGATGCGATCGAGGTGTGATTGTGCGTTGCCTCAGACAAACGTGAATCCCGTATCTCTTGGACAGAGCTTCTTCCATACATCGAGCAGTTGTAGTTGTTGAACAGCTGTTTGCACCACGTCAATGCAGGGCTAGTGTTTGTGCTAGATGAATTGCATATACGAAGCACGCAGTTGAAATCCCCAACGAGAATGATGTGTGGGGTATGATACTGAAGGTAGTAGTAGTGTATGCCATTGAAGAAATCTTCCCGTACAGCTCGTAGCGCAGTGCGTACATATTGTCGTGTCTTGCACTCTCAGTGCAACCAATCGACCGTTCAGAATCTTCTCGACGTGAGAGACCTGAATATATTCCCTTACAGCGATGGCCGTTCCTCTTCTCGCATGGTCTACATTAGTGAAAACGGTGAAGCCAGGCAATGAGAGCTGCTCATTTTCGATTTCTTGTAGGCACACAATGTCGAGGTAAGTAGTAGTAAATAATCTTGATCCTGCTCTTCGCTTTCTCGTTCTTGACAGTTTTTTTTTGCTGGGTGGCTAAAGCCTGTTCCGTTTGCTGCTCGTTCATGTGGATGTCACAGATTTTTTTAAACTCTCGTCCAACACGATGGTTGTTTTGGACGAATCAGCTTTTTGCTTCGGTGTGTGAGCTTTTTGCCTCTTGCTCGGTTTCGGTGTTTGAGTTGGTTTCAGACCTTTTGGTTTTTTTGAGTGGTCCAGTCTGCTTTGCTACGTTGGCGTAACTCTTCTGGACCAACAACTGTTTATTATGGACACACGAAATACCAGTATGCGCCTGCTTTTTGCAGTGTTTGCATGATTGCAGCTGTTCCTTGTACACGATGAACGCTTGCTACCCGTCGATCGTGATCCACGAATCGATGCTTTTCCGTATTATCATACGGGCCGACCATGTGCCGAGTGGAATACCTCCGAAATCGAAGCCATCACTCCATGTTAGTTCATTTAGCGACAATACCTCACGGTAGATGCTAAGGAACTCAACTATCTTCTCTTCGCACACATCCTCAGGAAGGTCATGAACCTTAATTTCTACACTGCCGTCTTCCATGGTGATGCGACGTTTGTTCTTTTTTCCACCAAGTTCCACTTCGTGGCGACCGTCATGTTCGTTTACAATTTTATGTGCGAGCGTCAGGTCGCTGACCTAAACGAACGCACACTGTTCACCCCTGTGACTCTGCAGTCTCTTTACATATTTTTATTCAAGCCTAGCACTTGTTTGCAAAGAGCATGTACTTTTTCATAAGACGGTTTCACTGGGAAGCACGAGAAGTCGATCCGGAACCTATTTTCTCGCGCCATCGCGGTACACTAGAAACGCACAACGCGGCACTGTAGACGATAGAGAGAATATCAACTGTAGAAGCTTGACTCGCGATAAATGCAATCGAATAAACACGTCTGCACGTCTCAGAAGCTGAGCGATAACTGACTATTCATAAACCACGTAGACTTTTCTGGGAAGAAGGTGGAGAGCTTTGACCAAAGTCTACGCTTCATAAAAAAAAATCAAAAAATTGTATGGAAAAAAGTCTACGAGGGAGGAGGATTTTCAAAAATGAGTCTACGTGGTTTGCAAGCAGGTCCTTGGTATGAATTGAAACTAGGGTGGTCCTTATTATCGCAAATCTAACTTTTTTTATTTGCAGAAATAAAGACATACATTATTCGGAAAAGTCGTAGAATAAATAATTTCAAGCAACTTTGAGGGTATGATATTTTTTCTACCTTTTGATATGACCGAATTCGAGCATTTTTTCCTACGTAGCTTAGGGTGTCGCTATCAGTTATTTTGCTGTAACTATTTTATTTAAAAAATTTCGGTAAAGTTGTATGCCCATTGATTGTAGAACAATAAAAGTACAACTTTTGGTGTGCTGAAATTGTCTCTATCGTATGTCATACAAAAGTTATTCTGGTTTTTGTAAACAAAAAAGGCCTTTTTAAAATGTTGGTTTTTGTAGTTGTGGCACACTACAAAAATATTTCCTAACAGAATTTGAATGTATTTTTATTATTGCATATCAAGTCTTAAAACTGGGTATAGGTTATTTTCTATAGTTGAATAAAACACATTTGAAATGGGCGTAATTTTAAAAGAAAATCGTTAATTACTCGCTAACGTTAAGAGACATTGGCAAGACTTACACGTTAAAACTTGTATCTTTTTAAGTAACAAAAATCATCTCAAAACAACGTTGTTGGCATATTTGAAATAAAAAAGTTAAAGTGTTTTTTTTCTGTAGGGACGCCGTAAAAAATGCTCGAATTCGTTCATATCATAAGATACAGAAAAAAGTAGACTTTACAATCAAAATTACTTGAAATTATTAATTCTAGAACTTTTCCGAATAACATGTGCCTTTATTTCTGCAAATAGAAAAGTTAGATTCTCGATTTTTCTGGAAATAAGGACCACCCTAGTTTTCATTCACACCAAAAGAAGCGCCTTGTTATTAGAAACAACTTTGTGGAAGACAATTTTGTTCCAAAACTTCAAACCTAGGACTTCACAAAATTCGTTGTTTTTAAAAGGTATAAGTGTTTTCAATTCGATGCCTATACACATCAAACGTGCAGCAACACTAACAGTTTTTAAGAGAAAATGTATTTCACACATCAAAGATGCCTTTTGAACAGCTACTCTGTTAACTTTTTACTCTTGACTAATTTTGTATCTTGACGATGTTATTACAACGGATATTTTTGTATGGTTTATTGTTAAATGTTTTACATTTGCCATGGGGCACAAACAAACTATACTTTTCGCCTCGATGATGATCATGGATTTAAAGTTTTTATTTTGTTATTGTATTTTAAAGTAGTTTTTATTTTTTGTGTAGTCTTCAAAAGTTTGAGCCTCGCGCGCGGTATGCAGGTATAGGTAAAGGACTTATTTTTGAATTTCCTAACATACTGGCCTTTGATGCTTGAGAAGATGCCATGAAATAGTAGTGGGTTGCCTGGCTGGTTGTCGAGGAATTCTTTGTCAGTTCTGTTGTGGTTGAAAGTAAGAGTTTGACTAGGGCCGGTCCAGGTTTTTTTCGGTTTGGAAATTTTCTCGATTTCCTTTATTGGGGATATCCTTGGTCAGCCCAAAACTAAGGTGGCGGTTCCATTAGTGTTGAAACCTCATTGACTCTGTAGCGGGCTGGATCGGGTATTGCCTTGTATTTTGATAATGTCCTTATACAGGATTCTGTGATTTGAATTGTAATAGAATTTTCTGATCGCTGGGATTACTTGCGAACATTTGTGGTTGACATCAATAGCTTATCACAATTATATCGCTGTAAAGCAAATGAACAGTTTTGGAAGAAGTTTATATCTGTAGATGAAATCAGTTCGTTTTTTGTTTTGCATAACTGGTTGAATTGTTTTTTAATCAATTATCTAATAGATAAATCGTCTAGCTCAAACCCTTGTAGAAGTAAGTGGCGGGATCATCATCATCATCATGAAAATGTATCTTTCCAGCTAAATTCACATTCTGGACCACTGTGCTTTGTTTTTGGGCCATTACCACAGAAGAATTAAGTTTTGCTTTTAAATACTAATTAGTTTGGAAATTTCAATTTGTCAATATAAAACACTCTAGGGATCAATGCGTCGAAAGGTCATCGCTTCGTTATTGCTTATTTATTGATCAACTGTACATCAAGCTAAGAAAGGTTTAATTCCAACGTCGTTTCTTAAATTCATAAATTAAATAATTTAAAATCAAAACAGTGATAGCTTCGTCATAAGATGCTCAAAAGCATTTGAACAATTAAATGCGAAACATATTACCATTACTTCGAACTCTCCAAACATCAACTAGAAAGTCTCTGTTTCCTGCATTCATGCTGCCATGCTCCAGCATGATAATCGTTAAAACGGCATAACTGACGTCGGTGTAGAAGTCGACACCTTGTTGAGTTCGCAGATCTCTCTCTCCATCTCGTGAGAGCATAAAGTGTAACAAAAGAGAAGCAGAAAACCTATGCTCGTGTAGGAGACTGGAATTCCTGTACCGCCGTGAGGTGAGAAGTGAGCTTTGGAGATGCAGAACCTACGGGTCAACGTTATTTCTATGCTGCACCGATGCTAAGGCTCCACTCATTGTTCATCGGTGCGTGGTGGCGTACGGTTGTGTCTGGTTATTGGCTTTCCTTGCTGACCGTGTGCGTTCTATGTAGAGGTACGTGTTCTGGCAAATGCAGTGTGTATTTTTTCTGCTTTAGTGGGATAAAACTTTCCAACTTCATCCGGTCTATACGCACTTGTTGAGGAACTTCCGAATGGTGTGAGTTTTCAGAACTTCATAATTCTCTTGCGAGTATAAGTTTTCCGCCTGTCTCTTTAGAAGCTGAAAAACAGGCGTTAAAAGTTTACCGTTTCCGAGTGCTGGGAACATGTGAGGCAGCAAAGGATTTAGAGTTCAATACAATTCCTCGCGAAAGTGGAAATCAGAGTAGAGTGGATTTTTTAAAGCAAGGATTACATCGTGACACATTCCCGAAAGCTTTTTTGTTATTGCCTCATACTCCTAAATGTGCTACAGTTCATTTTTTTGTGAATGGTGAGAAGATGTACGAACACCAAGTGTAAAACGGGAGAAATAAGCAAACCAGGAAAATCAAAACTCACGGTGTGCTAAGTACGGTGAAAAGTGTGTTTGCTCTGCCCAGTCTATAGTGAATGGAACAAAGTGAATAGTCGAGTTTTATTACCATGTTATTTGCACTTGGAGAAAATACAAACAAATAATATTTTGAATATTTCACGCCGAGCTGCCACACTTGGAGAATAGACCGCCACCGCCACTGCAGTAGGAGATTGCCTGGTTTCACTTTTTCCGGTATGTGTCAACAGTGAGAAAAGCTATCATCTAAGCTTAGGGCTACACATGAATGGTTGGGTTTTATGGAACGGGCGGTCGCCTTGGGGATTAGCTGTTTTATTGGGAAGAAAGAAAGAGGAAAGATTACGCGTTTACAGGTGAAATACATTTGCATAATGCATCGGGCACGTACTATTGACAATAGTGATTTCTAATGCTATCGAGCGGTAGCAATGAGTTCAAGCGTTACATGCTTCATGGGTGGTTGGTTAGATGAGTGCAAACACGCGTTAAAATATTAAGTTGTGACCGCGAGAAATACGTGCATATGAATTTGCTCGCAATTGTTTGCGGTCCAATCGATGATCACATCAGTACAGGAATTATCCTTGGCACGTGCTGAGCGTTCGGTTTGTAATGAAAACGGCGAATTAGCTGCATGCTGCTGATGTAAATTATGTTTGTTTTAATCTCGTGGCTTCAAATTATAAACATTCAATTGTCTTGAATATCCCTAAATTAAACAAATTACTTTCTAGTCTGTCGTTTACATCGTGGTGATAAAATGTTTTATAGATGTACATATATGCCGAATATAGAGTATTTTTATTGTTATTTGTTATTGTTATTTACTCGACCTTCAAGTGATCTAAATTTGGCTTAATTGAATCGTTAAGGCGAGTAATGCAATCTGACTATATAGAAAATAGTTGCACGTTACAAACTAACTGTTCACACAGCTAAAATAACTATGTTTTAATAAGAAAATCGTAGACCCAATGTTAGAAACATATTCATTTCTATGTTCCCAACTATGGCCTGTTATATCAATAATGTAGTAAAAATGTTGTTATTGGTAAAATTTCAAGTGGAAAAGCATGAATTTGCGATTGTTTATATTCAAGTGCCTCATCTAAACACAAACCGAAGGAACTAAATTATTGTATAGTGAATTTTAATGTTTTAATTATTGAATGGCTAGACAATCATATATGAATATCGCTTAAGTGTTTCGAAGCAGTTTTATTTTAGTTTGTTTTGTGAAATTATGTGTTAAATAAAACGAACACAGCTGGCGATGCCTGATCTCATAATATTAGAATAAAAAAAACAATACAAAGACTGCATTCAGTAATAAATCCATCGAATGGGACGAAGTTGCATCCACGAGTAGACCCAATTCGGTGCTTATAGACCGACGTTAAATCCATATCCCTCGAAAGTTTCTGACTTTATAAAAAGAGTTGTGTAACTTTTCCTGAAACAAACTACCAAAGATTTTACCAAACTCATTTGAGCAAATGTATTACTAGTTGAATCTTGCTTACAGCTTAACAACCTTATGAGTAATAGTAAAAAATGTAATGTTCTCGATGCCTGCATAAAAGGCTGAGTCAAGGGACACATACCCTAGGTCATATTTGATTAAAGATGCATTAGCGAAAATAAAATTGATCTTCAAAACATATGCGACCTGTTTAAAAAGAACTCCACATTAAAATATTGATGCTAAAGATCTAAACAAATGTTTATATTTTTTTACCTGTGGTACGAAAAAAAAAATGCTGTATAAACCATCGACTCCATCTCAAACAAGCTGTTAATAAATTCACTCAAATCGTCTATCGCCTCCGATGTGTCTTTCCGGTCTGCATAGGTGGCCATCCAACAGTTTTCAAATTCAAAATGAAATAAAAAAGTTACACCAAAAAAATAAACTGTTTTTTTTTAAGTCCCACCCTTAGGAAAGTTAGAAACACTGCAATAAAATGATACGTAGATGAGACAGAAGTTTAATTTTTTGAGCAAAGTTTCCTTAAATTAAAATATTTACAATTCCGTAGAAGTAAAACATCCGCTAAATCATGAGAAAAAAGAGTTGAAATTTTTACACAACAAATAGATTTTGTTTTTAAAATTAAATCGCCTGAAGACATCACCTGTCTAATATTAATGGTTTTCGAGTTATCGAGTTTTGTCGCGAAATTTCTCCATTCGTACCATAGTGCAGTGTCGACTTTTAATTAACTTGATAAGTGTTGATCGGCATCGGGGTTTTGTTTTCCAAAATCATTTTGTTTTAGTAAAAACTTGCAATGCAAAATAGTAAAAAAAGCATTTCAGAATACCTTTGTTTCAGAAAAACTGAATACTCCTGACCTAGAATAGACTGCTTTTCAAAAACCATAATCAATAAATCCGGTAGACAACCATCTGCTATGCTAAAAGGAAGCGTAAACAACGAAATTGTTTGCTATCTTTCATGCACCATACAACAATGTTTGTAATCTTTCATACAACAGACTAGATTCAGGCGTTATCTGACTTAAATTTACATGAAATAGCCCATTAATTTCTGCCAAACCTAGAGTTCCCTTTGTGTGCATTAGATAACGCAGAAAATTACTTTTTTTTCAATCTGAGTAGATGTAAAATTCAAGGGTCCAATGTATTAAAATGCTGCTGCCGTATCAAAAATAAATATCAAATGAAATTCAGCTCGTCATCCTTACAACTGAACTAAAACACTGCAAACAAAACCAATCATTGTTTTCATGTGTCCCACAAATGTTTTTCTTTTTTTTTGTCATGACAAAAATATACTTTTTGATTGGCAAATATACTGCATATGTGGTTTTTGTGTGGAAACTGTGGCCACATGAATGATATGTGGCAATCTAAATAGAATTTTGCCAATGAAATTGTGTGAATTGCGTTGGTTTTTCACATCAAAACAACGAACATAAACAAATGATGTTTATTAAATGACTGAACCAGTTCATCCTATTTTCATAAAATTCTCAACGAGCATGAACCTTGATTATTTTCTCTTTCTTAATAAGATTCAACAAATGATTTTTGAAGGAATGTTATTTTGATAACATTAAACTGACATGAACTGCATCCAATTAAATGTTCTTGCACTTTCGTGAATACATATTTTAAAAATCAATTAATAAAACCAACAAAACAAGGGTTTAAAACTTGGTTCTTGGCCTTTTAAACTATCAAAACGACAGTTTTTCTCAAACGGATTTCACCAAAAAGTGCTAAACAATGACTGCAGATGTAGATCCCAACCTAAGATTATCCTCCTATTTATACGTTCAAAGCAATGGAAAAATGAGATTCGACGTGAATGTATTTTTTGTTTTGTTTTTTTTTCTCAAGCAAAGCGTGTAACAACTAATGCTCAAAAAGTTGCATATGGTATGATTGTACTTGCCACACAATCATACTAATGCAAAAATGGTCCTGGCATCGAAAGCTCCTAATTAATAACTATGGAAGTGCATTGAGATCACTAAGTTAAGGACAAGCAATAAACTAATTGCAATAAGCTTCGCAATTTCAAATGGACTCACATCATCATCTTAGATATAACTGAAACTTCATTTCTTATTGCACTTCATCTTGCAAACTATAAATAAAACATTAATTGTTATGTTATGTATTCTCCGTGCGTGGAGTAACGATTATGATGTAGAAGGAGATGTTCGCTCATCATCATGAGGCACCAAGAGTGCACATTAATGTTTTTCTGTTCAGTGTGCGGCAGGTAGGAAACTGAACAGATGTTTGCAAATTTGAGCGAAAAGGGCATGTGTCCAGTGGTGCTCGAACCATGGACGTCATCCTTTGCCTAACATCCCATTGCTGGATAGGTTGTGGCACGGACAAGTCCGCCACCTCAACAGGCCTGGAATGGAAAGGGGTCTCAAACTACTATAGAAACATGTTTGTTTCAAAAAGCTCCTACGAGTTATGCAGAAATTCGTGTTTTATTTGTATGTGTATTCAGTTTGAGTTGCAAGCTGATCGTCGCTTCCATGACCAATATTACTCCGTCTAGTTGGAGGAATTGCTTATCAATACTAATTGTAATTAACTGAAATCACAACAAAATAAGTTTATTTCTAATTTCTAGTAATATCGCCGTTTTCACCTACGTAATGCACTATTAATAACATGAGGATCGATACTAATACTCCCAACAAAAGCGCAATTACACACCTTTCAGTTCAACACAGAAGACATAAACTAATACATTCACTTTCCATTGACCTTCACTTCAATTATTTACATCTCGCAGCAAGGTGTCACCAATACAAACGTTCCAGTTTATACGTGCATCTGCACGTTATAAATCGTTTACACTGAGGTTGTTTCATACACAGGAATGAATGCGATGTAAAACGATGCAAAAAAACTTCTTAAAAACCGAGTAAATCCCTGGATTCGCATAAGACCCGTAATTTATGAAAACCTTGTAAAGAGCGATAAAAGTTATGTTTAGCAAACGAAATCTACTCGCTTAAATTCTAAAAACTACGTATTATTCCAAAAACCACGTCAAATTCCGAAAACCCCGTAAAAAATGCGAAATAAGCGACTTCAGTGTATTATCATTTTTCGCATAATTTTTCAAAAGGTCCTAAGTATTGTTACTCTCTCCTCTCTCGTCATTTTGTTGTTAATTACGACGCCATTATAAAAATTTCCAACGGTTTCTCCTTACAAATCCTGCTGTCTAGCATTTTTTGATATTTCCATACAAAATAACAATTTGGTTTATATAATTTTTTTTCATTTTACATTATCATTATTATTATTTTTTATATAAACCTGTTGGAAAACAATACAAACCAAATAAAAAAGAAATCAAGTAAATCCATCGTGTTGTTCGTGAGTTTTGCTGTCTAAAGGACAGCATTTCATTTTTATATGTATAGATAGATTAACGTAAACAAAGTTTAAATAAGTATCTCTTTACATTTAGAGAATGTGGTTGTTCAATTTTGTTGGCAGTGGATACAGATTCAAGCAATGAATGACTTTATTTTAGATCTGTGGTGTAGTTTTTAACTAATTTTAAATCTATATCCATTACCGACGAGAAGGTAATAACTCTCTGTATCTGTTTCTGGTGCTATTGTGTTTGTGGGAGCAAGCAGATCCCAGAAAAGTACGCTTGAAGTCATTGTTTACATATATTACTTTCGAATTTTTGACTTCTTTGTCTAGAACTGTGCTTTTTCTGATGCTGAAATGCGAGATTTCTCCCAATAGCCCTAACCTAACAACATAGGAGTAAATTGATCGTACATTGTAACTGTTATTGGTTGACCATTAATAACGTTGTTTTTATTATCTGAAGAATACAGCAGCTTAGGCTTTGTGCACAAATTACGTAACGCAGAAAAACGGGATTTTTTACCCCCTCTCCCCCCTATGTAACAATAAGTAACGCGTGATTAGACTCCCCCCTTTAATTACGTAACGCTCACGGACCCCCCCCCCCTATTTCTCAATTGTTATAAAGTCATCGCAAAAACTGTCATTGCGGTGATTTTGATGTTTAAATCTCATTTGGGTAACTTAAAATTAGTGAAGATGCAAACATCAGTCAATTAATGTCATTTAAGTAACTTAAAGCTATTATAAAGGTTACGAAAAACATTGCACTCGTTGTACTGCATTTATTCAGGTTACTGGATGTTTATAAAACTGTTTCAAATATTAGTTCAACAAGTTTACTCAAATGTCTTTCAATTATTTAAAGTATCACAAAAAAAAAGTTTCATTCCTATCATTTAAATCTAGTTTAAAGATTGCAACAGTATTTTATGCAATGCATTATATTAACCTATTGCAATTTTTATAATCTAATTATTATTAGTTTCTATTAATTAATAATTATTAATTTTTTTCAAATATTCTAATCAGAGTTTTTGATCCGTGCAGTGCATGAATTAGAGCTGTGTACGACTAATTCATGACGGCAAAAAAAATAGAACAAAAGGGGCAGTAACAAGTGCATTTGAGGTAGGCTACACGCAGGGGAATATTGGGTGATTGAACGCAATAATTAGAATCAACATTTCCTGTGTATTAAATTAAACCACACATTGTTTTAATATTATGCAATGATATATCATCACAAACTAAATTTCTTGTCGAATCCAATATGGTTAATGAATTATTATTTCCAACAGAAATCATTATCGATTCAACAATATAGTTTTGCAGATTCAACAATCAACAACAAATTTAACAAAATTTCATATTATTGAATGGTTCTTTTTTGCAATTCAACCACTTTGGTCGAATCAATGCATAGGTGTATTGTTTCCAAAAATCTTATTTTTTGATTCAACAATAAGTGTTTTTTGTTTTTAATAGAAGCCTCTTTTACAGCGCTTTTAGAAACAACAAAATTTATTGTTGGTTCAAACATAAAATTGGTATTGTTTGAATAAATGAAATTTATGAGTAAGCCGTGAGTCAACAATAAAATTTGATGAATTTATACAGAACTATATATTTCTTGGCATGTAGATCTACCGTTTATGGACAATTGCGTCAATTGGTGATACAAATCGTCATAAGATGACGACCTTTCGTTTAGAAGATCACATTTAAAAAGTACGTCTCTATTTATCGAAGCTTTAGAATTTGTTCTGAAATCAAAAGAAAGACTTCCATTTTCCTTAAAATGTCAGCTTTCTTGCATAATTTGGCCGTAAATGTGTTTCTATTATGGCCACTCCCATAAGGAATACATGCAATTGATCATCAAAGGAACCAATATTTAATTGGCGATAATTGGTGCAGTGTTCCAGTTATGGCAAACGTGATTAATAATACAAAAATAAAGCTTTGGCTCAGTTTTGATATGTTTGCTTCAAATTAAGGATTTAAAGCTTTCATTTAACGTTTTGAAAGTGGGGTTTTCGCAAAAAAATTAAACATGGTTCTTAACTAGTATCAATTAACCCTTTGCTACTTGCTACTTTGCTTGGCACACATGAAATTTTATTGATATTCAATTGATTATTTACTTTTGATTTTTTTATCAAATTGGTTATTTTGTTACGTAACGAATTTAAAACCCCCCCTCCCCCATATGTCACAATAAGTAACGGTTGCTCAACCCCCCTCTCCCCCCTTAATGCGTTACGTAATTTGTGCACAAAGCCTTACCAAACTCTTTCTTTTGTGCAAAAAAAATCACGCCTTATTCTTAGCCTCATTATTTTTTCTAATAATATTCTACATATTTAGTACGTAAGATAAATAATATTGAGTCTTGAATCAGCAAATAAACATAGTTTAAATTAGTATTTGTTAAAATCTATGATAGATCGGATCACAAAAAAAAATATAGTTGAACTTGGTGTCATGATAAAAACACAAGAGTTATTCCAATAAAAATCTCGTAAAATCCTTGTTATATTATTAAAATTTAAAATTCTCCGCCCTTCATATATGTTTCATCTCAAACCAGCAGTCATCAATTGAATTGACGTATTGCTCCTTCAGATTATTGCATAACAATATGAAGTAACGATATTATATAATTACTAATAGCAATACCGTCAGCCATTCTTCACATACCGTCGAGTAGAACTTCATGACAATTCAACATTTCGTAGATTGTGCACACATTATATTGGCGTTGTTCATGGTGATGAGTCACCTCCGATTTTTTTAAATAATTTAATTAGCCAATTGTATTCAAAATTGGCTATGTTAATTGACATGAGCAGCACCAAGTCAGCACATCAGTATAATTTATCTTTTTATCCTTCTTCCGGAGCGAGGTGAGTTGAGTAATAACAATGGATAAAATAAATGATTACTGAAACCAAGCCGAACGAGTACCGAAAACGTGGTACCTTTCATAATGTGGAAAGTAATATTATTGTTGTTGTTTCTTATTAACAGTGTCATCCAACACTTATTTTGCCGCGTTTTGTCAGTTGCAACTGAATTGTTTAAGATTTATTTAAGTTCATACGAATTGGGTCGATTGGACTGCTTCGGGTACCAATTCTGAGCCAGCTTTCCATAATGGCATGATGCCAGGTCAGACCAAAACAGCACCGAACTGTTATGCGTCCGAGTGAATGGCAATAGCCATTCATTAAGACATTCTGACACGAGAATTCGTTCATTAATGATGCCAGGCGCATGTATAAAACTCTAATTCCGGAATCTGCTTTGAATCCGCTTTGCAAGATGTTTCGTCGTCCTTTATCAAGCAACCGTACTCCTGTAACATAGTGCCATATAATTTCTGCGCTCGTGGATTTGCGCTTTTGTTATGCGTATCATTACAATTTGGAGCAACATTCACTTTTAAGGTCTTCAGACCCGCACTTTTCTTCACCTTCTAGACGAACGATGGAGACATTTTTAAATTTTTTGTACACATCTCAGACTGGGATAGTTGAATTTTTCTTAAATCCTTTTACCACTGCCTTCTTCTCCGTGACAAATCGAGAATCGTGGTTGCTTCCGGAACCGACCTTTTTCTTTAACGTTAAGCGCTGCTGAAAATTTTTTGCTCTTTATAACTTTCGATTTTGCGATATTCAACGACTTTGCAACATCGCCAGGCGACATATCTGATTTTCCACCATTGTGTGCAATATTAGTTCGCGCATGCGTTCTTTATTTGACGCACATACGTTAGTATTCATATAGTGGTGTTCGTATTACCTAACGCCTGGAACAGACATCCCAAGTAACAATTCAAATGTAAATTGGTTTTATTCATGTTTTATCGTAGTTTTATCAAAGCATTATGGAGTTTATTTGGTTTTTTTGAGCAATATAAGGTGACGAAATGTATTCAAACATATTCAATTTATCTTTTGGAAGGTCAATAGGAATTATTTTAAAACTTTGTGATCCTAAGGTATGGGTCTTACACCTATCTAAAATTAAATCGCATATTCATTAAGATTAAAAACAAAACAGAAGTTTTGTCCAATTATGCACAAAACTAAGATTTAATCCACCATGACATTATGTATGAACTATCTTCCCACTAACAAAAACCTGTTTTGTATATCGCACACTATTTCTTTGCGCTCTGTATGTTGCGCCTGATCGAGTTCGGGATTATGATCTCATTGTGAGTATCAATGCCGATCTGTTTACTCAGTTATCGAGAGTGCGACTCCAGTTGATGAGATATTCGTTTTAGACTACTTCTATTTGCCTGGCGTTTCGTGGAGGCCTGGCGTTTCGTGGAATTTCTATATCCAGGTCCTGACGGTTCTACCTTTCATGCAGTTGCTATTGATCTTCTAGACAACTATAGCGCAGCAATGCTTTCTTAAATCAACTATGTAGTAGGCGAAAATAACCGCAGTTTAGACCTCTGCTTCGTGAGCTCTCAAGGATCCATTCATCTCCAGGCTTCTTGTCCATTATTTAAACCAGTTCCGCAGCACCCTCCTTTGATTTTTACTGTTGAATACCAACTAGTTCGCGATTTCGACGACTTTCCTGCAGCGATTTTTTACAACTTTCGTAAAGCTGACAACCGTAGCATTATAAATGTGTTATCTGCAGCGAGGCTGCAGCGCAAACTTTTTCATGTGTCTTGGCATATGGCATTGACATTAACACCCCGAAAGGAACTCATCACCATTTTTCTCGCGCTCCCTGTCAAACGAGCGATCTACGACGGTTGAAGTCAATCAAAAGAGCAGGTTTGAAAAGATTTACGAAGTATCGCACGCTCACTCTGAAACTTCACTATGTGCGGCTAAATCACATATACCAACGAGGCAGTCACCATTGCTTTTCACATTTTCAACGCGGCATTCAGCGTAAACTAAAACTGCACCCGAATTCCTTCTGGAACTACGCGAACGAACAACGTAGGGAGTCTGGCCTCCAATCGTCTATGGAATTCAGTGGAGAAGTTTCTGCCACTCCTCAAGATATGTGCCGTCTGTTTTCCTACAAGTTTTCCAGTGTATTCACAGATGAACAACGATGTTATCCTGGCAGCTATGAATGTTCCTGTAGTCGGTCAAACGCATGGTGCAATTGATGTCGGTAGACCTGATAGTGTTCCACCCGCCTTTTTGGTGACGTATATCACTTGTTTATTAATTCGCTTACATCGTCTATTCTGCATGCCCTTCTCCAGCGGCAGATTTTCATCCTGCTGGAAGTTTGCCCATATGTTTCCTGCCCATAAAAAAGGAAGCAAACGAGCCGTGGATAACTATCGAGGTATTACACCGTTAAGCACTATATCGAAGTTTTTCGAGCTAGTAATTATGGAACCGTTGCTCTCTCATTGCAAGCAGTATTTGAGTGCTGATGAACATGGGCTTACTTCTGGTCGCTCTACAACCACTAATCTGCTGTGCCTGACTTCGTATATTATCAAAAGCACGACTGACCGGGATCAGACGGGCGTTATATACACCGACCTATCTGCAGCATTCGACAAATTGAATCATGCCATTGCGGTTTCTAAACTCGACAGGCTTGGTGTAACCGGTAATCTTCTGAGTGGTTCCGCTCATATATCACGGGTCGCCAATTAATGGTCCTATAGGAGATTGCAGATCAGCTAGCTTCTCCGCTACATCAGGTATACCTTAAGAAAGGCACCTGGGACCGTTGGTTTTCGTACGCTATTTCAATGACGTGCATCTGGTTATCGAAGGTCTTCGCATATCGTATGCAGATGACCTCAGAATCTCTTTACGAATCTGCTCGATTAATGGCTGCCACTTTCTTCAACGCCAGTTGGTGCAATTTGAACCGAATGGCAGTGAACCCTTCCAAGTGCTCCGCTATCACGTTTTCACTAAAAAAAAGCAGCCGATTATGTTCAACTACGACCTGCTTGGTTCGTCAATCGAACGCGTCAATCAGGTAAAAGACCTGGGTGTGATCTTAGATTCACAACTATCATTCAGGCAACACATCACATATATTGTTGACAAAGCGTCTAGAACCTTAGGGTTCATATTCAGGATAGCTAAGAACTTCTCCGACATCTACTGTCTGAAATCACTTTATTGTTCCCTGGTACGATCGATCCTCGAGTATTGTTCTGCTGTTTGGAACCCAAACTACAACAACGGTGCCGAGAGAATCGAATCAGTTCAGCGTCGCTTTCTCCGTTTTGCGTTTCGTAGACTAACTTGGAATGATCCCTTGCGGCTACCCAGTAACGAACACCGCTGTCAACTGGTCAACCTTGAGCTGCTCCGGACTAGAAGAGACACAAGCATAGCCTTGATCGTTGCCTGAGGCAAATCAACCTGTTTGTTCAACTTCGACCGCTTCGCAAAAATCTCATGTCAATGCTGCCTCTGCATCGAACAAATTATGGAGTACACAGTGCGATTTGCGGACAACAGAGAGCGTTCAACAGAGTGGCCTCTGTCTTCGATTTTCATATCCCACGAGATGCGCTTCGTCGAAGGTTTTCTTCTACTTTTGCCAGCAAGAGTAACGGACTATGAGATCAACACTTACTATTTATTTTTAAATGTTTTTATGTTATGACCAAGCTCATATGTGTAACTTTAAATTTAAACAATGTATTTTTAAATGATTAACACTGGGGCTACACCCAGCCTGTTGATGAATAATAACAATAAAGGTATACCAACACATCCACTACGCTTCATTAAAAACGAAGCTTGTACAAAGTGACCCACTCATTAGACCATAAAGATTTTAAAAATGTTCTAGTGAATGATATTATAACCTCATGAAAACCTCCATAAAACCTAATGGCTGCCATGAAACTCAACAAACGGCCAAATGGCCACAGCTTTCAGACTTTAATGTAATATCGTGGTTGGTTTTTAGTGTTCTGCTTAGCTCGATTCTCTGCTCTTCTGATTCATTTAGCAGTAAGTAATATCTAAGAAAAAAAACTCAAGCGGTACGGGTAATTTTGTTTGATACAAAAATATCCAAACCACATTGAGTTTTTTTATCGCTCCATGCTCCAAATCATGTGCGCATTTAATTTTAGAGCCAAAATTGTACGAGTTGAAAACAACGAAAACAAAATTGAAACAAATATATTCAATAAATTAACAATAAATTTCTTGTAATTTACGGAATTATCTAAAGGAATGCTGAAATTGGTTTCCTAAAATTCATTTGGTTTACATTTAAAATTCGGAACATTTTTTCCACATTTCAATTATTTCTTATAGGTATTTCAATATGGCAATTGGAAAAAACACAGTTTTGCTAAAGAGCCAATTTATCTTCGCATTGACTACCATAAAACCAATTCACCGTTCAATGCATTTACTGGAGGCAAAATGGTTTTAAAATGCTTTTACAGCTGACCATAATAAGGTAATTATAATGAATCTTTAAACGGCATTTCAAAACAGCATTTTACGAGTTCATAAAGTCTAAAACTTTGATAGGAGTGGAAGGAATTTGAGTAAACAACGTTTAAAGATCGTTGAAAACAAGCGGCGTAGGTTCTTATAAATCTGACTAAAACAAAGAACCTTTTGGAATCTTTTGGAACCTCTTGGCACCACTGATTTCTAGTGGCTTTTATAAAACTTTAATAAAACCTAATAAATTTGGATAGCTTTGGCAATGTCACTTGGGTAGTGTCCTTTACTCTTACTTACTCAACTACTCAGCAGGCAACATCGGTGTTTGCGTTGATTAATTTTTTTTAAGCTGACAACTGTTTCAAAACGATCAATAATTTATCAAATTACCAGTCAAATTTCTCAATAAGGACCCAATTTAGATCGCCAATGTTTTGTGTGCTGCTGACATTTAAGTCCATAAGATTTTCACTGGGGCCATTTACAACTTGACTGCAGATATCACTAGTGAATCTCGAGTTCTTTCTCATCTATTTAAATCATGTTTGCATAACGAGGATATTATAATAAATATTCGCTGATTATTCAGCTGATGTAAGCATTATTATCAATATTTTGTACCAATATATTCTTTATCAATTGCATTACCTACAAATTTCGAACAGTTTTTTGAATTCTGTGAGAAAACACTGTTCTTCACCAGTTTTCATTCCTCCCGAAACTCATATCTAACTGGAATTAACAGCTCTTAAAAAACAAAAAATAAAACTATCCCGATACTGTGCTACCGAAAATTAATGCAAAATCGATTGAAAAAACTGTAAAAAAATATTGTCTTTCAAGAAAATCTGAAAAGTCAGTACAAATCTACAATTCTATTGGAGGTCTGAAGACGCTGGATCATAACCGACAAATGAAACGCGTGGCATATTGCAAAAAACCTATCTCTTTGTTTTGCAAAGTAAAAAAGGCAAGGTTAAAACGACAAAAACAACGACACAGTAACATAAAAGCCTGAGCCAACCTTTTTTCGGTTGGATTCCTCAAACATATATTAGCCTCTTAAAAAGAAAACAAAGCTGGAGATTGTAGCATATGAGGATAACCGCTATTTTGCTATTCTTCTCGTGTACCTGTGTCGCCCAAGAATTTTTTTCCCCTCTATCTTTCCTTCATTTTTTTTTTTCTTCAACATTTCCACCAGTGACAATCTAAGTCATGCTGTTTTTATACCTCCTACAACCACCAATGTCCATTGTTTTCCGTCATTGGACGGAATCATACTGTTATAATCCAGTTGTTGTTGTTCGTTTTCAACGTGATTAGGATACTCAGAAAATTGCATCTCTTCTTTTTTGTTGCTTTAGATTGAGTTATGTATTGGCACTATTTGAGCATATGTTTTTAAACAAAGTATAGTGTTCTAATATATAAGTTTGTTTTCCAAGGTATTTGCATCTTCTCTTGAGAACAGATTTACTTACCAGTTAAATAGCCAATGTAAGGACAGTTCTTATAAAGTTAACCACCGCAAGCGTTGTCATCAGTTTCAAGTCAAAGGCCATTCAATTTGGGAACGAAACACATTAAAATCTCATTCCAAGTATCTTCCAGCTTTGACAGGATTATCCGGTAACGAGCTTAATTTTATGTCGTCTTTCATGTTGACTAGTAAATGACGATTACAGACGGAAGTAACGCTAACCGCAAAAGAAAACTTCATAAATAATTAAAGTACACAAATTTATACAATTATCTCACCCTCAAATCGGTTTCTCGACGACAAGCTGCGATACATATTTTATGTCTGCTCAAAAGAAAAAAGGTATTCGTTTGCCATTGAAAGGCGACCATGCTTCCCGTTCAAAAGGCAACCTGTCCTTCTTTTACTGCTTTATATGCTTTTCTCAGCTGTGCGGTTTTGTTTACTGGTAGATAACAAACAGCGCATGAATAAGGTGAATTCTGATATTATTGGATTCGTCTCAACAGGATTGTTCTGAAACGAATTATGCTGCCTTGAGACTCGCTTACGGCAATAATGGTTATTCATGCCGTCATTGTGGGTGGAATTTTCAATGAGAATCAAAATGTCAAGAATTTGAAAACCAGTTACCAGAAACGTTTTGAAAATTTCACAGAAATAATTGGTGGACTAAATGTTGACTATATCAATATTGAACTCATTTTTAATCTCCTGATAACTTCATTAAAAAAATAATGAGTTTTGACAGGCGCGTAAAATTTCCCCTCGTTTAATTCCATGCGAAGTGAGGAATAAATAACGAAATTGTTTGCAATCCTTCATGCGCCATGCAACAAAGTTTGAAATTTTTCATACAATAGGCTAGATTCAGGCGTTATCTGGCTTAACTTTACATTTTCTGACAAATCTAGCATTCCCTTTATGTGCATTATATAACGCATAAAATGCACTGTTTCTTTTTACCAGTTTTTAGCCTGTTGTATGAAAGATTGAAAACATTGTTGTATGATACAAGAAAAGTTGCAAACAATTTCGTTGTTTATGTCTTCGTTGGCTTGGAATTAAACGAGGGGAAATTTTACGCGCTTGTTTAAATAAGTTAATTTTTTTCTGTGTAATCACACGCTAAGAAATTTTGAATTCTACACGACACGTAATTGAAACCTTATTTACGTGACTGAACGTATACAAAGCTTTCATGTAAAATAAAGTGTCCTGAAACAGAATCAAACGCAAATTGACAGAATATGTGTTTGATTGAATTTATTGTCTCGTCTCTTTTGACTTATTGTTATGTCCTAAAAAACGCACTGATGTGTTAGTCTCAGAGCACCAATATCTACAAGGCTTTTGGTAGTTTGCAGTTTAGTAGACATGTTTTACTAAACAAATGGCAAACAATGTTCAAAACAATTTCAAAAATGAATAAACCTCTCAGTTATTACTTCCGAAGTTCGGGAAAATTTAGAAACATAAATGATTTAAATTTGAAAATTCAAAAATAATGCTAACCATTAGAGGGTGAACACACCCTGTTTTGTGATACAATTTCACATCAGGAGCTGAAAATAGGTCATAAAGATTAAGTTCTATTGGGTGTTCGATCAAAATTACACGATTGTGAGTTGTAAGATAGATGCACAATACATTTGTTTACCTTCTACTGCCAGCATGAAAGTTTTCAATAGCTGACAGCTCGCAAAAATAGAGTGAATTTCTGTTCAATATCATGCAAATAAAGGATGTTTCGATCAAAATTTGGTCGACTTAAACTTGACGCATTTCCTTTCATCGTGCATTAAAAAAATATGCACACCCCTCATCTTGAAGATGTGTGCGTGTGCATAATGCCTCTATTTTGATTTTGAGAAGAGCAGTTCAATTATCAAAATGTCGTCGAAGGAAGAAAAATAACGTATCAAACTTTTATCACGTGCATGGCGAAAAGCCAAACTACTCTCATGCCAAGTTGACGAAATTGTTGGATGTGGATAAATCTATGTAAGCAACGTATTAAAAGTGTTTAGTAAACGTTTGTCCACAGCCAGAGAAGCTGGATCGGGGGGAAAGCGAAAACCGGAGGCCACAACGACGACAAAAGAGTTAAGATAGAAACATAGCCGAATAAAACAAGTGTTGCCAAATAAAAATTACACTCACTTGAGTTGTTCGGAGCTTCATAAAAACACTTCCAAGGTGTAGTCGATAGTTCTGTGGGATATAATGGACGCTGAGAAAATACTCATGAAAATGTGAACTATGCTTAGAGTACCTAGAATAGGTTAGTCCCCTATTTATGCTTAATACATAATGTTCGCGAAAGCCGAAAGGAACAAGTAAGTGGAGGTGGCCTATAGTGAGATCAATCTGATTACGAATACTGTATATGTTTAATCTATATTTTCAAATAATACTCAATAAGTGTCGGGTTTGAACATTTTACATTTGAAAATCTGTAAGTGAGTAGCAGTACTCCTATCCAAATGAGATCGGTAAAGTTTACATTCAGGGCTTATTGTTTGTGAAAGTAACCTCGTAATGGGTTGCTGGATCTGCAGTAGAGATATCACTTTCCGGATTAAAGCTACTTGCAATGGTCACCTAAACACAGAAAAAAAAGTGAATTCCATACCAAACCAAGCGTAAACAAAAATTTATTTACAATCCTTTATACAACAGACTCGACACCAGCGAAATCTGGCTTAATTTTTTTTAAATATTCCATTTATCTATGTCAATTCTAGCATTTATGCCAAATCTAGCATTCCCTTAATGAGTCGTAGTTCATCTTTGTAGAAAGTCTTTGTAGAAAGACGTAAACTAAAATTTCGGGTAAAATTAAGCCTCCTGATACTAACACATACGCAATTCGACCAAAGGCATGTTTGATTGATTTTATTTTCTCATCTCTTTCAACTCATTCTTATGTGGTAAAGGTCGCTTGCATGTGTTGGTCCTAAACCACCGAAATTTACATGATCTTTTGGTAGGGTGTTGATTTGATAGTATGACGTCGTTGGTGGTCTAGTTTTAAGCGTGGTTGCCTCTCACTCCAGTTGATCTGGTATCAATTTGTGTTGGCGTCGTTGGAATTTTCTGAGACGAAAAATTTCTGATCACGCCTTTCTTCGGAAGAGAAGTAAAGCCATTGGTCCCGGCCATGTATTGATGAGTTCTATATGTAGGGTCTAGGTCGTCTCTTTGGCGTGACAAACCAGCCTCAAGGTGAGAGTCACATAAACAGGAAACAACAACAACAACAGTTGATAGTGTTGAGTAACGATAGGTAAAAGGAATGATCACATAGAATCTTCCCATGTTTGGTCGATTTCATCGACTTCATTCATTGAGCAAACAAGAGTAATCCAGCGTACATCAACTAAAGGGTGTCCACAGTTAAATTGCATCACTTTAAACTCGTCCTCAAAAACAAGTCTCTCAACCGATTGGCATGAAATATTCAGGGAATAAAATACAATGTATAATCTTGGTTCAGTTTTTTTCACCGTATTTCTTCACCAAATCCCAAAACCCGAACTTTATTCTTAGTGCCACACATAAGATTTTGTACAACGCTTGAGCGGACATTTTTTTCTGCTTCCAACCATGACTTCAACATTTCCTGTTCTGTAGTGACAACTTTGGAGAGTTTGGGGGATTAAGATCCGTCGGCACAAAATTAACACTCCAGAACATCCCTGGAGTACCCAAGTAACCAATAAGCAGTTCCGAAGCGTCTTTACGGCAGCCTTTCAAGCATTTAATTCGCCTTATATGCAACATAAATGCCACTTTTGGCAGAGTATGCGGCTGCTTTACTGCAATGCTATGATAATGCTTCATTAATGCTATTTTGCATTCGATATGCTTATTAAAGGCTACAAGCATTTAAATAGCATTTGAAATGCAACTTTAGAACAGATAGCAATCAAAATGCTGATATAATGCTAATATTATGCTTGCTGCATCTGAAATTCAGATTTAGGATTGATTTACTGCATATGCTAATGCTTATCGGTTACCTGGGTAGTGACAAGAAGCTAGGTCCGGCCAAAAAATTGCAGGAACGTTGTGTGTTTTGAGAAACGGAAGCAGTCATTTTTTATGAAGTTGAAGTACAGTTGAAGTTGTCACGAAAGGCTTGCTCCGTTTACCACACGAACAAATCCTCTGCCAAATCATGAAATTCTTGGGGAACTTTGATGCTTTCTGTTTCCATCTAACTTGTCTTTCGCAGTCACATACTTTCTGAACTTTGAATGAACGGAGCCCGGCTCGTTTCTTGGCTTTCTGCATGATACTTTTAGTCAAGTGCGGTTTGCGTTTAAAAGCAGCAACCACTAGCTTGTGATCCTTCACACAGTACGGAACATTTTTTCTACCACTCACCTTCTTCCGATCGACAGCTAAACGTTTCTCGAAACGTTTTGTGACACGAGACACTGTAGACTGGTGAATTTTCAACATCTTTCCGATGGCTCGGTGCGAATGAAGTGGGTTGTCGAGGTGTGTGTGCAAAATGTTCTAGCGCACCTGCTGTTCCTTCGACTCCATTTTCGAAACAACGACACATTTCACAATGAAACTCATGCAGCGTAAACAATACACGCTGAGGTAATTTCACCCAAAATTTCGCTGAAATCATCCCAAAGGGCGAAATGTTACAGCTTATTGAAAGGGATGCAATTTAACTGTGGACACCTTTTATCTATTTCGTCCTCAACCGTTTTGGTTAACAATCCGGCTGCGAAAGGCGAGGATATTCAGCGGTATTTGCAGATAACCATGGCGAGATCTTCTTGGGGATTTCATGCAATTGATGGGAATTCAAGACAAATCTGCAAAGTTTTCGATCTTCAGGGTCAAATTGGGTGAAAATCTTCTTGAAATTTTCAAAAATATCAGGTCCGATGCTTAGGACGAGAAAGATTTTCCTATTTTCAAATGCCATGCATAGGCTTAAGTCCAACTTCCTATCGACTTTGCAATCAGGTTTACAAAGATTACTGATTGAAATGTTGTTCAATATTTGATTTGATTTGAACTTATCCAGCGCGCCTCTTTTTTCCATTCACATCTTCAACCTCTCCGCACTCTACAAGGGTGGCAATTTACCGATATGCTCGGAAATGGTTCCATTGTTACTCCTACCGTTACCAAAACAGATGCCGTCTTAGGTCCATGAAGGGAGTCCTCTCCACGTCCGGAAAAATGGTGTTAAAAAGCTAAAAAAAAACAGATCTACCACCGAACCAGGGCAAAATTTCGAGAGAGCATATCTTAGTCATAAGGTACACTTTATGTCTCGTAAACAAATAACAATACTCGGATTGAGCCACACGCTATTTCTCAACAAACTTAATTTGAGTACGATGGACTTTAATTCGTCTTAACTATGGCTACCCAAAAGTGTGTAAAGATAGTTCGTAGTGGTAAGATGACAAGCAGTCAACATCGGCTTGAATCCGACCGATGTTTACCAATTGTCAACGTGTTACTCCTAACAATCTTTACTCACTTTTGGGAAGCCATACTTCCGACAAATTTGAGTCCATCGTACTCAAATTTGGGTTGCTTAGAAATAGCGTGCACCGAGGATAAACTTTGAACAAGAAAATATGTTTTTTTTTTGTTGGGTCGTAGAACCACTGCGTCCACTGAGTTGAACTTTTATGGTAAGCCTTCATCTATGGAATACTTATTCTCTATTTGATGTTTTACAGTTTGAAATGGTTATGTCTAGGGTTCTTATACACGGTCAGTAACGGCATCATTGTTCGATTCCGGTTTTAACAAACTTGCGGGCACGCCTTTGAAGAATGCTCTTCTCCTAAAATCCAACACAGGCATTCGTCGATATACGAGTGAAGCAACTTTGGTTTTTAACTCTCACCATTGATATTTCGTGAACTACAAACAAATCAGAGATGAGGCCGTTGCAAATTTTTTGATTGTATTGGTTTGCATGAATATGTTAAAATTTGTTAGAAATTTAAATGTTTGCTTAAGAAATTTTTATTACAATGCCCAACCTGGCCGGGAATTGGCCCTAGAACCTTCAATTTCGTAGCCCCGTTAATAAACTGACTAAATATTATCCCCCAACTGCATTAAAATGCGGTGTTAATTTGTGAAAGTTTATTGGTTTACGCTTATTTAACCTCATCCATGTTCCAATGGGTAGACAAATATTTATTGCCCCCTGATTTATTCATGATTTCCTAATCAAATGAATGGCCGACGCATCGTACGAAGCGAACCCTATGATCATAGGCGAAAATTACTCCACCGACCGTAGGCACTCATTGGATCCGAGATCCGCTCGTCTCTTTCCGAAGAGCAGAACACCGACAGCATAATGAATGATGATTCACAGAGAAGACGACGGAACGTGTGCGGTAGAATGATGGCTCAGCGGAACTAAGCTAACCAAAAAACGGGCAGACAAGCCACCACAAATCGCAAACCAAGACAAAGCGAGACAAGCCACGTAGCGGCGGTCGGCAGTGGCATTGGCTGCGGCAACGATGAATGACTCTATCTAAATCTTTCTGAAAAGATGCCATTAAAGGTAAAGATGGCAGTTAAAAATCATTACTCCTGAACCGCAGAACGTGTCGAAATTAATTAAAAGAAATCTGTCGCCTCAATGTTTCGAGGTTCTTTTTGTTCGCGATGCGATGGGTTAGCACGAGCACGGGTAGAGAGGGTGTTTTTGCGCGATTTGCGATGATTTTCCGGGATAATGTACATAATCCGTTTTAATCCACCCAACTGAAGAGAGGAAGGAGGGTTTATGAAAAAGCTATCCAAAGTCAACCCGCCCGGAGTGCGTACGTAAGCGTTGATTGATGACGGGAAGTGAATTATTTTTATGTATGACGTGAAATATTTATGCTCCCTAGAGTGACAGAGTATGACAACAAATTGAATAAAACGAAGTTTTCGCTCTGATGCGCGCTTGTATGTGAATCGTTGTTTGGCAGAGAAAACCAGCTTCTGAGCGGATTCGGAATGTAATTATTAGCTTTACTTGCGTGGCGTAATTTTGTTATACTTATTATGCTGCGATTGCCGCCTTATGGAGAGTAAGCAAATTTAAATATTCCAGCTAGTCATCCAAAAATGTTCGAAGCTATGTAGATCATTTAGTAGAATTTGAAGTTGTTAGGTTCTAATGCTCAACATATAATTTTATACAATGACAAAAAGCGTATTGTTAGAACTTTTTCACACCTTTTCAAATCATTATTCCGGGATAACGTTCAATTTCCAGTGTATGGTTTTGCTGTCAGTGAAGACGTTCATCTTTGCGACACTTTACACACTCTCCTTGAGTTTAAAAACTTCACTTGAGTTTAAAAAAAAATAAAAAATAAACTACTACAACACTTTCCACTTATTAGTGATATATAAACGTGAGCAATTCCTTTAAATTCCACTAGTAAAAGCTTATCCTTTGACAGAAGGCCAATTTCGTCTGCAACATACAGACTTCTTCAATGTAGATATTTGCAATGGACACCCTCAATCAGAGCCTGTACAGAGGTTGCCGGTTTTCTCAGTATTCTCAGTTTTATATCCCTTTCTCTTCATTGCCTTTTGGTCGATCGTCTCTCTTTCATTCTCCCGAAGTAAGTACGTGCATCATCATTGAGTGCGTTTATGTCTTTCGGAACACAGATAAAAAGAAACATTGAATTTTGTACGATATCTAATGCACATGAAGGAAATGCTAGATTTGGCAGAACATAATAGAATAATTCATGTAAGTTTAAGCCAGACAATGCCTGAATCTAGCCTGTTGTATGAAAGATAGCCAAGATTATTGTATGGCGCATGAAATATTGCAAACAATTTCGTTGTTTACGCCCCCTTTGGCTTGGAATTAAACGAGGTGAAATTTTAAGCGCCTTTTCAAATTCATTATTTTTATCTGTGTGGTTTTTGGCAAAGTCTCACGTCGAAATGATGAGCAATCAGCGCAATATCCGCTCATCTAGCTGCTGGCTTGTTGTCTATGTTCCGTTTTCTATCAGTCCCTGGAATACCCGTTCCTTTTGGAGGACCCTTGAGACGTTCGATTGATGTGCATTCATCAGTTTATGAAAGGCGCGATGCGACAACCCAGGATAAGCTGCATGTTGGTGATCAAAACCTTTTCGCGACACTCTGAAGACATACTGACTAAAATTTGCGCCAGCTTGGAGTAGTGAACCGACGCTAGATACGGCCAAAACTTGTAGTACTTTTTAACGAAGGCTGCAACTTCTGAGAGGCACTAAGTACTGCAGATCTCGCCGTTCACTGCCAGTCCCGACAAAAAGAAGAGGGAACGTGACATCCCCGTTTCGTTGATTGTGAGCCACAGCAACACCTTCTTTGGGAACTTCGTCTGTGGTATGTACTTCACATCGCTGCTAATTTCTTTTATCGGAGAAATGAAGATGCCTTTGCCTTGCCATTCGTTGCCAACGTGAGGTACGTCTTTTCATCCATAACGACCACCAAGTTCAGCTTCACCCGAAGGATCTCTTTGACCAGATTCTAAAGCCGTTGTTTCTGGGTTTCCGCTTGGTTCTCCGAAACGGCTGGCTTGGACTGAAGCTTCAGCATGTGGATGCTGCTGTCATACAGTTTCCGCGCCCGGAAACGTTCACGCTGGCTGCTTGTGTAGGATTTCTGCTTCTACTTTTTGTACGTCTTCAGCTCCTATCTCCCTTTGACTCGTTGAACGTTGGACTCCAAGGTGTTTATCTTTTGGACCAAATCGCGAACTGAGATCACTTTTGCCTTACAAAAAGCTCGTCCAATTTGGGATTTGCGCTCCTGTTTTTCCTCCACTTCGTGGCAGCTCCGCAAGAGAATTTTCCTCCCTGAGCTCCTGATCACAATATGCACCGCTCTCACACCAATGTTTTCCTGTTTCACCATATAGTGATAATCCTGGAATAGTGTCTCTCTTGTTCACGATGGCACGGCGTTTTTCAACTGAAATCTTTCCCATCTCTCGAAATGCACGTGGAATTTTGATGTGAGTTGTGTTCGGTTAAACGTTTGCGTGTAAACAATAAGATGGAGAAAATGTATGTTCAAATGACTTTAGAAGAATGTGCCTTTATTTTCGGGGACAATCATTATGCCAATTAAACGCAAACCAACGATGCCCTCAGAGCCAACATTAAAGGGTGTCCACGATGAAATTGCCACACTATGAAATGCTTTAACTTTTTAAGCGTTGGGTAGAATTTAATGAAAATTTGGGTGGATTTAGTTCATTGCGCATTTTTTATATCCTGCAAGTTTTAAAGTCCTGTGATCAAAACTCGCGGAAATGGAGTCGAAAGAACAGCTCGTGCGTGATAAAATCTTGCGCATTCATCACGAGAACAAGGATCTCTCGCATCGTTCCATCGCTAAAACGTTGGGAATCGCGAATTCCACGGTGTCGCGAGTGATTAAACGGTTCGAGGAACGGTTGACCACCGATCGGAAGCCCAGAAGTGAAGGAAAAAGTATTCCGTACAACACCAAAAATCACAACCGCTTAGTTGGGGCCTTCAACCGAAATCCGAACGCCTCCGTTCGGGATGTGGCTAAGAAGCTGCACCTAAGCCGAAGTTTTGTCCAGAAGGCCAAAACTAAGGCTGGACTTCGAACGTTCAAGGTACAAAATCCCCTAATCGCGACGAGAAGCAGAACAAGTCCGCCAAAACCCGTGCCAGGAAGTTGTACCTCAACATGCTGACGAAAGTTGAATGCTGCATCATGGACGACGAAACATATGTGAAGGTCGACTTCAAACAGATCCCCGGAAACGTTCCGGAGCTGTCCGCACTCAGAAGATGTCCAAATTTGTGAAGAAATTCCTGGTTTGGCAAGCCATCTGTACGTGCGGGAAGCGGAGTGCACCTTTCGTGACCCAGGACACGATGAACGGACAGGTGTACATAAAAGAGTGCCTCCAGAAGCGGCTGCTTCCTCTCCTGAAGGCCCACAACGTCCCAACAATCTTCTGGCCGGATTTGGCCTCATGCCACTACTCCAAGGACGTGCTGAAGTGGTATGCGGACAATAAGGTCAATTTTGTGCCGAAAATGTTCAACCCTCCCAACACTCCGGAGCTCCGCCCCATCGAGAAGTACTGGGCGATTATGAAGCAGCACCTTCTTAAACGACCTAAGGTAGTGAAGACAGTCGAGGAACTGAAGAAAGTATGGGTTTACATGCAAAAAACGGTTGATTCACAGGTTGTGCAGAATCTTATGGCCGGGGTTAAGGCCAAGGTACGGGCATTTGCGTATGTACTGTAAATAAAATACGAATAAAATGGTAAAATGAAGTTTAATAGTTATTTCTCAATCCCTGAAAATTTGATGGCAATCGGATGAAAACTCGAAAACTCGAACCACTAAATAGAAAACCCTTTTTATGATCAGACAGGGAATTTGCAGCTGCGGCCAGAAGACAAAGGTTTGCATCAATGAGAAAATAACCGAATGTCTCCAGACGCAAATTCTAACCTGCATCAAGTCACATGATGGTCCGGTGACATTTTGGCCGGATCTGGCGAGTTGTCATTACAGCCGGTACAAACAACAGAGGTACAATGACAACGGAGTCCAGTATGCTCCAAACACCCTCAGTCCGCCTAATTGTACCCAATTTAGGCCCATTGAAAATTTCTAGGCAATTATGAATAAGCATTCACTTGTTTCTTAAACATGAATGTTGTACATAACGTTTGCATTTTTTTTATGACAAAAATTGCCGACTTTTCTTTGGTTAACGTTCACCTTCACTGACGAAACTACCCATGCACCATCAATCATAGCAACCCATGAGCCAGCAGACAAAATTTGACAGCTCTATCAGTCATACTCTAACCGTGGTGGCCAAAACAGTGAAGCAAATCCGTTCAGAAGTATGCGCGTTCAAAGCACGGCTCTCCGCCGCCGTCAAAAACGGACATCGTGCAGCACTTTGTGGACGCCGGATACGCCCATTCCGGTATCTGCTACATTTTGGCATTATTAGACAACAATCAGAGCATCGGAAGAAAATCCGGTTCCGGACGGCCGACGTCCCTGAGCGACAAGAAGCTCCAAAGGATGCTGAAGAGGAAGAGCGAGGAAAAAGTGGCTACATCGCTGCGTGCGCTTGGCCGGGAGATCGGTTCAACCGGCCAAACAGTGAAAAAGTACCCGGTGAACATGAACATACATGGCAGGAAGCGGAAGTCGCGTCCACTGGTTTCGGAGCTGCAGGCAATGACGCAGCGGCAGTGGCTGAATAAGACAGTCAAAACGAATTTCCCGGCGGATCGCGACGTGGCGGTGGTGTTGGACGACGAGACCTATCTCACCCTGGAAGGCAACGACTGGCAGAGCACTTCAAATTTTACTTCCCCCACGAAGGAAGCTCCGCGGTGAAGTTCATTTCACATACCAAGTTCCTCAAGAAGGTGCTGCTGTGGCTGACAATCAGCGAGAAGGGGATGTCAAAGCCACTTTTCTTTCGTTCCGGACTGGCCGTGAACGGGGAAATTTACAGTACGAAATGCCTACCGGAAGTTGCGTCGTTCATCAAGAAACACCGTAAGAGCGAAGACGCGGTGTTCTGGCCGGATCTGGCGTCGGCCCACTACTCGAAGTCATCGTTGGAAGAGATGGATCGGCTGAATATCGATGTGCTACCCAAGTCGACGAACCCACCCAACGTCCCCCAGCTGCGTCCCATCGAGAATTTCTGGGCTAACGTGAAGCGTAAGATCTACTTCAAAAATTTTGGAGAATGAATGAAGAAGGAACTCAAAAACATGCCTGAACGCATGTTTTCGTCCGCCAGGTTAATTGCCGGAAGGCCGCTCGCATGGGCGTATAATATGTTTGCAAGTAAGCTTAAATTATTACCTTCCAATTCCGTCCAAAAACGTCCATTTTTTAATGCAAACGGCAGAACAAATGTCTTGTCCACTGTAGGAAATATTCATAATGCATGTCATCTGGTGAAATTCTATCATTACACCTTTTTGTACAATGCACGAAATCAATTTCGTGAAGACCAGCCAATCGCTGCTTCTAGTATCTATTCTATACCAAAGATAACATAATGCAAAAAGGTACACGACTTCCATTTTTCTCATATATTGTGCAAGAGACAACCTCTGCATTAACTAAGACTTATTAAGAGAAAAAAGCTCATAAAATTAAACTTCTGAATACGAAGGATGTATCGTGTATGTTCGATAACATGCTCTCCCGTTTAATTTTACTCAATTTTTGAGTAAAATAAAACTGGATGGTGTGGCAAAAGAAGACACTCAAATTTAAATAATAATTCACAAAAAAAACACAAACAAGCGCATGCAGTGAGCATGCACGAGCGAAAAACACTCTTGCATATGTTTGAAATCCAGTACAATTTCTCACACTTAAGTGTTTTACTTTAAGATTGAATAATTTTTTATTCGATTTATCATTTTTGCCACGGAAAAGTGAGAAAAATTTGAGACGAGTTTTCAGCTGCGATCACCCATACTTCTCTCTCAACTGAAACTTTATATGAATGGTGAATTCTAGCCCTGACACGTTATCACATGGACATCGTCATCTATATGAATGCATCTTTTTCAATTTCCTGATTGATCATACAAGTCAACTCGATACCAATGCAAATCGGTACCAATCAATGCAAACAAGCCCGAGAGCCTGCCTCCCCATAACTTTCAATCAAATTACATGAAAAAAAGGCAAACAAGGGTTATTTGTTGGAAAACTGATACATTATACGGAGGGTCCCTTTCTCTTATCTGATTTCAGTGAAATTCAATCCTGAGATTGTGTTCCCCAGATAAACACATCCAGCCCGCCCGATTCTCGCTATGTCAACTTGAGTGATTCCTTTTCAGCTAATCTGATGCCCTGCACAAAACAAAAAATGGCATGTGACAGAAATCAGCCAACAAGCATTTGTGCACCCTTTTTTTTTGCTGCATTCGCATAGATACCTACATTCCTGAGCGTTGAATGTACAACACGTAGAATATGATATCTTGAACACATCTAAATCTACGGTATCGTTGCTCGGCTGCTAGTTGTCCAGAGAAAAAGGTATACTGTGTGTAATGAATGGCCATCATGTTGGAACCGACGACTGGACCTACATACCTCCGAACGGCGGGTTTCACTGTGATGGCGTAGGAGGATGGATATCTGGAAACTGAATAAATAAAAGATGAGCTTCATTTACCGAAATGCCGACCACAGTATGCCAACTAGCACTCTCCCCACTGCACCTACATACCTTGTCATTGACCAGCGGATGGATCTTGAACAGCGGACGAGAGATGGTTCGTCCCACCTTCCGGTAAGCATACATTTCCATTGTGCATGCATAGGAAAGTGTGGATCTGAATGCGAAAGGAAATTAATGAAAGAAAACCTGATTTGCTCTACCAAGATAGAGAGAGAGGAGTGTGCACTTAATGTGCGGCTGATAGTAGAACATTAATCAACCAACCAGTGTGGGCTGATGGCTGCGCTCTGCGGTTGATGGACATGTACCTATTCTTCTTAACTGACATTTTGCGTTTCGATGCTGGTATACGGCTGCCTGACAGTTCCCCGTAGAATGGTATGGTTGTAGCCCAGTAAGTGTACTTTCCATCATTTCCAGTTACATACTCATTTGATTACTCTCCGCAGCATCAGAAGCGTTCATGTACCCGTGGGATTGGTATTTGACAAACAAATCGCACCGTTGCAGGTATTTTATCGCTATCGAACTAGAATATGAAGCACGCGACGACGCTTTTTTTGTGATATGCAAATTCTTCACAGCGCACAGTGGGTTTTGTTTTGGTTCATGTACTCAGCCTTCAATATTGAAATTTGAGCCTTGTTATTGACGATGAGAACTTTTATCTTTATTTGGGTGCCTTTCAGCTACCTGAGCCTGTTCGTCATTGTACTTTGGGACCTTTATTTATCTAACTCTTCAATGAGGTTTCGATAAATTTCTTACCCGGTTTTGACCTCGAGAGTCCTTAAACGGCTGCTTTATTTTATCTTAATACAATTTTGACTGTTCATATCAAGTTATTGATCCTGAATTTGATTCGTGGGAAAAAGGTGGTCCAATCCTCCATCAAAGATCGATTGTATCCTATACAGACGGCTCAAAAATGAACAATCAAGTGGGAGATGGTGTAAATGGCCCAGGGATTAACATATCAATTTCAATGGTTAAATGGAAGAACTGTATTTTAAGCTGAAATTCAAGCAATTCTGGAATCTTCTGTTATATCCTCACGCAGAAACTCTAGATATTCTAATACATGCATTATATCGGACAGTCAAGCAGCTCTAAATGCTATAAAGTCAGACATTTCCAAACATGTTTGGGGATGTGTTCAATCACTCCAAAAGTTGTCTTGTCGAAACAAGTCAATTTGTCAATTTGGGTTCCTGAACATCTTGGAATTGATGGAAACGAGAGAGCCGATGAGCTAGCAGCAAGACTAGGATCGTCTCTTGGATTTGAATCCATTTGAGGTTTATCTGCTTCTTCACTTTAAATGAAGATGAAAGTCTGGGAATGCTTAAAAGAGGAGGAAAACTGGAACAGCATTTTCACAGCAAGGCAATCAAAGCGGTCATTACTCCAAACATTTCAATGTCCTGCAAATTACTTGATATTACCAAAAAAGATTTAACCTTATATACATGCCTTATAATCACCCACTGTCCAAACGGTTATCACTTGAAGCTGATAGAAAAACTTCAAGATGATTCATGTCGATTTTGAAACATGGATAAAGAAGACTCGGAACACTTGTTATGCCACTGTCTGGCAATATCCAACAAAAGATGTAAGTAGTAACCGTTGGGACTAAAGAAGAGCTAAATCTAAAATTGCCGATTGTTATCATTTAGTATTATGGCCACCTCTTGCATCCAACACTGCCTGCAAGTGTCGAGGCATCGATTCTACCACCGTCACGGTTGACGGAGTACTGTTCCAGATCTCCTGAATTGCCATTTTGAGAGTGGAGGAGACTGGGAAGGCGTTTTCATATGTTTTGGGACGTTATAAAGCAACCACTCTCGTACGACTTTGGGAACGTCCATTAATTATGTCACGTAAAAAGTGACTTTTTGTAACCCCCCCCCCCCTTTCACGTTATTGTGTATGGACCTTCAAATTTTTTGTATGAACTGTCATGTTTCCCCAACCCCCCTCTTACTGCGTGGCATGGAATGGACAATAAATGGACCTTCCTTTACGAAATGCCGTTAAATAAGGACCACTGTCCTGTTGGAAGCGATAATCGCGTTATCGGTTTAATGTTTGCACGGAAGGTTGTAGGATGCATTTGACAATGTTGCGATGTCTCATTTTGTCCATGGTAGTGTCGATAAACTCCATCGTGCCGGTTCTACTAGCTGCCATCGAACTCCACAGCATTACACTGTCTGCTCCATGTTTGAACGTTCAGTTTTCGTCACACTATCTGCCATCCATCAGAACCGAACAAACTAATTTTTTTCACTTCGCTGGTTGTCCCAAAATTCTTCCGGGTATGCAACATACTCTCTGTCAAAGTCCAGTCGCTTTTTCACATTTGCTAAGGAAAGGAGTGGCTTCTGCCGGACAACTCATCTTCTCGGTTGGTGCCAGTGTGCCGCACGCCGGATAGTATCTACACTGACAGACCTTTCGATATCTTCACCAACCTCAGAAGCTTATTTCGGAATACTTGTATAAGGATTATTTCGTATTCTTCACACGATTATCCGTTCATCACCAGCTGTCAGAATCCCTTCCGTCCTCTACCACGGTTTTCAAGGTACCTTCAAACTTCCAATTGTTGACAACATGGTGGAATGTGTTCCCTCGACGATGAAATATCCAGCTCTTTCCTCCTCAATATTTTTGAAATTCTAACTTAATATGACCGCTACCCCTACGGCTAGACATTGTTAACATTAACACTGGCAACAAAAACCACCTAAATGTTCGAAAAAATAAGTCATTAAGGTGACCGTTTCAGCGGGGCGAGATCAATAGGCTTTAAATTATTTGATAGGGCAAACCTAGGAAAACCAAAATTTCACGCCAGACAGTTTCTAAAGACTGGACCCGGAAAAAATGAGACACACAAAAACATTCATTTTAAATCGGATACTTCTCAAATTTTCAGGGATTTAATAACTACATATAAGTTATGTTTTGGCATAATTTATTTATTGAATTTCTTCCCCCAAGCTGAATTCTCGTATACTTTTTTTTTAAATCCTGAACATGAGATCTTGGGCGAGGCTTTGTCCATCTTCCTAACACAATTTCTCCCAGTTTTTCTTCAAAGCTTCATCGGTTTTGAATGATTTTCCGCTTTTCTTCAACTTCTTCTTCATTATCGCCCAAAACTTTTCGATCGGACGAAGTTCTGGTGTATTTGGCGGGTTCACCTCCTTCGGGACCACATTAACGCCCTTCGTTTCGTACCAATCCATTACAGGCTTGACGTAGTGGCACGAAGCAAGATCCGGCCAGAACAGCGTGGGACCAAGGTGAGAGCGGAGGAAGCAAGCGCTTCTGCAAGCATTCCTCTCGATAAATCTGCCCGTTTATGGTGCCGGTTTTAACGAACGGCTTGCTGTACCGTCCGCACTCGCAGATCGCCTGCCACAAGAGGTACTGCTTCGCGAATATGTCCATCTTTCTCTTCCGAAACTTTTCCGGAACCTCCATGCGGGACGTACCGCCAAAAAACTCGAGACCGGGGATTTGTTTGGTGTCCACCTTGATATATGTCTTGTTGTCCATAACGAGAAAGCCTGGCTTGACCAGCCACTCACGGTACAGCTTCCGCGCACGTCATTTGGCCACCGTGTTGTGCTTGTCAGTTCGGGTTGGCGCCTTTCTGACCTTAAAAACACGTAGCCCAGCCCGCTTCATGGTCTGCTGGATGAACAACTTAGGCGAATTGACCTTTTTGGCCACATGAAAAGGTTTGGGTTACTCTTAAAGTACTGCTTTATCTTCCACGCCTTCTCTAGGTATTCCGTTTTCGGTTTTCGGCCGCTTCCGGCGCGCCGATCGTCTACTGGAACATCTTCACATCGCGGGACACGGTGGAATGGTGAATTCCAAGCCTTTTGCCGATGCATCTGTGCGACTGACCAGGGTTATCGATCACCGGAGATTTGCTGGCGTAGCTCTTTTTGTTTCGAATGCATCTTGAAAACTACTTGACAGATCGCAATAAAATTTTACAAATTATACATAAATGTTACACCTTAAGGTGACCGTTTCAGCGGGGCGGAATCATAAGTCTTTGAGTTATTTGTTAGGGAAAATTTGAGAAATAAAAAATTCTACGCACGTCAGTTTCTAGCTATTTTCAATACCTTTCATTTGGTGCAAGGAAATTTTCGAAATATTTTGTAGATTTCGAGTCTTATCAAATTTGGTGACAGTACTTCAGGTTTTTCCTTCCTCCCCAGAATTATAGCAAAGATAATCTTAGCTCACTTTGACAATTGCTATCAAAATCAGCGTGGTGTGCATCCAAACATTGAAAGTAAAAAACAATTTCAGTTTGTTCAACATTGAGAACCATGCTGGGAACCAATTGGCTCTCCAGAAGATCCGGAACATCCGTATAAGTGGCCAGTTCTTCGATGTAGTCCCAAATAGACGATATTTTTTTATTTTTGCAATCAACATTCATATTATGAAAGTAGGATAAACTTCACTTTGTGATCTGAAGATATCCATTGAGAGGTCATATGGTGGCCACCCGGAAGATCCGGAACGTCCGTAAAAATGGTCAGTTCTTGGAATTAATCACAAGAGGACGATTTTTTTTGCAATCAACATTTAGTTTGTGAAAGTAGAATGAACTTCAATTTGTGGTCTGAAAATTTCCCTTGAGAGGTCATATGGTGGCCACCCGGAAGATCCAGAACGTCCGTAAAAATTGCAAGTTCTTGGAATTAGTCACAAGAGGACGATTTTTTTTTGCAACCAACATTTATTTTGTGAAAGTAGAATGAACTTCAATTTGTGGTCTGAAAATGTCCCTTGAGAGGTCATATGGTGACCAACCGGAAGATCCGGAACGTCCGTAAAAATTGTCAGTTCTTGGAATTAGTCACAAGAGGACGATTTTTTTGCAATCAACATTTAGTTTGTGAAAGTAGAATGATCTTCAATTTGTGGTCTGAAAATGTCCCTTGAGAGGTCATATGGTGACCAACCGGAAGATCCGGAACGTCCGTAAAAATTGCCAGTTCTTGGAATTAGTCCCAAGAGGACGATTTTTTTTGCAATCAAGATTTAGTTTGTGAAAGTAGAATGAACTTCAATTTGTGGTCTGAAGATGTCCCTTGAGAGGTCATATGGTGGCATGCCGGAAGATCCGGAACTTCCGTAATAGTGACCAGTTCTTATTTTTTTGCAATCAACATTAATTTTGTGAAAGTATAATGAACTTCAATTCGTGGTCTGAAGGTGTCCGTTCTGAGGTCATGTGGTAGATCCGGAACTTCCGTAAAAGTGGCCAGTTCTTCGAAGTAGTCCCAAATAGACGATATTTTTTTTATTTTTTTTTGCAATCAACATTCATATTATGAAAGTAGGATAAACTTCAATTTGGAATCTTACTGTATCGCTTACTGTACCCACCATTGCTTTCCATAGTACAGAGGGCAAAACCTTCTTCGTTCACATCATCGTTTTGAATTGTCACTTCTCTTTCTTCAGTCAGAGCACGCACCATGGATTCGTCAACTGCTTTCACCAATGTTTCATCCATGTTGATCTCCAACTCATAGAACAGCTTTTTCCCAACATGGTCTGATCCAAGACTCCGAAAAAATCAGCAATCGTTTGATATGTCTATCCTCTTACAAGTGTTCCATACACAATGTTTTTGAAGAATATTTATGTGGATCGATTGTCTGACCGAGAAATTTTGTACCACATATTTGGCAAGAGATGTAGAAGAACGTAATTATGTTCGTGCATTCTTTATCTACACAGGTAAAGACTGCTGCAGCACACTGCTTCGTATGATTGGAGAAAACTCGGAAGGCTGATCGACACTTAAATCTTGGACATGCTCTTCCATTACATAGTCGTCAAATGATATTATCTCTTCCATCGAAGATGCGCAATCTGTATTATTTGCAGACACGGTTCCATCTATAAGGGTTTATAAAAATTTAATGATCCAATGATTGAGTATAGATCACTGTGACTTTCACAGCATTCAAATAATATACTGTTAGACAAAGTCGAAGTGCTGCAAATTTAGCAAAACATTTTTGAAATTTAGCTTTTGAAACAAGTTATTGGCAAATGAGTCAAACTTACACTAAATGATTGAATTCATTCTTTGGCACAACTTTGAAAACATTCCTGTCCCTGATATGCTTCAACATTAGTGGTGTTTCCTAAGTGATGATTTATTGATTATATAGTGATCTTTCAAATAATAACATATCAACCCGAAGTTTTGCAAATATGTAAAACATGAAAATACTCTAAATCCCATAAAATAAAAACAAATTTGAAAGGTAATATATATTCAATGTGCATAATAGTCTTTAAATATGAGAACTGTTCACTATTACGGATGTTCCGGATCTTCCGGGTGGCACCATATGATCTCTCAAGGGACATCTTCAGACCACAAATTGAAGATCATTCTACTTTCACAAACTAAATGTTGATTGCAAAAAAAAAGGTCATTTTGGGACTAATTCCAAGAACTGGCAATTTTTACGGACGTTCCGGATCTTCCGGTTGGTCACCATAGGACCTCTCAAGGGACATTTTCAGACCACAAATTGAAGTTCATTCGACTTTCACAAACTAAATGTTGGTGGCAAAAAAAATCGTCCTCTTGTGACTAATTCCAAGAACTGGCAATTTTTACGGACGTTCCGGATCTTCCGGTTGGTCACCATATGACCTCTCAAGGGACATTTTCAGACCACAAATTGAAGTTCATTCTACTTTCACAAAATAAATGTTAGTTGCAAAAAAAATCGTCCTCTTGGGACTAATTCCAAGAACTGGCAATTTTTACGGACGTTCCGGATCTTCCGGTTGGTCACCATATGACCTCTTAAGGGACATTTTCAGACCACAAATTGAAGTTCATTCTACTTTCACAAAATAAATGTTGGTTGCAAAAAAAATCGTCCTCTTGTGACTAATCCCAAGAACTGGCAATTTTTACGGACGTTCCGGATCTTCCGGGTGGCCACCATATGACCTCTCAAGGGACATTTTCAGACCACAAATTGAAGTTCATTCTACTTTCACAAACTAAATGTTGATTGCAAAAAAAATCGTCCTCTTGTGACTAATTCCAAGAACTGACAATTTTTACGGACGTTCCGGATCTTCCGGGTGGCCACCATATGACCTCTCAATGGACATCTTCAGATCACAAAGTGAAGTTTATCCTACTTTCATAATATGAATGTTGATTGCAAAAATAAAAAAATATCGTCTATTTGGGACTACATCGAAGAACTGGCCACTTATACGGATGTTCCGGATCTTCTGGAGAGCCAATTGGTTCCCAGCATGGTTCTCAATGTTGAACAAACTAAAATTGTTGTTTACTTTCAATGTTTGGATGCACACCACGCTGATTTTGATAGCAATTGACAAAGTGAGCTAAGATTATCTTTGCTATAATTCTGGGGAGGAAGGAAAAACCTGAAGTACTGTCACCAAATTTGATAAGACTCGAAATCTGCAAAATATTTCGAGAATTTCTTTGCACCAAATGAAAGGTATTGAAAATAGCTAGAAACTGACGTGCGTAGAATTTTTTATTTCTCAAATTTTCCCTAACAAATAACTCAAAGACTTATGATTTCGCCCCGCTGAAACGGTCACCTTAAACAAAGTATCGCTTTTTTTCCGAGTCCATCTTTAGGTTTAAAGGTTTTGACCTTAATTTTACTTGCCTGAGTATACGTTCGAGGGCAAATTGACAGAGTAGCATAGTAATCCAGAGATTTTTTTGTTTTATGAAATAAGGTCTGTATCCGCAATAATTCAGACACCTCAAAACATTAATAAAACCTAAATTTCACCTATTTCCGTCAAAGTGGTTTATTTCAGATTCATGGGATGTGCTTTAACAATTCGTGAAGACAAACCATAGTTATTCGGTATTTGCATACAATTTTCGAACTTTGCGCCGAACTCCGTCCATTAGGGTTTGTACAGACCCTTCAGAAATAGTATAAGCCGTCTTTGTCCAAATTTGCTGAAAGTGTTTGATGTTTTCGATTCTTTGCTTCTTTCCAGAAAACTTCCGCTTCATCAGAGCCCAATATCTCTCGATTGATCGTAGCTCTGGGCAATTTGGCGGGTTTGAGGTTTTTGGTACAATGTTCACTTTATTTGCTTGGTACCACTCCATCACAGTTTTAGCATAGTGGCATGATGCCAAATCAGGCCAAAACAAAGTTTTTTCTTTGTGACTTTTGGTGAAGGGTAGACATCGCTTCTGCAGACACTCTTTCTGATAGATCTCCTTGTTGATTGTGCCTGCAGTGACGAAAGATATACTCTTTTTGCCACACGTGCAAATTGCTTGCCATACAAGGTATTTTTTGGAAAATTTCGATGCCTTCTTCGTTCTGAAATGCTCAGCTGGTGCATTTCTGGCCATAGCAGAATAAAAAGCCGGCCATAGAAGCTGCTTGAAATCCTCCAGGACATAAGTTTCATCGTCCATAACAACGCATGAAAACTTCGTCAAATATTCGCAGTACAAACGTCGAGCCCGTGATTTTGCTCCCAAGTTCTGTTTGTCGTTGTGATTTGGAACTATTTTTACTTTATACGATTTAAGTCCCAAACGTTGTTTTGATTTTTGGACAAAACCAGGCGACATCCCTATTTTACGAGCCTTCGTTCGAATGGAGAGATTTGGGTTATTCGTTAATATCCTTTTCACCTTTTGGTTCATGACAGGATCAGCGCGTCCAATGTTTTTGTCACTTCTCGGTTTCCTCTCCACCGTCAAACGTTCCGAAAAAGATTTTAGCACATCATGAACAGTGGATTTAGGCAAATCGCCCGTACAAATTCGCTCGCGCACTTGTTTTTCTTTCGTCGCCATGAATACTAAACATGAAATGTAAACATCAATCATAGTTTTTTTCATCATAGACTCTCAGCTATACCACAGTGAAGTTTTTCATTCCTACGTGCAATATTTCAAAAGTTACAATGATTTGAAGGTGTCCGGATTAATGTGGATACAGACCTTATGTTTAAAAAACTGACTCAAAAATGGCTAGGCACGAATATGGGGGATTTTTTAAATCGTACATTTAACATGATTGTGAGTGCAGGGAATGTTGTCCATATTTTGATTTTTCCGTTCAGTTGTCAGAATGGCGCGGAATAATTCACACTCTAGCTTAACGGAATCACTGAAAGTGGCTAATCCAACTGTAACAAACGTTTGACGACTGCTAAGAAACCAGGATCAGGAGCACCCCAAAACTAGGATGCGGCAGAAACCGGAAAATTGTGTTTTCAACTTGGTCAAACGTATTCCTAATCTTGCCATCAAACATGTCAGAAACAAATCGAGAATATTACTCACAACAGTGTAAAAAGCTAAGAAACGAGCTGGGCTGTCAGCATACTAGGTAACAGTAACACCCATTGAGAAGAAAAGGAAAACACAACATTCTAAACAAGAGCACGTAAGTTATACAGGACATTGATTGCATCTTTATGGACGATGTAAACATACTTCAAGGCAGGTTAAAACTCTTGAGTTGGGAGTTTCACATGGTTACCGGAAAAGAAAAGATCAAGATACGTTTAAACAAAAAAAAAATTACGCCATTGAGGTGAAATTTTCGTGACACCTACAGCCAATCGCACAATTTAGCGTACAACGTATGATTGCGTGAGTATTCTTCGATTTTATTTACGAACGACCTGAATAATCGCAAACAACACTTTGGCAGTTCAAAATCGGTCCCTTTTTCGTTTATATAATGAAAAAAAAAGTTAAACCATAGAAAAATCAATTGGAATTTGCAAATCAAATCCACTAGTACATGTGTGACAAAGTTGAGCATACAATTCTCATTTTTCATGGAAAAAAAGTTCATATGAAATCAAAAAAAAATTTATCTAGCATTTCGTATGACCACTGCCTGCAAGCGTCGAGGCATCGGTTCTACCAGGTTTCTGGTCAGGGTAGACGAAGTACTGTTCCAGATCTCCTGGATTGTCATTTTGAGAGAGGTGGTGGCTGGGGAGGCGTTTTCATATGTTTTTGGACGTTATAAAGCAGCCACTTTCGTACGACTTACGAAAGGTGCTTAGGATCATTGTCCTGTTGGAAGCGATAATCGCGTGGTAGGTTTTGGTAACATTTCCGTGTGAGAAAAGAGAAAGGAATACTATTTTACTCAGTCACTGAGTAGAATGGAACGGGAGTGCAGGGCACTGGAATTTACGAGACTTTTTGGTAGTGTGCAGTCAAGATAAAATACACTCTAAGAAAAAGTACTCAAAATTAAGTTTTTTCACCCATCTCACTTGTTTTGTGTATGCAATTCCGATTCCATCCGGAAACGTTGAGACTTGGATTAATTTTCATCGGGACAATCGTTCTTCATTTTGCTTATTCCCAAATCTGGTCTTAAATAGGCGCTTTTTATGTCCAGCACACCTCCAGAAGAAAAATGACTAGAATTACAAGGCATAATATTCATAGTTTCCTTGAGATACAATAATTCTATATTAACCTCAGGTGGAGCTCCAGAACCAAGTTGAAACCACGGGCTCGCAAACTCTACGATTCGTTATTGTGTAGAAATTCTGGGTGTATAATAATGGACGATGAAACGTATGTGAAACTAGATTAAAAAACGCTTCCCGGACCACAATTCTATACTGTAAGCGAAGACAAAGACATCCCCGAAACGGAGAAGGCACTTTTTACCGAAAAATTCGGTAAGAAGGTTATGGTTTGGCAGGCAATATGCGAGTGAGGTAAAACATCTAGTCCGTACATCACAACGGAGACGATGAACACTCAGAAATACGTTAAGGAATGTCTCCAGAAGCGATTATTGCCGATGATCAGGCAGCACGAAGATCAAGTAGTGATTTGGCCTGATTTGGCGTCATGTCATAACGCAAAGGACACTTTAGAATGGTACAAAAGTCAAAATGTATGTTTCGTGTTGAAAGACATGAATCCGTCGAACTGCCCGGAAGCACGGCCAATCGAGACTTTTTGGGCTTTAACCAAAGCAAAGCTTCAAAAATTCATAAAACCAGCGGACGACATCCAAAAATTTAAAAATGATTGGCCAAAAGTGGTCAAAATGGTGGGAAGTACAGCTGTGCAGAAGCTTATAGATCATGTTCGAGGAAAAGTTAGGAGTCTTGGCTATGATTAAATATTTTGATTAAACGAGAGTAAAATATCAAATAAAACGCAAATACGAAAATGATTTGCCAAATAAAATTATTAAAACTAAAAAAAACATGACTTTTTTGTTATTTTGAAATTGTGCTTATACTTTTTGGAATAGTCTATGGTAAAAATATTGAGGAAATTTCCACTAAATTTATTTACAGACCATCACATTTTGTTGAACACTATCAATTAACGATGATGTGATTAAAAAGTGACCGAACAGTCTCATTCGAAAACGTAATCGATCTACGTACTTTACAATATAAATTAGTATGTTCCATGTATTGCCATTAATTGGAATAAACTGAATTTCAATTGACGATTTCAAGCACCCTTAACTAATTTCGATTGAAACACACCAACTTTAATGCTTAAAGTAAAAAAAATCTCGAATGAAAAATCCAGCATCATCACCCAAAGCTTACACCACTTATAAAATTGATGTAAATTTCTAAGACCAAACATGGTCTTGGCGTAGGCTACGCAGTATTATTAAGTGTTAAACGACCAAAATAAATGGCTGTTGACTCAAGATACCCAAATCATATTTTTTACTGTGTACGCAACAAAACAATAAAGTCCATTCGTTGGAGTCAACGAAACGCAAACCCCAACACGCAAAGAATATTTGACTTCGCGAGCTCGTTGAATGCTCGTAATTTACACTGGCAGCAGTCTGGCGAAATGCAAACAGAAATCCTAAACCAACTCTACCTTCGTAAAAATACCTTCGTTGCCCAGATTCCGAAATTTCATTCGTCGGAGAAATAAACCATCGAAAAATCTCAAGAACGCCCATTAAACCTTGGAAATTTATTTTGCATGCTTGTCTGCCCGTTTCTTCGATTCTGGGAAATAAAAATAACTCCAGAACGAGGAAGAGCAAAAAATTAAACAAAAAGGCTAAAAAGGAAAATGTATCATCCGTTTGACACGCAGATCTGAAACGGGTATGAAAGAATGGAACCAAATGAGCCAGCTAGAGATCCTCCGAAATCCGAGTGCATTACACCTCACTGATTCCGTATAATCCTCCCAGCAGAACGGCGATGCTGGCCAGACACACCGGGAGCTTATGGTAAATCAGCCGAATAAAATTGAGAAAGACGAAAAAAAGACCCGCGGATGAGAAGGTGCCTACACAACTCAGGGGGGACAGACAGACATCGGAACAGAAAGAATCGAACCGAAACGAAAGGTATCAAAATTACAACATCGCCGTAAATTCGATTTAATCTCGCTTTAAACGTTTATTTCCCGACCCATCTCGTCGTATGTTTACTTTAGCGCTGCGGGAGAAGTGCAAAACGTACAAGAAGTGAGAATTATTCAGATTTAGAGGCAGTATGCTGCTACAGTGCTAGAAATTCCTGAAAGCGCATGGTCATTTTTCTGATTGTTTTTCGATTCATAGGTTAAACGCCGTATGTTATAATTGTTTACGGTAGTGGTTCATTAGATGCGTTAGTTTTGCAACTCAAACTTCCAGGACATGTATTTTTGCGTAAAATGTAAACGCACTTGAAAGTGCCACTACGTAAGATTTGTTTTTTTTTGGCTTTTATCTTAAAGACCATGTGCCCAGATCCTCGCAGAATTTGCGAAACGTGCCTCGTTGTGATGGGGACATCAAGTTCCATTTTGATCGCTAAGCAATTTAACTTCCCGGTCTTACCAAGCTGCATCATGCGGTTCCGTTAACGATTGGTTATTTTCGACTTGCTCCTGGTCTGCTTCCGAATGACGTAGTTTTCGCCTTTTTTCAAGAAATTTCGCACAACCGTTTCTCATCTACCGATTCGTTGTGCAATTAAGCTATGTGACCCTGAACGCACGCACACTACAGCGCCATTTAAAACAAAGGAGTGCAAGTAAGAAGGGAAATCTTTTGGAGGAAAACAAACCATCATTCCTCTGCATATGCTACAAAGGGAGAGGTGATTAAACGTCAAAAAGCCTAATGGTGCGGTTACATAGGGCATCTTCAGCGGCGGTCTATTCTAAGAACAACTTTATACTTGATTTGCATCAGCAAAACTTGAATAGAACTATCTAAAATAGACCAACTTTGCGTTCCAGCACCGGTGTTGTATTTCTTATTTAACCCGCCAACACTCGTCATCCTGTGAATCATTCAACATCAGAGATCAGAAGTTTTTTTTTCAGAGATCGCAGATTATTCTCAAACATTTTGCCATTGATTGGCTCAACCAAATAATTTACGATGCCAGTAGTGCGTCGTTAGCTCGAATACTTCTTTCGTTTGGCTGAAAGAGAGTGTGTGAATGCATGCATTTCATTAAAACGATATAAGATAATACGGATAAACAAGAGTCGAAACGGAAAGGATCACGTCCTGGAATCAGGGACGAATAACCCGAAGGGTTGAAGACCTTCTCAAAATTAACAGAAGAAGAAGAACGTCCTGGAAAATGCCCCTACATCGACCGTGATTTCCGTTCCGGTCATCAGAAGTCATTCCAGGACTACTTTAGCGACAAGCAAACCTACGCCGAGCAGCTTTTTCTGCGTTTCCGCATGCCAAGGGAGGTGTTCCTGGACATTATGCAACAAGTAGAGTCAACAAGAGGCTTCTCCAAAATTTATCTGTATGAGCTATTTGCAAGTGGCCAATCATGGCCAATCTATCAATAAACCAATTGTTTACTTTGAAGACTTCATTAATTTTCATTTTCGAGCAATCTAAATACTATTCGGAATCTCGGAACCTCCGTTCAACGTTTTCTGGAAAATGCAGTTGCTGTAAAAAGAAACTGAGAAGCATTCGGTATTTACGAATGCAACGAGAAGACAATTTACTACACTCAGCGAAAAAAACTTTCGATATTCATAAGATGGAATTATGATTATTTGCTATAAGAAATCAGTATGAATTCCATAAATTTATATTATGAAATATAATCATGTTGAAAAAATAAAATATGAAACAAACTGGATTCGAACCTTGAACGTTTAGGTCATTGGTCCAGTGACTTGCCCACTAGTATGTATCCACACTTGTAGTCAGGAGAGCTTCAAGGCGTACAAGAACAACGTCGTGTGAAACACAATCAATTCCAAAGCATCGTTCATAAGATGAATCTTATGAAATTCTTAATGTAATTTTACTAAGTGTAGTACCGGGAGCAACATGAGGTAATTATCAGCATCCGAGGCGAGCACAGACTTTTTACTAACTTTCTGTCCGCCGCCAGCATCACACGCAGCAAACACGGTTACTTTTCGGCTCACAAATATACTTCAGAATATACTCAATAAATTTGTGTTAATGTTTAATAAAAGCTGACATTTTGCTTAATAATTGGTATAATCAAGTAGCGTGTAGTGTTTTGGAACGGCATTATCTTGTTCTAAACTGCTGCAAGAATAGATCAAAACATATACCAGATTTAAAATGATACAAAATAGATCCAGTATAAAACAGAATTTACAACACCGATGCTGCGATGTTTCTTGCGTTTGGTCTAAACAAATAAATCCAATCCATTATTTGGATCGCCGTTGAAGATGCCCTTAGGCCAAGATCCTTCAACTCAGCGATTACATACACAGATAAAAAGAAACATTGAATTTTCTGCGTTATCTAATGCACATAATGGGACTGCTAGATTTGCGAGAATATAATGGGATATTTCATGTAAATTTAAACCAGATAACGCCTGAATCCAGCATGTTGTATGAAAGATTGCCAATATTGTTGTATGGCACATGAAAAGTTGCAAACAATTTCGTTGTTTACGCCTCCTTTAGCTTGGATTTAAACGAGGGGATATCTTACACGCTTGTTAAAATTAATTATTTTTATCTGTGTACAGCTGCAACTTAGAAGAATGACTATTTTCTACTGTTTGTGCAAACCGAGCCCGATAGGTGTAGTATTGTCACACTACGCTTATAGGAATTTACTGTAATAATTATTATAATCTATAACAGAAAAATTGTGACTCAGCCTAAATTTATGTAAATACTTAATTTTGTGTGGTAATAGTGAAAGTATCGTTTTAGCAAATATACTGTATTAATAATATAAGTCACTTCCATTTTCCACATACACATGATCGGCAACCCGCGTAGCGCTGGCAATAGTACATCCTGGTGATAAAAAAGGCAATCAAAATATATTTTTACTTTCTATTTGGAAGACTTCATCTGAACGTGTATCGACGGTAAAACTAATATACTCTTTTTATGAGTATTGTTTGCTCACTGTTGAGAATAACACCGATTTGTTCAAATGCGCTTTTTTACTCTTAGAAAAGAATTACTTTTACCCATTTCAATGAAGCAATACAAGACTAATTTTATCAAAACCAGAATACTACACATTTTTTGAACAAAAACATATAAACTTATTCTTTCATCGAGGTGATAATTGCATTGTGCATTTTTCAAAACGTCGGTGCCAATATTGCAAATATATTTAACGCATTTTAAACTTGTTTTTCCACGACCGTGCAAACTAACGCTATAAAAATGAGTAAGAAGTATGCCCTACACGCTAAGACTCAATTACCCATAAAGAGGTAGTTGTTTCACCCATATATGGGTAACTGATGCAATACTTATAATATGGGTAAATTATACTCACAAAAGTGGGTAAACTTTACTAACAATGTGAGTAAAGTGATTTATCCTAAATATGAGTAATTGGACTCTACCCATATTTGGATGAAAAAATAAACATTGTCCGTTCGTATTTTTCTTTGGAACGAGTTGGTTATCATACCATCTTGGGAACAATTTTATTTTTATTCATGTCTTGAATTTGGATTTTGTCGTGAATAAATAGTGAGTGAAGAAAGTTGTTTTTGTAGCCACATTACTTCTATTTTTAAAGCTTTCTTTTTTTGACATTAACAGAACCAGCAAGCATCTAATATTTGATTTACAATTTGAGGTCCTTTACGGAAGTTGGAAAAATTAGAAAACATTTGGATCCAGATTCGTCCGAAATATGAACGGTAAGTAGGTTGTGGCAGAGTCGTGACATTGAATTGAAATGGATTACGGAGGAATCACAAAATCTGAGAAGGTAGTGCCGTTCTTGTTTTTTAACCAGATGGGTTCAACCTGACGGAACTTGACTTAAATGACAAAGTTTAATTACCGTACAAAATTACACCCAATGTTTGAACGTATGCATCAAATGTTTGTTTTGAAGTAGATTCAATTACTTTTTAACATCATCTTAGTTCCTACCCAAATAAAAAAACAGAAGCATTTTAATATTGTATATTGTATAAGTTCTTTGTAGAATGCCGTAAGTATTCAATGGAACTGATTAACAAAAATTTTCAATATTCACCATCATACTGCAAAAGATTGTTAGGGAAGACGTTTTTGAAATGTTATTAAATAAAATTGAATAAAAGATTAAACGATTGTTTTATTTGTTTTCAGGAAACTAAGGAAAAATACCCATATTTGCGTCTAATTTAAAAATAATAATAATTATAATTGACCTATATATGCGTTAAATTTACTTTTAATTGATTACTCATAAGTGGGTATACATTACCTATATTGTTAATTAACCATGTGTACTCAAATATGGGTAAAGTGAATTTACCCATAAAATGAGTATGTGCACTTTTCCGCGATTATGGGTAAAGTTCATTCATATTTAGGTAAACTGATCTTAGCGTGTATATGTAACATATACACACTAAACTCATAAATAAGAATATGCAATACACTTATCAATGTGTTATCCCAGATTTTAATGGAAATGACGTCTCCTCATTATTGGTGACGCTTATCTTCGTTTTGAATTTGTAACTGCAACGAATCGGACGAAAGTTCAATTGAAATAGAAAAAAATTGCCGCCGTGATTTCGTCAATGAGAAATAGATGTTGAATATTCCTTCAAACTAGTTAGTTTGTTTCTCCAATGTTTCTGAAATTTTGTCCACAGGTAGAATTTACAGAGACATAACGAAAGTAAACTTAAAAAAATCAGTGTTGCAAATTTTCCCGGGAAACTCCATTGGAAGTTTTCAACTTTTCCGAAGCATCGATAATTTCAAAACAAAATAAAAAAAAAACAACCACTATAAACTATCACAAAGCTATCAGTAGTACATGAGCGCGTACCAACACGTTACTTTTGCCTTTTGAGGTGGCGGATTCGTCCGTGCCTCGACCTACCCCGCAGTGGGATGTTAGGCAAAGGTAACGTCCTTGGTTCAAGTACTACTTTACCCATGCCCTTTCGTTCAATGTTCAATACTTCTATTGTATTTCTGACCTACCGTACACTGACGGAACTTTCAAGACTTTCTCTTCATATCTTTCATTCTAGTAAATATTACTGTCCACTCTTGGTGCCTCATGGTGATGAGCAAACATCTCCTTCTACATGAAAAGTCGAATAGTTTATAACGAACGTGTGGATTAAGAGTGCCGTTGATGCCACGAGTCTCACTAATGGCGCCACATGCGCAAAAAGAGGTCGTCTGAAAAAATGGGAAGTGAATTATATTGTTAATATACTGTATTTATTTTAGAATATAACACTAAAAGACTTGCCTCATGTAGTAGGTTTGGAATTTTAAAAAATGGGGGTGCGCTTGCAGGAATGCAAGCGACTGTATAATTCATCTGCTAGGTACACTATTCTTAACATCATTCTCGCCATTAAGGACGACTGAATCCTTTCCTAATATAAATTCTGGGTTAGAATAATTTTCATATAACGTGTTTGAAACTAAAAATCCCACTATATCGAAACAAAGAGGGTTCAAATAGCTAAGGAGCAAGCATTTGCTAAAAATATTATTATGGTTTCAGTTGAAAATCGAATTTATCGACTAGCGACAATCGATTTTACTCTCGTTGTGTACGTTATACCTAATGTCGGAAGTAGTGCGCTGTACGGCGCATCTGACACGTCATACAGCGCACTACTTCCGACATTAGGTATAACATACAGAACGTGAGTAAAATCGATTGTCGCTAGTCGAGAAATTCGGTTTACAACTGAAACCATAATATATATCAGATTTTTGCTCAGCAAAATCGCGAGGTGTGAGGGGCTCGGTCGTGTATGTCTTTAGAAGTAAGCCTAGGTTTATTTTTAGGTTATTCTTCCCAGTATACTACACACTAATACTATACTCTTAGAAAATATCATGTTAATTTAAATCTTCTTGGATGCACATGAAAGGAGACGGACCGTAGGATAGAAATGTGCGTCTGTTCTTTAATTTACAAGATCATAATAACTCAAAATGATAACTTACATGATATGACGAAAAAATAAGTTGAAGAAGACAAAATGATATTTTCCGGTAATCTAATTTAATCGAACAAAAAGTTCATGTAGTTGTGCAAATTAACACTCTGGAATTAATTTTGTTCCTTCATCTCCAAAATCAGAACATTTATATTAAATAAGTGCCAAATCCGGTCATTGGTCATCGCCTAAAAATATGTAAAGGATGCTGGAAGTTGTCGCCACATAGAAACAAATAATGAATTTTAACAGGCGCGAAAAATGTCCCCTCGTTTAATTTCAAGCCAAAGGAAGCGTAAACAACGAAATTGTTTGCAATCTTTCATGTGCCATACAAAAACGTTTACAATCTTTCATACAATAGACTAGATTCAGGCGTTATCTGGCTTAAATTTCGTAAAATATCCCATTAATTTCTGCCACATCTACACTCAGGAAAATAAACTTAAGAATTTCGTGTTATGGTAACTTTAATTTGCAAGCAGTGCATTAACGTACAATAAAATTAAATCTTTTAAACATTTATCTAACATGCAGTTCTCGTTTTAAAATCTATCACGGGAGAATTAAAAAAAAATTATGCCTTGTCGTGACGTGTGAAACCGACTGCGTTCAAAATAGGTCAGATGTAAAGACAACAATTATGTAAATTTCAGGCTTTCAAATCTCACTTCTCAGTCGAGTGGCTATTGTTCAACGCATTGCGGATTTAAGGTTATCGAATATAATCTTGAAGCTGTTGTAAACGTAACAGCCGGAACCTGATTTTGAGTGTGGTAGTATTTATTGTTTTGGGATTCAAGTAAGGAATTAACAAAACATAAAATAGATCATTCAATTGAGTCATGTTTATCGTTCAGTCTTCAAGTATTTAAGTGATCACGGGAAAAAATCCACGCTCAGATCCGTGAACTGCAGTCATGAATTCGAGAACAAGCAAAAATACACAGGATCTGAATCACGTAATCATGAACTTAATAACGTTTAAAAGGAAAATTCATGAAAACGTGAACTAGTTCACGGTTAGTTTTCATTTTCGGGAATGCTTTTTTTTCTGTGCAAGAAGGACTGTTCCAAACTGCATAGATTTTTTACGGAAAAATATAAAGGCACTGTCCATTCATCTCCTATGTATCCACATTCTTCTTTTCGGGGTTGCCTCTCACTAAACGTGGAAGCGAGTTTACTGTTCGGGCATTAAATGTTTCGCTCCTAAAAGGGCATACAATCGTTCTAAAGTTATTTTTTTTTTCAGTTCGTAATTTGATGATCTGTAGATTTGTTTCTTTTCTTCTATCCCTCCACAAATCACTCTTCACTCCTCTTCGCCTCGTTCTCTGCGTCTGTTTTACATATGATTTATGTAGCTTGCTCGACCCGGTACGATTTGGTTGTAGTTTTCGGTGAGGGAATATTCGCTCTGAAAACGGCGCTAATTATAGTTTACCTTAAATGACCGCCCACTTGAAGATTGATTGAATAAACAGGATGGATGGGCCAAGAATGGATGAACCTGTTATATGGCATGGCTGTGCCGCAAAAATGATAATGGGTCAGAAATTCACCACAGCACTTCTTAAGAACCATCAATGCGGCCTTGGTTCTGGTCGATGATTTCTTTGAAAATGAGGCATCCATTCGGGTTAGTGCAAATCGATCATTCCTAGTCTTCTAAACGGTTGGCGAGAACGCATTCTTTTGAAAGCGCTGACAATCGTTGTCCGCTTCATTTCCTGTCTCTCGCCTTCATCAGAGCGTAATCGCAAATCGATGACTCGATTTGTTCCCTCCATCCGGAACTGATTCTATCAAAGGACATTCCGTCAGGATTGTAATCCGGTCTGAAGCCTGCGACATAAATATCAATCGACCAGAATGGATTCCGACCGTAAATCGAAACTGTCCATCCAAGTTTGCTCCTATCCCTCATTTGAAACCATCCATTTACGTGTAGACCTTTCGAACACGTCAATCCATCTTTTTTTCCGGTGCCAATCACAACTGTATGGAGCTTCAGGACAATTTTGTACCACCTCTAACCTCAGTGTTTGTCCCACTCAACACACAGCTGTGGAAATGGATTGGAATCCCAATATCGTATCCTCATCCGTGCGTGGAAAATTCAGTTCCACAAATCTATTCTCGATGGTATCGAATTTATTTGGTTGCTATGACTCCTGAGAAGAGTGCTATTGAATTCCACCGCTCATCCACGGCGCAGTAGGCTTCACGATATTCTTCGATATCTTTCCTGTATTTTGACATGAATAAAAGCAGCATTTTATCGCATCGCCAATTACAAATGACGTGTTACCAAGCGGAGTCGAAACATGCGTTTTCAAGACAAATTGCTTCTATTTCGTGCCAACAAGCTTATTATTCAGCTACCAACGAGCACAACTGAACAGATGAATGCGAGCTGTCAATTTGGCATGACTATCGATTTGAATCTTTCGGCGATTAGCTTTGTTGAAGATAATGTGTTCGTTGAAACGGAAAATGAAATAACAGTTTGTCTACATTTTAGACAAGATTCGTTATCATTTATGCGAACGACTGGAAGGATTTAAACTAGTTTGTAACTATTGGTGTTTTTCTTTTTGACCTACTAAATCCTTTGGGAGTGGTTTTGCAAAGTTTAATGAAATCTGTGGATCGAATCATTATCAAGATAACGAATCTTGTTTGAAAGGTTAGGTGTTCGAAAGTATAATATTTAGCGAACTAGTTTCCTCTTATGGCGGCCCCCCGTAATCAACAATAAAGAAAAGATCTATTTAGGGCGACGGGAGTCACACTCACTTGAAATGTGTGTGGCTTAAAAAGTAAGCGAGAAAGGTTTACCGACAAATTCATAGGGATAGATCCATCATAGGGAAATTAACCTGTTTTCGACAATCTATGCATAGTTTGCCCTTATATGTGCTTTTTCTCCTTGTGCTTCATACAGTGCATTCAAATATTCCATACAAAAAAATAGGGTAAACATTATATAGTATTCACAAATAAAAAAAGAGCAATATAGGGTAGCGAACGTCTTAAGGGGGGATATACAGTTAGAATGACCAAAAAAAAATTTTTTTTTTCTTTCATGCAAAGTTAGTATTTTTTTTTCGAAATTCGAACTCCAAGTGTTTCTTTTCATCGTTTTTCGAATACGCCTTTTTCGCGCGCAGTAGGTATAAAGAGATGCTTGACCGAGAAGACCTATTTTCAACGCGTTTTTCTCAAAACAGCATTTTCGGAGTTTTTACCGGTGATAACTCGAAAACTAATTATTCGATTAAGCTGAAACTTAAAGAATTTCTTCATAATAGTATTACCTTCTATATGAATGAAAAATTATTGTAATATTTTATTATAAAACATAGAAAAACTGTGATAAAATGGCAGAAAAAAGTGAAATTTTACAAAATGCCATAAAAAAACCAGAAGTGCAAACATTTTTTTTGTTTTTTTTTCCTTTTTTTTTTTTCAATTTATCTACTAAATGTAAGTGTAATTTATGTTTTTTTTTTGGTTAGCAGGTTTCAGATCAAAACTGCGACTAGGAGAGCCAGCACAAGCAAAATACACAGACTTTTTCAACGCGCTCTTATGGTCGCCATTTAGTTGAAAAGAAATTTAAAAAAATATTTTTGTATACTACATGGATACGCTTAAAATCGTAAGAAAGTTTCGATTGATTTGAATAAAAACTTCCCCTTGAAATTTGTTTATTAAAAATGAGTTTTCTTTCTCGTTTTAACTGTATATCCCCCCTTAATCAGGGCTGACTGTTTTCATATGTTCATAAATAGGACTAAAACTCCTATATTTTCCAAACTATTTCACATTTTCTGATTCGAACATAAACCCTCTTTATAGGGCAAATGATTCGATGTATTAATCATGATTGATAACCAAATAATCACAGTCATTTTGAGGATTTAAAATAGATCACCCAGAAAACCATCAATTGTCTACCTGTTCAAGAAGTTCGCTTAAAGATTGCTTTTGTGTATTTGAGATTTGGTCGCGTGCGATGGAGGAAATGTTTTAATCCAGGATTGTTGCCGGATTGTGATGTTGAGCATTGAGTTAATTTTTTTTTTTTCATTTATAAATTCCAATCATTTATCCAGTCATTTGAGGTTCATCTATGGTTCTGATTATTTTGTCCATCATCTGACACTGCATATAACGACATGCAATAAAAAAAACTGTTTCGGGGCTATGCAGTACTCAACAATGAATAATGCTTCGCTGTTGAACGGCAAATATGGCACCACTGTTGCGTTTGATTGTGCCAATTTTTTCTCCCTTCTTTGTTAACCATGGCTATAGGGTACAGTATACAAAAAAGTGTATCCAGCCCCAGTGAAACATAGATTTCTTCCCAAAAACTCACCAGAAAATTAAATCACGATTCATTGTTGTTCAGTTCATTATTATTTATATAAAAACATAGCCAATTTAAGCAAGTTAAAAATAAAAATCAAGTTCTCTTCAGTTTGAGACATGATTTTAGAAATAATAAAATTAAAGTATATTCACCCCTCTGGCTCACATAGTTGTAGTACTTCGTGTGACCTGTTTTGGCATCAAGAAATCCAATTTCAGATCCCACCGGGCACTAAGTTGGTACCAAAACGAACAACAATTTTTAAGAACAATTAAAGGAACGACCGACAGATACGATGATGTCCCATCATTAAGGAACCAACGTGACTTATCTCGCCTACGAACAGGACACTGCAGGCTGCCCACAACATGGGCCGTGGCACCTTTAAAAAGACATGCGAAATTTGCCACACACAAAATACCGTAGAACACATACTGTGTGTATGCCACAGCTAGACCCACTAAACCGTCTCTGGGGCATCACCGGAAGCGTTATGGATGTTCTAAAAGACGACATCACGGGGTCAAAAGATCATCACGGGTCATCCGATTCCTGAAGGAAGCGAAATTATACCAAGAAATCTGAAAGCAGAACTTCGGCCTCCCTGAGGGCTGGGACATCGAGACAACGAACGACTCCGGCAATGAGCACTACCATGTCTGCACCACCATGATCGTTATCTCCGCTCAAATACCGATTGAACATTCAATCAGCCGACTACACAAAAACAAACATACGAATCCCCTTCCCCTTTTCGGGAAGGCGGCATCTGGAGTCCCGTTCAAAATAACACGGTGGTACTCCCCTCCCCCAATGGATAACTCCATTGACCAGAAGGTCTTCACAGCCACTCAATCGGAACCTCGAAACTGCAGGAATAACAAACAACAAGGAGCGCTCAGTAATTACCTCGTAGACCAACAGTAAAATTACTCCACAGATGGTAAACCTAAAAAGAAAAAAGCACAACTACACTTTGAGGGTTAGGGTTAGTGTGATACTCACTAGTTGGGCTAGGGATCGGCTGAAATCCGGTTCATGAGGAACCAGTGGCTACCAAAGCTATGGAATCCCCCCACCCAATTTAGCGGGGGCTACGCAGTTGTTTCCGGGGTGATTTTGTTCCATTCGTAGAGATTACGCTTTTTCTTGAACCAGCTTTGACGTGTGCTTCGGATCTCCGTCTTATTGGAACGTTTATCTGCGCCCCAACTTTAGCCTTTGTGCAGTCGCTGGTAGTTTTTGCTTGAAAATGTCCAAATAAACCTCCTTCGTTCCCACACGATGAATCTACCTATAGAAAAAAATCAAAGTCATGCTCAGTTGGTTGAAAAATCAATGTTGGTAAAGTAACTCACATGCTAGACTGTAGGCCGCAAACACTTCTTTTTCAAACTTTCACCAGTTTACCGCCATTTTCTTGTTATACCATCAGGCCCAAATAGTATTACTTTCGTCTCGTCAGACCAAATCACCTTATTGCAGTCATCAGTTCCAGTCATCATTTTGCCTAACATAAGCCCTACGCTCAATTTCAAAACTACCTACTTCTCCCATACTATCTATACTTTGGTTCTAGCAGAAATGGCTGTTCATTCCTAGGGTTACATGTTGATAAGAAGGATATTTCCAACTTTCAAACAAATAAACCATGGCTAGATTTTGCAGTACGCATACTTTATTAATGTTAGCCTTTATGTATTAGATTTTTGACACTTATTTACCCATGTTGAAAGAGTTTGTAATAATCAAGATTAATGGAAAGGAATGAAATAATATTCTGCAATCTATATATATTTATAAAAATTAATTTCTGTCTGTCTGTCTGAACCTTATAGACTCGCAGACTACCGAACCAATCGGCCTGAAATTTTGCATGGAGGGGTTTTTGAGCCCGTTATGATAGTTTGAGACCCCTCCCGCCTCTTGAAAGGAGGGCTCCCATGCAAATGAAAAACAAATTTCAGCATAACTCGAGAACTTATCTAGCAAATGGAACCAAATTTGAAGGCAGGAAATGTATTTATGGTGGTTCGAGACCTCTGCTAACTCTATTAAGGGGGGCTCTCATACAAATGAAACACAAATTTCAACCAAGCATGAGAACTATCTATATGCTATGCAAATTTGTATGCAGGGGTTTTGAGGTCCGGGAAAGGATCTTATAATAGTTTGAGACTCCTCCCGCATCTAGAAAGGGGGGTTCCCATGCAAATGAAAAATAAATTTCTGGATAACTAGCAAATACAACCAAATTTGGCATGCAGGAGCTTATGAGGATAGAGTTTTTTTTATGGTTGTTTGAGAACTCTCCCTTAACTGGAATTGATGGATGGAACAAATAAATCAGAAATTTCTGCATAACTCAAGAACTAATCAAACAAATAAAACCAAATTTGGCATGTGGGGGTTTTTAGGCCCGATTTTTTTCTTGGGTAGTTCGAGACTCCTTCCCTCTTGATGGGAAAACAAATGAAATCGAAAATTGAACCAAACATGAGAATTATCCATGCAACTAAATCACAAAATGTGTATTTCTCGGGTAAACAGCATGTTCTGATAAAAGGTTGTCCTCTTCTTAATCAAGAATGGGGGATGCTCGAGTTACTCTCAGTGCTACATTATGTACAAAAGGTTAATCTAAGGTTGTGCAAGAAAAAATAACGTTCAAACTGGATACGGCTTCGTTAAAAGATACAGGGGATGATCAAAAAGGAGAAGACTAGCAAAATTTTGTCCAGATTCAAAGTGATACAGTTCGGTGAATAATAAATTTGATAAAACTAGAAGCGTTCGACGGGGAATTTATTCTAGTTTCAGCATGTTTATTCAAAATTTGATTTGACTTCCGGGCACCGGAGATAGCACGGATACTTTGAGGTTATGTCAAATGTGCTAATTTTCTGCAACTCGTTATTTTTTATGTTACTTGAAAATCGGAAATATTATATTTTTCTCAGAAACTAGAATTCATAACAAGTCTGTCAGTGGTTAAAGATTGTGAATCGGCCCATAAACAACCGAGATATGGCCATTTCCGTAAAATGTAGTTTTTTACCCTATTGCCTGACACTTCTTATGTTGAAAAACTCCTTTTTAATTTATCTGTAACTCTGCGTACCCTTAACCAAATTAGATGCAACTTTTTCCATACGATTACAAATTTATCCTAGTTTTTGTAAGAGTAGCGGACATTTCGTTATTTTCCGTAGTTCCGGATTCATTATCGGGAATCGTGAAGGAAGTACCCTACCAGTGTAATGGCCAGAGTTAGAACTGTATCAAACCTGGCTTGCGACATATCAAACTTCATGATTTTACAAACCAATACCACTGGTAGTCAACCTGAGAGTATTATTTCACATTGGCCACACCTGGTGACGTTCCTGATTCCGGGTTCCCCCAGGGAAGTGGCCAGATTTCGAATGATGTCAAACCCTGGCTTGCGACACATCAAACTTCATGATTTTACAAAACAATACCGCTGGTGGTCAACCTGAGAGTATTCGGTCACATTGGCCACACCTGGTGACGTTCCGGATTCCGGGTTTCCCCGGGGAATTGGCGAGATATAGAACGATTCCAAACTATGGATTGCGACACATCAAACTTCATGATTTTACAAATCAAGATTACTGGTGCTCAACCTGAGAGTTTTCGGTCACATTGGTCAGACCTGGTGACGCTCCGGGATCCGGGTTCCCCCAGGGAAGTGGCTGGATTTAGAACGATGTCCAACCTGGCTAGCAACACATCAAACTTCATGATTTTACAAACCAATACCACTGGTGGCGAATCTGAGGTTTCTATTGTGGGCATCAGGATTCAATGGCAAATTATTCAAACATAGTTTCGAAAATATATAAAAGTTCGGATATGCTAACAATAATTCAGTTATTTTGATTAGATAGATCGTTTCAAAGGAAAATCGCGTTTAATACGGCGTGGGTCCACCATTCGCATTAAAAACGGCTAGGATACGCCTAGGGATGGAATCATACAATTTTCGGATTGTTTCGATAGGTATTTTATACCACTCATCGATCAAAACCTTCTCTAACGCTTTTAGAGACGATGGTGGTGGAAATGTGGTGAAAGGGTCTTCCAGCAACCTGTACCCGGCGAGTATTCCTTTATTTCATCGAATGTCCAGAGTCTGATCGAAACCACTCATTCTAGCAACTACCATCAGCTTCGCTCTGCAGCCGATCAATCAGGCGCTCATCCATCTGAGATAACGAGACAAACCGTTACGCAGGGAGCTGCAGCTCCCATGACTGCCACCCGAGGACCAAGACAAGCTGCTACTTCGAGTGTCCTGGTGTACTACCAAAATGTTGGTGGGATAAATAGTTCTCTAGCCGAGTATCAATTGGCCCTTAGTGATGGTTGCTATGACATTTACGCTCTCACCGAGACCTGGCTTAACGGAAACACTACGACGAATCAACTCTTTGACGATTCCTACACAGTTTATCGACAAGATCGGTCACCTTCTAACAGCAACAAGAGTATCGGTGGCGGTGTTCTGCTAGCTGTTCATTCGAGATTCAAATCCCGTTCGGCCGATCCTCCCAATAGCTCATCGGCAGAGCAAATATGAGCTGCATTGGCTACTGACGATGCATCGCTCTACGTTTGCGTGATTTACTTTCCTCCCGACCGAGTAAATGACGCGATTCTTATCGAAAAGCATCTTGACTCGCTGAACTGGGTCATTTCGCAGTTGAATCCGAGGGACAAAGTGATCATTCTCGGCGATTTCAACCTGGGTACGATTTACTGGCAGCAAAATTCTCTTGGGCACTACTTTCCTATCGTTTCTCGATCTACGATTGGCATGACATCACGAGAACTGCTTGATGCGTATAGTACCGCTCAGCTCAGGCAACTGACTGGCGTTCAAAACGAGAATAATCGCATGCTTGATCTGTGCTTTGTTAGTGACGATCTGTGTAAGGATTGCACAGTTATTGAAGCACCAGCACCGCTAGTTAAAATCTGTCGGCATCATCCACCTTTAGTTATGAAATTTGCAGTAAATCCATTGTGTTGCTTCCGTGATTCCTCTGAAAGTGTTTTTTATGATTTCAGTAAGGCTGATTTCAGCGGAATGAACGATTTCTTAGGACTTGTTGACTGGGATGAGATCCTCGATGCTTCTGACGTCAACCTCGCTGCATCGACAATGTCTGGTGTACTGCTATATGCCATCGATCAGTTTGTTCCAGTGAGGATGAAACATCAATCACCTAAACCAGCTTGGTCGAATTCCGCTCTCAAGCGCCTAAAAAGAGTGAAGCAGGCAGCTCTTAGACGACACAGCAAATATCGCACCGATTCTACAAAATCGTGTTACGTGAAAGCGAACGCTGAGTACAAGCAATTAAACGATCATCTTTATAACGCTTATCAAGACCGTCTACAAAACAACTTTAAGTCCAACCCGAAAAATTTTTGGCGTCACGTCAATGATCAGCGAAAGGAAGTCGGTTTACCCTCCACGATGACGGATGGTGTGCTTGAAGCTGATTGCGTCGCCGGTATTGCCGATATTTTCCGTTCCCAATTCAGCAACGTTTTCTCCGACGAGCTGCTCGACCCGCAGGATATCGCGCTCGCCACCAGTAATGTGCCCCGTCTTCCTGCCTCCGGAATGCATTACGCCATCACCAATGACATGGTTATTGCAGCTGGCAAGGAATTGAAGTCCTCAACGGGATGTGGTCCGGACGGTATTCCATCGCTTGTACTGAAACGGTGCGTGGAAATGCTTGCGTCTCCGTTAGTAAAGGTGTTCAATCTTTCTTTGTCCACTGGCATATTTCCGAACTGTTGGAAACAGTCATATGTTTTCCCAGTGTTTAAGAAAGGTTGCAAGAGACTGGTCTCAAATTACCGGGGCATAGCTGCATTAAGTGCAGTATCCAAATTGTTTGAGATAATAATTCTTCGGAAGCTAGTGCAGAACTACGCGCACTTTATTTCACCGGATCAGCATGGATTTATTCCCAAACGTTCGACATCCACTAATTTGACGTGCTTCACCTCTTTCTTGGTCAAGGAGCTTGAAAACGGTAATCAAGTAGATGCTATTTACACGGATCTTTCCGCTGCGTTCGATAAAATGAACCACCAGATAGCAATAGCCAAGTTTGATAAATTAGGAATGAGCAACAACTTGCTTATCTGGCTGCGATCCTACCTGACCAATCGTAGTATGTCCGTCAGAATCGGTGATCACGTTTCGTCACCATTTCCAGTTTTGTCCGGCGTGCCCCAAGGCAGCCACCTTGGGCCGTTTTTGTTCCTGCTTTACATGAACGATGTCAATCTCATCCTCAAATGCCTAAAACTTTCATACGCTGATGATTATAAGCTGTTCTACGCGATAAAGCATCCACTAGACGCCGTTTTTCTGCAACAACAGCTGGGTTCGTTCGCTGAATGGTGTCGCATCAACCGGATGACATTGAATGTGTCCAAGTGCTCGGTGATTTCATTTGGCCGTAAACGTGAACTCTACCAATTCAGTTATGCTTTGGCAGGGCTTGAGCTGCAGCGCGAAACGACGGTTAAGGACTTGGGGATTTTCATCGATTCCAAAGTGACTTTCAAAGACCACGTAGCATACGTCGTGTCTAAGGCGTCATCACAGTTAGGGTTCCTGTTCCGTTTTGCCAAAAAATTTAAGGATGTTTACTGCTTGAAATCGCTTTACTGCGCAATCGTCCGCCCTATTCTGGAATATTGTTCTGTTGTCTGGTCTCCCTATTACCAGAATGGAATCCAGCGTGTTGAGGCCATCCAGCGGAAATTCATTCGATTTGCCCTACGTAATCTCAGGTGGAGAGACCCGTTCAATCTACCCAGCTATAGCAGTCGGTGCCAGCTCATCAACCTGCATCTACTTGATGGAAGGCGTAACGTGGCAAAAGCCTGTTTTATTGGCGATCTCCTGCAAGGCAACATTGATTGTTCTTCACTGCTCAGCATGTTAGACATCAACATACGCCGCCGAAATCTACGGGCACATTCGTTCCTGAGCCTTCCAGCGGCAAGAACCAACTATGGACTCCATGAGCCAATGCGCAGCATGAGTCGTCTTTTTAATAGTTGTTACCTAGTATTTGATTTTAATGTACGTAGAGAAACAAATAAGTGTAGTTTTAGACGTATTTTTTGTCAGTTTGTTTAATTTTGTGATTTTAGTTTTAAGATGCCGGTCATTGGGGCAAATATTTTACCTGTTGACTTTAATAAACAATGAGTTTCACCAAATACACTTTTCACGCGTGCTTCTAATGTAGACCAAAGTGGCTCGATAATGTTGAGGTCTGGTGACTGTGCTGGCCAATCAAGGTGATGAAAGTCTGTGTCATGCTCTTCGTACCACGCCTTTATGATTTGAGCAGTGTGGCTGGAGCGTTGTCATCTTGGAAGATTCCTCTGCCATCAGGAAAGATGGTCTTCATCATTGGCAGCACCTGTTGGGCAATTGTGTTATTTTAAGTATATTGTGAAGGTTTTCTAAAAAATACCTGGTCATCCAATATTTCTTGATAATCTTTGGCCTTTATTTTTCCCTTCATAGCAACTAAAGGCCCAAGAGAATGCCACGATATTGCACCCCATACCATAACTGACCCCCCGCCATGTTTAACGGTTGGCAGAAGGCAGCCAGGGTTGTAGGCTTCTCCAGGAGTACGCCATACGTACACTCGACCTGTAGTTGGAAACAAGGTAAAAGATGATTCGTCCGACCACACAACTTGGTTCCATTGATCTGGCGTCCATTCCTCATGATCCTTGCACCAGCGCTTCCTGTTTACCGCGTTTTGCGGTTTTATTAGCGGTTTAGAAATGGCCGCACGAGCGTAAAGATTCATGTCGTGCAGCTCCCTTCGGACAGTTGATGTAGAAACTGGTTCTTGAAGCGCATTGTTCAAAGCAGCAGTTGCTTTAACAGCCCTAATGCGTCTGTCTGCTTTGACTATGCGCTTCAACGAACGTTGCTGCCGGTCATCCATCTTCTGCTTCCGTCCACAGCTACTTTTATCAGGCGATGTTTTTCCATGTTTTTTATATTCCAACATTATCCGGCAAACTGTGGCCCTGGCAACGCCAACCAGTTTGCATGTTTCAGCGATCGAAGCACCGGCTTCTCGAGCACCGACTTTACGGCCCCGTTGAAATTCCGTAAGCTCTAATGGCATTTCGAACTGCACACTTCAGCAATTAACCTTGATTTGTCCCATGCGCAAGCACTCAATCCTGTCACCATTTGTCTTCTTCTATGCAAACATGTACACGGATAAAAAATAATACCCAATTTGAGTTCTATTCCGTCAGGTCGATGGTTCCGTACGCCAAATTAATTTTGAGTTATTTTTCAATTAATTTTGAGTTATTAATTTTGAGCTATTTTTAGTTTAGGTATTGTTTTGTAACATCATGAAGTTTGATGTGTCGCAATCCATAGTTTGGAATCGTTCTATATCTCGCCAATTTCCCGGGGAAACCCAGAATCCGCAACGTCACCAGGTGTGGCCAATGTGACCGAATACTCTCAGGTGGACCACCAGCGGTATTGTTTTGTAAAATCATGAAGTTTGATGTGTCGCAAGCCAGGGTTTGACATCATTCGAAATCTGGCTACTTCCCGGGGGGAACCCCGAAATCCGGAACGTCACCAGGTATGGCCAATGTGAAAAAATACTCTCAGGTTGACCACCAGCGGTATTGTTTTGTAAAATCATGAAGTTTGATGTGTCGCAAGCCAGGGTTTGACATCATTCGAAATCTGGCCACTTCCCTGGGGATTTTGCAATAAACATGCCCGGATTTTGAATAAACATGCTGAAACTAGAATAAATTCCCCGTCGAACGCTTCTAGTTTCATCAAAAACGGTTTATTGTTCACCAAACTGTGTCACTTTGAATCTGGACAAAATTTTGCTAGTCTTCTCCTTTTTGATCATCCCCTGTGAATGTGTTGTCTATAAAATACTTCTACACAGAAATAAAAACCGATCCAATGGTTGAATTAAAAACACAAACCTTTTTTTTGCAAAAATTACACACATTAGTAAACGCAAATATTTTTACTAAATTCATTAAGAGAAAAAAAATTATAAACGCGCCAGCTCTATCAAATTTTTATTCATTTATTTGCATGCGTAGCAAGGCTCGCACCGGGTTCAGCTAGTAATATATAATATGAAATGAAAGGTACCGATTTAGAACTTTCAAATACAAACAAAAACCTTGAAGTATTCCTTGACAGTAAACTAAACTGTAACTTTCATTTGGAACAGACAATCAAGAGAGCACCAAACTCTCTATGCAAAGCATTAAAATATTTATATTTAATAAGCAATGGGGACCTGCGGACTAAGCCCAAAATTAGTCCATTGGATTTATTCGAAAATTGTTTGACCCAAGATTACCTGTGCTGCCTTGGTCTGGCCAAAAACTAAAGAATCTGTTGTATAGAGAAGGTTAGAAAAAAACTCCGAAGACTATTTAATTATAAAAAATATCATTAATAATTGACTTTGGTCTGGTCTATCTTATCAACACAATCATCACAGACTGTCCTTTCGTCATGTCAACATTTAAACCAAAACGCCACCAAATTATGTCTATGGAGTATATCATAGAATTTTTTAACATACTTACGTACTTACTTACTAATGCCAATCTGATTTTCTTTTTTTGAAAGAATAACTGTATATAAATCCTTTTATTTATATTTCACAGTACTTTCTTGCAAAACTGATCAGCTGTCAAACAACATTCAACAATAAGACTGGAACTGCATGCTTCTTCCGTGATGAAAACAGAAAATATCTGGTCGCACCAGAGTTTAGCGGTTTTGAAACTTCGAACCAAAACAGAATTCAGTATTGCAATATAATACAATGTTATGTAATATTGTTAACCGCTCAGAAGATCGTTGAAATTTCAACTTTCATGCATTTCACGAGAGAAGTATATTTCTATTCCTATCATTGCATTGAAAGACAATTCAACATTTTAAACACATTGCAAGATCTCCAGCTTTGGTGCGTTCCACTCACTACATTCCAAGAAACCAAATAATTAATGAGTCCATGCAGTAGCAAGGTAGCAGTTTCGAGTTATTTGTTTGCTAATGCTTTACCTTACCAATCAGACTAAGGCCGGCGTGGCCTCTGCTGAACACAGAAGTTGTTTCCATTCTATTCGGTCCATGGCTGTCGCGCGCCAGGCTCGCTGTCTGCGGAGAGTCCGCAGGTCGCCTTCTACTTGATCGATCCAACTTGCTCGTTTCGCGCCTCTTCTTCTTGTACCTGTCGGTTCATTTTCGATAACCATTTTCACAGGGCTGTCGTCCGACATTCTTACGACATGCCCAGCCCATCGTAGTCGACCGATTTTTGCGATTTGTACGCAACTGGTGCAATTCGTGGTTCATTCGCCTCCTCCACGTTCCGTCTTCCATCTGCACTCCACCGTAGATGGTACGCAGCACCTTCCGTCCAAAGACGCCAAGGGCGCATTGGTCCTCCACTAGGAATGTCCATGTTTCGTGGCCGTAGAGAACTACCGGTCTAATTAATGTCTTGTAGATGGTCAACTTTGTGGTTCGGTGAACTTTGTTCGATCTTAGCGTCCTTCGGAGTCCAAAGTAGGCACGATTGCCAGACATAATGCGCTTTTTTATTTCTCTGCTGGTGTCGGTTTTCGGCGGTCACCAATGAGCCCAGATACACGAATTCGTCTACTACCTCGATTCCATCACCGTCGATCTGAACTCGTGCTAGGAGGCTAACATTGTCTCCTTGTGAGCCTCTTTCCTTCAGGTATTTTGTTTTCGACGCATTAATCACAAGCCCAATTCTACCAGCTTCAGCCTTGAGTCTGATGTACGTTTCCGCGATCGTCTCAAAGTTACGTGCTACGATATCAACGTCGTCGGCGAAGCCAAATAGCAGGACAGACTTCCTGAAAATCGTGCCACTTGTGTCTATCCCAGCTCTTCGAATCACATCCTCCAGTGCAATGTTAAACAACATACACGACAATCCATCACCTTGCCGTAACCCTCTCCGAGATTCGAAGGGACTCGAGAGCGTCCCTGATACTCGGACGACACACATCACTCGATCCATCGTTGCTTTGATCAACCGCGTCAGTTTTTCCGGAAATCCATATTCGTGCATGATTTGCCATAGCTGATCTCGATAGATTGTATTATACGCTGATTTGAAATCGATGAAAACATGATGTGTGGGCACGTTGTATTCGCGACATTTCTGCAGCACTTGCCGAATCGCGAAAATCTGGTCCGTAGTAGCGCGGGCACCCATGAATCCCGCTTGGCATTGCCCCACGAACTCCTTTGCAATTGGTGACAGGCGGTGGCATAGTATTTGGGAGAGCAACTTGTAGGCAGCGCTCAGTAGCGTGATCGCACGATAATTGCAGCAATCCAACTTGTTGCCCTTTTTATAGATGGGACACACTATTCCCTCCATCCAATCCTCCGGTAAACATTCCTCCTCCCAAATCTTGGTAATTACCCAGTGCAGCGCTCTGGCCAGTGCTTCACCACCGCATTTCAATAGCTCGCTTGGGAGTTGGTCGACACCAGCGGCTTTGTTGTTTTTCAACCGACCAATTTCCTCCTCAACTTCCTGAAGGGTTGGGGTCGTGGTCCTGTCATCTTCTGCGCGTGTTCCTAGATTTATTACCGAGCCACTTTCGTTCGCTGTACCATTACAGTTCAGGTGCTTGTCGAAGTACTGCTAATGCTGAAAGGTACCGAAAAGTTTGGTTGAAATGGTTGAACAATATTGGGCTCAGTTGATTAGGTATGAAATGATAAACTTTTGCAAATCAAATCGTCCGTTTTACCTGTATTTGCTAGTTGCAGGTAAGGTTTGAAACCTTTCTATCCAGAGGTCAAAAGTCGTTAGAATTTTTTTTTCTGGCGTTTTGCAACTAATGGTTCATTACAGTTGCAATATGTTTCATATGTAAACGAAATATATTTCATTTACAATCATGTGTTGATTGAAATTTGATCACTTAAAGTGGTTCGATTATACGTAATGGATATATCAATTTGTGGTTTTAATGGTTAATTTTAAAATAGATTATTATTATCAACATATTATTTTCAGCATACTGCCACAGTACCTTCAGTCTGCCTGGTTGACGTGACAACTGTTCCAAAGCCCTTATTCACTAACGCCTCTCCGATGACGTTCGCTGCAACATCTCATGAAGTTTGTGCATTCCACGCGGCCCGCCCCGTGGCAGCTTTTGCCATACCAGCATCCACAGCTATCAGCCCATTTAGTGAAAGCGCTCGCTGTCAGTTCACCGGACTACGTCAATCTGATTTTTTTATCGTTATGTAAATCTATGCAACACAAAAACAAATGGAACGAAAACCAAGTGGGTGGCAGAATTGAGGCTACAGTCAGTGACGCAAGCCATTTTCAATCATGATTAATTTAAATATTTGTGGGCAAACAGATTGCGGTGAAAATTGTTTGGTTTATTGAATTAAGTTTTTCATGGATGCTAACAGTATGAATAATTTATTTCAACAATTTAAAGTAATTACAAAAGATTTTTGATTACTATTATAAATAGCGATCTTAAACTTATTCAAGCAGAACTAAAACCACAGGTCCAAAGACCAGATTTAAAGAAACATCTGTACATAAGTTAACATCTTCGATACAAATTCACTATAGCAGATCCTTACTAAGCCATTAGAGACAGTTGTTTATTTGCTACTTATTTGAAAATCAAATAGTTTGTTAAAAAAAGAAAAAAGAAAATCTTTTTAAATTTGAAATATCTTCCCATCATCATGGGATCCCAGTAGTGGACAGCAATTTCTGCTATAGACTGTTCCGAAAAAAATACACTTTCTTTCTCAAATAATAACGACCATACTGTGGTTTTTGATTATTTCATCTTCAAACATACTAAATACCAATGTTTTCATTCCATCTTTATTTCAATTTGCTTGATTTTTTGTAGGGTAGGTGAGTTCTCTAGCTTTTACCTTAACACTATTCATAAGCTTCTGCACAGTGCTTTCTCCTACAATTTTCACCATTTTTTGTCAATCTTTTTTAAATTGTTCAACAATTTTCATGTGTTTTCTCAGTTTCACCTTCGTCAAAGCCCAAAAAGTTTCGATAGGGCAAATCTCTGGACATTTTGGTGGATTTGTCCCTCTGGTACAAATACGCAATTTTTCCTTTTGTACCATTCTAGTGCATATTTAGAGTAATTTCACCAAAGCACGATGTTATGCCGGTAGGGTTGGTATCAATTCCACCCAAGCAAGAAATATTGTTCAATTTACTAGAAGCTGAAGAAAACAGGAGAGGTGACTGGTTGTGTAGCTCAGACAGCCAGATCTTGGAACAAACTGACACATGAAGCTGGAAGGTCGATAATTTGAAGTCCACGACATTTGCTACGTATTAAATAAAAGGCTTGTCTTTAAAGGTGAAAGAAAAGAAAGAAGACGATTAAAAAAGATAAAAAAGTTCTCTGTAGAATAGTTCGAATTGAACCTCACATTCAATGCTTGATTTTTTTATATTTGCGGCATTTTGTGTTTCTCTTCTTTACTTTTTTTTACAACAAATCAATCCCGAGATAGAACTGATAGTTTCGGGTTCTAAATGGACCAGACTTTAAGCAGAGGAATGTTTTGTTTCATCGTACTTCGAATATACCCCCAAAGAAAAATATGTAATGGGTTTTAAAGTGATATCAGAAGAGTGCAACAAATTTTTTGAGAAACTTCATAACTGCCGGGATGTATTTTTATCAGCATGAAATTTTAATCCACATTTGTTGAAGAAGAAAAAACAACATTTGACTATGACATCTCAAAAGCAATTTGAAGCGATTTAACTCGCATACTTTCCTAAAAGTTTCACAACTATCCAGAGACATAGCCTCGTGTATCCAGCAACTTACATCGGTAGAGCAATCACAAGTAAATATCCATTAGATTCCAATTTGTAGTCCCATGGTTGCCTAGGTGGTATCTCATAACAAAAATAGCTCCCACGCCACACATACAGTCACTACCTCGTGCAATTTAAACTCCATCAATTTTATGCGGTTCGAACAGGGAATCAGCACTAATGAGTACATAATTATAAATTCCTCCTACCCGGTGCGGTACATTGCTCAGCGAACTTCACAGACAAGTATGGCAACTTTAGATAGGGCCATCGAGCTGGTTTTGGCCATAGTTTCCTATTTCGGTCATGCTTCAGAACACTTTTTTATATTTTGCGAGTGAAGATTATTTCTACATTCAAATGATCAATTGCATCATTTGATGCATCAATTGATGATCAATTGCATCACCACTGTGCGAGACGTTTAATATCGGAGAAACATGGGAGGGGGGGGGGGGTGAGTGGGCAAAATAGAACCATACCCAAAACCGTTGCATTCACCCTATATTATTGCTGTTAATACTGCAACTCGGTCCCCATAAAGGATGAATACCTACATACACCACATATTTGCAATCGCATGGTACGCAAATAACTGCAATGTGTGATTAGATCTGCTCCTAGCTGGAATTGAACATGATGGTGAACAATTGGAACTAGGGCGTTCTATCAACATTGCGTTGAATAAAAGATCTACTGGGGGTTGCACGGACATCCTAAGTGCGCAAAGAAGAAAAAAATAATGATCAAATATGGGACAAGTGGGATAAGTAACATATTTATGTCTTCAGATAACACTGGTCGACAAATTTCAACCCAACTTCACTGGAAAAAGTTATAACCGTTTAAAGGTAGCATATTTTGTCAAACACAGCAAATCAACCCCCCGACTAACGCGGATCCCCTTGAGGATTTATAGGGACCTTCTTGGTTTCATCGTAGAATATCTTGTGATCGATTGCATAAATAAAGACTGGACTCGGAAAAAATGAGACACACAAAAATGATCACCAAAAATTCATTTTAAATCAGATACTTCTCAAATTTTCAGGGATTAAATAACTATATTAGCTATGTTTTGGCATAATTTATTTATTGAATTTCCTCCGCCAAGCTGATTGCTCGTACATTTCTCTTAACACTGCTCATGAGATCTTGGGCGAGGCTTTGTCCATCTTCCTTACACAATTTCTCCCAGTTTTTCTTCAAAGCATCATCGGTTTTGAATGTTTTTCCGCTTTTCTTCAACTTCTTCTTCATTATCGCCCAAAACTTTTCGATCAGACGAAGTTCGGGTGTATTTGGCGGGTTCGCCTCCTTCGGGACCACATTAACGACGTTCGCTTCGTACCAATCCATTAGGCTTTGTGCACAAATTACGCAACGCAAAAAACCGAGTTTTTGGACCCCCTCCCTCCCCTATGTAACAATAAATAACGCGTGACCAGACTCCCCCCTTTAATTAGTTACGCTCACGGACCTAACACCCCTCCCCCCCCCATTTCTCAATTGTGATATAATTATCACAAAAACTGTTATTGTTGTTATTTTTATGTATAATTCTAATATACTTGAAATTAGTAAAGATTGCAAACATCATTCAATTAATTCCATTTAAGTATCTTAAAGCTAATATAAAGATTAGGAAAAACATTGCACTCATTGTACTGCATTTGTTAAGGTTAATGAATGTTCTTAAAACTGTTAAAAATATAAGTTCAACAAGTTTATTCAAACGTTCTAAGTTCCAACAGAAAATCATTATTGATTCAACAAAATAATTTGGTAAAATCAACAATCAGCAAAAAATTCAACAAAATTTCTTATTATTTCAATGGTTCTAATATAAAAAAAACAACCGGTTTGGTCGAATCAATGCAAAGGTGCATTGTTTCCAAAAAGCTTATTTATTTATTCAACAATAAATCTAGGGGTTTTTTTTTCATTAGGGCGAATCTTCAATTGAGAGATTCTCTCCGGGCTCGCTCTCTTTCATTCATAAACCAATCACCTTTACGTTTTTCATTCTACTATTTGTAAAGTATGATAGCCAGCACAGATGTGTTTCGATCTGTACTAAAGAATGCCTCGTAAGTTTTATAATGGCGCTGTAATGAATGAAAGAGAGCGAGCCCGGAGAGAATCTCTCAATTGTAGATTCGCCCTAATGAAAAAAAACCCTAGAAATGCTTTTTGTTTTCAATTGATACGTCCTTTGCACGCTTTTAGAAACAAAACAAAATTGTTGTTGGTTCAAAAATAAATAAATATTATGAGTAAGCCGTGAGCCAACAATAAAATTTGTTAAATCTACAGAGAACAATATATTTCACAGCATGTAGATGTGCGATTGATGGAAAATTGCGCCAATTTGTGATGCAAATTGTTATAAGATACTTTTGGTTTAGTAGACCACATGTAAATAGTACACTGAAAATTAATTTTCGTTTATATTACGATCGAAAGAAGGACTAACAAATCTATTCGTTGTTTTCTGCAACGAAACTGATTTGTACTTTCTATGAAGCTGGCTTCGTATCAAAAGCCACACGCGCAACTGTCAAAAGCACACAGCATTTGTTGACACAAAAAGAACATTCGTTCATTCTACTAAAACAATACAAATAGCTACGGGTAATTTGTTACCAATAAAAAATAAACAGCTCCTGGGTGGTTGCATGAACGACTGACAGTTCTACTGTATCGGCTCAAAATATATTTGAAAAAAAGGCAACCACGAATAGTTATTCTGCTCTTCGCGAAATTAATTTTGTGCATTGTACAAAAAAGGTGTAATGATAGCGTTTTGTTAGAAGACAAGCAATATTAATGTTTCATATAATTTACGAGACATTTGTGCTATGTGCATAATCCATGTTTACGAAACGTGTAAAAGCTAATTTACGAAAATTAATTTTCAGTGTGCGTCTCCATTTATCGAAGCTTTAGAATTTGATCAGTAATCAAGAGATAGACTTAATCCATTTTTCTTAAAATTTTAGATGCACCACTTGGCCATAAATGTGTTTCTATTATGGCCACTTCCATAAGAAACACATGCGATTTGCCATGAAAGGAACCAAAATTTAAAACTATGGCGATAATTGGTGCAGTGTACCAGTTATGGCAAACGTCATTAATAATACAAAAATAAAGTTTTGGCTCAGTTTAGATATTTTTCTTCAAAATATAGATTGAAACCTTTCATATGACGTATTTCTCAGAATTTTTAAACGTTCTCAACTAGTATAAATTAACCCTTCTCTACTTGATGTAGAAAGAGATGTTCGCTCATCACCATGAGGCACCAAGTGTGGACCGTAATGTTTGCTAGAATGGAACATACGAAGAGAAAGTGTTGAAAGTCCCGTCAGTGTACGGTAGGTTGGAAATAGAATAGAAGTATTGAAAATTGAGCGAAAGGGCATGGGTAAAGTAGTACTCGAACCAAGGACGTTACTATTGCCTAACATCCCAATGCGGGGTAGATCAAAGAACAGATCAATCCGACACCTCAACAGGCTTTTCTACTTGCTACTTGTTACTTTGCTTGGCACACAGGAAATTTAATTGATGCAAATTGGTATTCACTTTTAATTTTTTTTTCAAATTTGTCATTTTGTTACGTAACGATTTTAAAACCCCCCTCCCCCATATGTCACAATAAGTAACGGTTGCTCAACCCCCCTCCCCCCCCCTTCATGCGTTACGTAATTTGTGCACAAAGCCTTACAGGCTTGACGTAATGGCACGAAGCGAGATCCGGCTAGAACAGCGTGGGACCACGGTAAGAGCGGAGGAAGGGCAGCAAGCGCTTCTACAAGCATTCCTCTCGATAAATCTGCCCGTTTATGGTGCCGGTTATAACAAACGGCTTGCTGTACCGTCCGCACTTGCAGATTGCCTACCACAACAGGTACTTCTTCGCGAATTTGTCCATCTTTCTCTTCCGGAACTTTTCCGGAACCTCCATGCGGGACGTACCGACAGAAAACTCGAGGCCGGGGATTTGTTTGGTGTCCGCCTTGATATATGTCTCGTCGTCCATGACGAGACAGCCTGGCTTGACCAGCCACTCACAGTACAGCTTCCGCACACGCAATTTGGCCACCGTGTTTTGCTTGTCAGTCCGGTTTGGCACCTTCCTGACCTTAAAAACACGCAGCCCAGCCCGCTTCATGGTCTGTTGGATGAACCACTTCAACGAATTGATCTTTTTGGCCACATCTCGGGTGGAAAGGTTCGGGTTATTCTTAAAGTACTGCCTTATCTTCCACGCCTTCTCTGGGTATTCCGTTTTCGGTGTTCGGCCGCTTCCAGCGCGCCACTCGATGGTCTTCGCCTCCTGGAACATCTTCACAACGCGGGACACAGTGGAATGGTGGATTCCAAGCCTTTTGCCGATCCATCTGTGCGACTGACCAGGATTATCGATCACCGCGCCCAAGATTTGCTAGCGTAGCTCTTCTTGTTTCGAATGCATCTTGAAAACTACTTGACAGATCGCGATAAAATTTTGCACACATAAACATAACACTCTAAACTAGTATTACCCAAAATTTCAATTTTAATTTTAATTCAATTTTTACCCACGCGATAAAAAGTTACACCCAAAACAAAGTGTCGCATTTTTTCTGAGTCCAATCTTTACTTTCTTTAGTAAAGTCTTTCAGCAGATCGAGACCATCAGGATGGTAAACTTAAAAGTTCATAACTATCTCACTACGTGGCGCTAGTGTGCACGTAAAATTACTGCATAGCCCGAATCAAGGCATTCTTGACTTATAAGAAGTCTTCGACAAATATGTTTGAGTGGCTCAGGCCTTTCGGAAAATGTAGACATTAGTTCAGTACGACGTGGTGAAAGTATACATGTGAACTTTTTGTATTACCTGTGTCTTGAGATCTAGATCATTTATGAATTTACTGTCTTGCGGAAAAGTATTTGGGTAATCATGAACTTCCAGGTGGTCGACTTAAAAATTCAGAATTGCCTCTTTACTGAACAACTACGTTACTAAACAACGCATATCGCGAAAACCTTGACATATTGCGAGATGGCGTCTTCGACAAATGTTTTTGATTGGTCAAAGCCTTTCGGATTGTGTAAACATTAGTTCAGAACTCTTTCGCTACGCAGTGCGAGTGTACATGTGCACTTTTTGTATCACCTGTATATTGAAATCCTGTCTCCTGTTCAGTTTTGACTTCTGTTCCTGATTCCTTCGGAGTAGTAGATGTGCTAGTTATGACATGTTTTCACTCAAGTGCACTTAAGTGTCTTGTCCGAGCTTAATAAATGCTAATGCAGAGCTTCTAATTTGACGTCTCAATGAATGAGAGCTCCTCGACGGTAACGTTAAAATTACTACAGAACGGAGGCGGCATGAGTCCTAGTCCTCATTTTTTACACACAAGGAGAGACTTGCCTTTTGTCATGGTGTCCGTGGCTTGTTTGACGTAATGGGGTCTAAACACGAACCAAAAGAGTGGCGACTATTCATCGATAGAAAATATTTGGCAAACGACATTAGGGTCTATTCATGAACTACGTACATAGACTTTTCCGGGGGGAGAGTGGTTTAACCAAAGTCTACGCTCAATTTCAAAAAATTGTGTGAATAAAAGACTACGAGGGTGGGGGGGTATTAGATTTTCAAATATTAGTCAGATGCCAAAATAACGGCAGGATTTCTCAATGGCCCTCAGGTATGGGAAATGGTGGCAGATATTAAATTTGAGAAAATTCTTTCGCCGGTCCAGACGTTGGAAAAGCTCCAAGTAAATATGAGAAAACTTTTTTGGAAAGAGCTGACATACATTAATTGTTATGTTATTTATTCTCCGTGCGAGGAGTAACGATTATGATGTAGAAGGAGATGTTCGCTCATCACCATGAGGCACCAAGAGTGAACATTAATGTATTTGGCTAGAATGAAAGATGTGAAGAGAAAGTGAAAGTTCCGTCAGAGTGCGGCAGGTAGGAAATCTAATAGATGTTTTTTGAAAACTGAGCGAAAGGGCATGTATCCAAAGGTACTCGAACCATGGACGTCAATCTTTGCCTAACATCCCACACTAGGTTGTAGCAACGGAACAAGTCCGCCACTTCAATTTGACGTCCATGGTTCGAGTACCATTGGATACATGCCCTTTCGCTCAATTTTCAAAAAACATCTACTAGATTTCCTACCTGCCGCACTCTGACGGAACTTTCACTTTCTCTTCACATCTTTGATTCTAGCCAAAAACATTAATGTTCACTCTTGGTGCCTCATGGTGATGAGCGAACATCTCCTTCTACATCATAATCGTTACTCCTCGCACGGAGAATAAATAACATAACAATTAATGTATGTAAAACCAAAAATGGTGGTAACCATTAATTATACTGGTGGGAACCAGTATCGCATCGCTTCACGGTGTTTCTCTCCGAGGTCTCTACGTTGGAGACGATGAAAAAAAAAACTTTAGTGATCGTCAGTCGGTGCGAACCAAACAAACCCAAAAAAGGAGAGAGTTCCTCTCCCATGTGCGCATCAATAAACAGAGTGCACACAATAGATCGTTAGAATAACTATACAAGCCACAGTAGTAGGGGAGGATGGTAAAAAACGCACCGTTTACGCAACATCGTGAATAACTAGGGAATGGAAGCTGAAATTTACGAATAAGTTATTGAGTATGGTGCATTATGATGTTTTCGTTATAGATCAAATGTGATTTAAATTCAAAACGATAATTATTCATGATTTTTTAAACCTTTTCCAATTTGATCCCAAAACGACACCGGGGTAAAACGCCTGTTTAATTGCTCAATATGCACCCCAAAATTGGGGTAAGACGCACCACAACACTGGGATATGATGCACCACATTATTGGGATAGCATGCACCACTAGTAAAAAGTAAAAACACTGCTATAAAAAGTTACTCATTAGAGGAGTAAAGTTGAAACATATCGCCACGTCCTCTGCACTCTGTTTGGTACTCAAGCAGCCTATGGGTATAGAATAAAGACGTTGCGCAAATTGTTGTGATATGTTGCCAACTCCTCATATATACACGCTAAGAAAAAAGTACCCAAAGGAGCAGTTAAGTGTCGGAAACACGTTGGTTATAATTGTGTTTGTCTACCATTGGGTTCAAATTACATACTTTTGGGCAGAATTTTACCAGAAGTAAGTGATTTATACCCAAAGTTGACTTCATACACCTAAACGATCCACTGGGTATTTTTCGCTAAGCGTGTAGACGTATACTTAACGCCATGGTGCGTTCTGCCCCAGTTTTAGTTTTGTATGGTTTTGTCTAAATATTCTGAAAATACGTGGAATTATGATGAAGTTTAGATACTATCTTGAAGTTTTGTGGTATGCAATATATGTGAAGTGAATTTATTATAAACCATGGATATTAACGCGTGGCAAAAGCTTATTTCTAGAGTTTTTTTTCATTAGGGCGAATCTGCAATTGAGAGACTCTCTTTGATTACTTTCTCTTTCATTCATATTCCATTCAGCGTTACGTTTTTCATTCAACTATTTGTAGAGTATGGTAGCCAGCACTGTTGTGTTTCTATCTGTACTAAAGAATCCCTCAAAAGATTAACAATGGCGCTGTAATACATGAAAGAGAGCGAGAGAGGAGAGAGCCTCTCATTGTTAGATTCGCCCTTTTGAAAGAAAATCCTAGATTTGATTAACTCTATTATTTACATGTGAAGTACAGTCGGGACAATTTCTTCAATTTTGATCATATTTTGGTGTATTTAGTGCCTTGTTGTACTATAAAATTATCAGTTATGCTGTTTTATTTAAGAATTGATAAAGTTTCATTCCATTAAAGCTATAGCTTTGAATATTTCAGTACATTTATTGAGTGGGTCATTCTACCCTACCAGTGCGTTTTGTACTATTCTCCCCTACATGAGCGTCTTTCCATGCGTCAATTTTTGCCTGTTGAAGTAGCGGACTTGTTCCGTTGCTACAACTTACCCCGCAGTGGGATGTTAGGCAAAGATTGACGTCCATGGGTCGAGTACCATTGGATACATGCCCTTTTGCTCAATTTTCAAAAAACATCTATTAGATTTCCTACCGGCCGCACTCTGACGGAACTTTCACTTTCTCTTCACATCTTTCATTCTAGCCAAAAACATTAATGTTCACTCTTGGTGCCTCATGGTGATGAGCGAATATCTCCTTCTACATCAAGAGCTGACAGTTATTAGGAGATCGTGGAGAAATTAGTGAAACTTTTTTAAAGAATGGGATGACGTATGTCCTTGAAGTTACATACACTAAAGTTTTTTTTTGCACGGTTTTTTTTTACACGGTTTGTTTTCGACGATAACTTCAGAACGGAACAACTTATCAACCTAATTCAAATCACATTTTACGTTTTGGGCCAAGAGTAATCATATGGCAGTTTTCAAAAAAATTCACAAATTTTGGTGTAAATACTCAAAATTTGAAAAACTGTATTTTGACCATTGCATGGCCAGGTAACGCATAAAAAAAATTTAAGCAATATAAAATGTTTAATGCAACGTATCCCCCGTGCAAAAAAAAACCTTGGTGTATTTTCGATTTCCATCTTGTTAAATTCAAAGAAAACATGGGAGCATACTCGGAGGAGCATAGCATCCCTGGAACCACATCTAAAAAGGAATCAACTAGACAACAAATATAATTCATATTTTGTAAATATTATCTGTAAATAAATACACCCAAAAAAAATCAATCTCCTCTAAATTGTGTTACAAAATCAGAAACAACATCATTTTCACTCACAAACGGATAGACATTTTTGATCGTAAGGTCAGTTGAAGTACTTTTTTCGAAACATGTCTACGGCACATAAAAAGCATTTAAATGGAAAGTGAATTTCAGGATAAAACGTTCTGCAGAAATCATCAGGGAAGCCCTTCAAATAACTTAAGGGAAGTTTTTCAGAGAACTTAAGGGAAGTTCTGTAGAGAACTTAAGGAAAATTCTGCAAAGAACTTAAGGAAAGTTCTGCAAAGAACTTCAGGGAAATTTTGTAGAAAACTTCAGGGAAGATGAATACATTCGAGTTATTATTTAAAATGAATTTTGCAGTGCGGGTATAAATTCCCACCAAAAAAAGGTTTTTTTATTTGTTTTGGATAAATGTAACGTATATATTCTTAACATTTATTCAAAAACGTGAATTTATCAACCTTCCCTGAAGTTCTCCGCGGAACTTCTCTGAAGTTCTCTTCAATACTTGCCTGAAATTCTCTGAAGAACTTCCTTGAAGGTCTATGAAGAACTTTTATGAAGTTCTCTTAAGGACCTACCCAAAGTTTTGTGAAGAACTTCTCTGAAGAATTACCAATCACTCTGTGCACCAGTCACATCATACCCTGCCCGTATCCAGAATATCCAGGAATATCACAAAGTATAGCGGAGATAATTAGAGTTTGAGACTGAACAAATTCCTGGAATTAGTCCAAGCTCTATCCCTTGCAGAAAAAGTTTCCGAGCAAGTGTTATTCTGAGCTGAGAGTTTTCAACGTTCAGTAATTTCAAAAATTATGGGTTGTGTTAAATAAATGGTTTCTACTTCTACTATGCAATTTACAAGTATATTGTCTTCTAACAAAATACTTCTTATTGTATAGGGAATAGACGTATTGAATAAAAAAATATCACATTCATACTAAACAATTGAATGACTGATGAGTAAAGTTGTCAAACTCGATAATTTTCGCAACAAGTTTGGGCTACTAGAATGGTTTTAGTAAATATGAGAAAAGATATCTAATTTTTTTTTTTAAACCACAGGATGGCAAATTTAGTTGAATAACTTGAAGTGGAAACAGTTTTCAGAAAAAGTGCTCCATACATTTTTTTAAATTCGAGAAAGAGAATGAAAAATCTCTCCAATTTCGCCTTAAGGCGTACATACACACGGCTACGAATTTAAATTCAATTATGAGTCGTTTTTGACTCATATTCGCCAAAAGTGGAGTCACTCATATATGGGTAAATGTAACTGGGATTAACAAGTCGACATATCCAAAACATTCATCTGACTTAGGTCGATGTCTTAGATATGTCGACTTGTCAATCCCAGTTACATTTACTCATATGTGCGTGACTCCACTTTAGGAGAAAATGACTCAAAACTGAGTAAAATTGATGGCCGTGCATGCACCTAGGTTAGATACTCTGGTCAAAATGAAAATTTACCAGCGACAACGAAAAAACAAGAAGCGTTCCATGAATACTATTTCGAGATGAAGAAATGTTTCAGGACAATGTGCATACAGATTTCGGATAAAAAAAGGATTCTATTCTTGCAGCAAAACATGAGAGTTGACTACTTCATTTCGGTAGTCAACCTAGAAAACTCACAGGACAGAAACTTGACGCCCTTAATTTCTCGGCCTACAATAAGATCTTCAGGACCGAGGAAACCGTGACCACTAGAAACCAGTTCAACCTCCGGAGCATCAAAAGCATTTTTCATGTCCATTCAAGGAACTACAGGGGAACCAGGGCAGAAATCAATCGAACACACTAAACCTATCACGAAATTCACCGCCAGTTAATCCTTCTAACGAATGTTCAATAAAAAAAATGAGATATTTTTCAGCCACATAGTAAAAAATATATTTTTCAACGAATTAAGAATTTTTTGTTAAAAGCATAGTGTTTATTCTTCAAAAAACGTCAATGAATATTTAAGAAGGCTCTGGTCAGCAGTACGACGGAACATAGTCGCGACGCTCTCATAAGAGCGCTGGACGGCACTGATGTCCATCGTCCGGATACAATTCCGGATCCTCGTTGTGAACTGCTTTGTATCCTTGGCCCGCCAATAATTTTTGTACACTAAGGCACTGGAGGAGCCAATCCTCAATGGGTAAGTTGGTCGGGTTCCTTTCTTTCGGCACGTACGGTATCTTTTTCTGCTCAAGATATTCCAGCATCTTCTTGGTGTAATGGGAAGACGCCTTGTCCAGCCAGAAGGTGTACTGCCCATCCGCATGATGCTCCTTTAAGGACGGCAGAAGAATTTTCTCAAGATATTCCTCCTGGTAGACTTGTTGATTGATGGCCAAACCGCTCGGTTTAAACCACGGCTTTGAAATCCCTCTGTCCAGTATAGGTACAGCATAACTTTTTTTTCGAATTTATGCTTAAACTTATATTTTACTTAAGGGGTTGCCGACTTGTCACTGGAATAGTCATTTCCTGGAATGTGGGTCTTCGAGAGCAGAAAGTAACTTTCGTCGTCCAGCACGACCGACGTCCTGCGGTAGTACATCGTTATCCACCGGCACTGTGATTTCTGGGTCGCTATCTGCTCGTCCGTGTACGCGGGGAACCGAATCTTCTTCCGACAGATGACGTCCTCAATCTTGAGGGTTCGGTGAATCAAGGTATGGAAGCCGGCGTCACGCAAACTCGTTCCGTCCTTGTTGACGAACAGCTTTTTCAACGCGTCCTTCTTCTTCTTCACCATTATCTTCACCGGACGGTCGCTACCGGCCCCCGCTACTTACTCAGGGATGTCAAAATCTGGTAAACTGTACTCACGGGCACGTTTTCGTCTCGAAAGTGGTCTACCGTAAACTTCTTTCCACGATGACCATGCGTTTTGTAAAACCGTACAACACGCTCGTGGAGTGCTTGCTTTTTCGACGCCATCTTCGATTGAACTGACAGCACCCGAGTGAAAAGAAACATGCCACCCATTTCAAAGAGCAATTCTCTTGGAGAGAGAAAAAATACGCTCTTTATTTCAACAGAAAGGTATTGAAATCATTCTCATTTTTTATTGAACGCCCGTTACCTCACGAAATCATCACAAACATCACAATCGAATAAAAATGTGGGAAAGATTTCTGAGCAAAAATCGTCAGTTTCAGGTCCATGCAGCATTTCTTCCCGCTCTCAGATTCTGCTGGAACAGGTTGTCAGCGAGCCTAAGACTCCGAATCAAAACACATGTTTCAATTATGGTACTATCGGTCATCATTTTCTGTCACCTTTTCTGAGAAAATTGTAGCCTGCATGGTTTTCCAACTATCTCCTGCCCATACTAAATAAAAAGCGACCGAAAATCACCGTTCGCCGAATTCAGAAGCGTCAACCATCCCATTGACTCTCAAATTCCACCAGTCTTCTGGGAACCCACTACCCAAGACTGCTATTCTCGGCCCGGAGTCATTTGTATCATTACCTAACCGTTTCCAAATGGTTTTTCTTCGAAAGCACTCCTGGATAGTGGTAGTAATTATACCATCAATTTGTAGGTGATAAACCACTCCTCATGCCAAATTGATTTAATCTCTCATTGCTAAAGAATCTAAGACATATTTGAAACTTTTTTTTGTGCGAATAAAACGAATACAAAATGCCTTTTCTTATCAACCATACGAACGCCGCGCACGTGTTCCCGTTATACCAGTCAGAGATTCGCAAATTTAACGCCCCTCTCAGCCAACCCAGCATACGATTAATCACCAGCTCGTAAATTGGAATGTTACTTTTTGCAACAACAACAGTTTTCTTTCTTTCGTTTTGCAATTGCCCTTTAAGCAGCAGCCGTACCTATCTCAGATCGTTTCTTCTCTCCCATTTGCACTGTGGAGGGAGTGGAGAGAGAGGGGGAGGGGCGATACTCACCTACCTTGGCTGGCAGGATACGAGGTGCCACAAGCCACGTCGTTGTATTCTTTGGTAAACCTCGCGATCCCTGGCAGCTGGTGCCCATCGCGTTCTTACGCCGGCCGGTTTGGCGGTGCTATCGAAAGGAGCCCCATGCATTGACCAAGAGCGCGAATATAAAAACATGTCACATATTTCATTTCTACGATATAATAAAATACGTTGAATTTCATTTGTTCGTTTCTTTTTATTATTTTTCATTTCAGATTAAAACGAAATTGACGCGCAGCTGCGGTGTTCTGTGGTGTGACTGCAGAACCTATTTGCAAAGGAAGAAAACTTCATGATTCATGCTAACAGAATTTCCACCAGTGGATAACGACTCTTGGAATAGGAACGCGAAGCATGAAAACATGAAATAACTCTTCCAGAATTCCAGCACAACAATCGCAAACCTGGAGAGTGGTGATTGCGTCTTTCAGTGAATGTTCCACTTTATTTTAGCGTTGTGTTTTTCGATTCTGGCTGACGTCAAAACAAAAACCTTTTTTTTTCGTTGACGGGAAAATTGCCTAGGGTAAACGCTCCTATTGTTGCAGTACGTTGGAAGCATTTGATATCTATGTATAGGAGTCAAACGTCTCTAACGTACAGTAACAGTAGAAGTGTTTACCCTATTTTGATTAAATTTTGTTCCATCAAAGTGCTGAAGAAAGTGTGAGTGAAAGCTTTTCCAGAGAAAAATAAATAGTGCACGTGTTTTCCGTGGAAATGTGTAATGCAAAAGTGAACTTCCCCAAAATGTGTGCACATTATTGGGGTCTCGTGGCAATCCTCATGGTATCGGTGTTTGTGGCTGGTGCCTACGGGGGATCATGCCGGGAATCCTCCCTTTGCTGCAACGGGCGCGATTCATCCTGTGTGGTGCAAAAAGCGCCGATAAATGCGATTATCGAGGATTTAAATGATAAGCCTTGTTACTGTGATCACGCCTGTTTGCGGCTCGGCGATTGCTGCGAGGATTTCAAATCCCATTGTGGTGGTAAGTGCAGTGCTTCTGGCTATGTACACAGCCACTCTAGTATTATAATACATGTACCTATATTGTTTAATGCGTCCACATACAGATAATGAAATCTGTCCACTTGCATGAATTGGTAGCAACTATTCCGGGATAGAGGATAATTTTGCTGGGAATAACTTTTCTTGGATTTAGTATCGAGGCCTTTGTTGTTGCCTCAAAATTCTTATTTATTGCTTTACAAGGCACCCAATTTTAAACTGATTGCAATACAAAAATAATATGTTGACCCTCCTTGGGTGGTGTGAATTTGTTTAGCGATGCGGTGTTATTTTATAAATGATGCATACTGAGATTTGACACAGGCAAAAAGTAATCCGTGCCCGATTGATTAACAATTTATTTATTTATTTATTGTATTTATTTAATTCCAACTGATTAAACATCTTATTGAAATGTAATGGGGAAAAGCCATGTGGCGTAAAAACCCCCTATCTCTACGCCGTAAACTACATTAATCAACAAAAATAGAAGGAATACAAAGCAAGTAAACAGAATTAATTCTAGTACACACACAAAACTTGTCAGAAAAATTTAAAAAAATCTTTCGATTGAGCTGAGCCGATCTTCACACAGAGTACCTTGTCCGTTAGGTATGATTTAAACTAACGAACTGAGTTATTTGACACGCCAAGTTTGTCTAACTTTGCCAAAAGTATAGCATGGTCGACCTGGTCAAAGGCAGCCTTGAGATCCGTGTAAACAACGTCGACTTGAGATCCAGTTTCCATATTCAGGAGACACGACGAAACGAAAGGTGCCAGATTGGTTGAGATCGATCTTCTTGGGTGAAATCCATGTTGTTCAGGGGAGATGTTGTGTCTGCAATCAGCAAACAACAATTCGTTGACGATAATCTCGAAGAATTTTGTACAGGCACAGAGTGATGTGATTCCTCGATAATATTCGACATTTTGTTTATCTCCTTTCTTGAAAATCGGGAACGAAGATTTCCAACGTGTTGGATATTTTTCCTGGCGTAACAAGATATTAAAAAGCTTCAAAAGAGGAATCGTAAGCACTGCAGAGCAACTCTTTAGTACACATAAAGGAATTCCGTCAGGACCAGCCATGTTTTAAAGTTTCAGCTTCTGGATTGCGGATTCAACGAGGTCTGATGTAATCGCAGGAATATTGAAGTCGAACGCATCTCTGGGAGTATCTCTGAGTGCTTCACTTACTTGCTCTAATGTTGGCATGCTGTCATTGAATGCACTTTTGAAGTGCTCAAAAAGGAAATCACATTTGTCCACTGGTGTGCTGGCGATTCTGTCGCCAAGATGAATTTCAACCGGTAGCCCATTTACATTCCTTTTTGTGATCACAAATGACCAGAACAACTTTGGGTTGCGCCGAAAGTTAGATTGGATCCGTTTTGAATAATTCTTGTAGAGAACACGATTGTACCCATAACTGTTCGAGCGAAGGGTCAATAGGAGTAGGAACCAGGCAACTGTGAAGCCTATTGGAAACTGCTATCAAGACGCCACCACCACGAGATTTGGTGCTATTACTGTGATTATGATCATTCCGAAAAACTGTGAACTGATCTCCAAATAGTTGAGCGGAATGAATTTGGTCAATGAGCCAGGTTTCGGTCAGAACTATTACGTCGACGTTCGAATCGACGGCAGCTAAGAAAAAGTTGTCTATTTTCGTTCGGAGACCGCGAACATTCTGATAATAAGCCAGTAGTCCGTGAAGCATAGCAGGCGAACAATCAGAGTGGTTGGAATTTAAGGGCGAATCAGGTCTGGCTGGGCAAGTAATGGAGTCGTTCTTGCCTGAAGAAGCGTTCTGGAAGACCCTCTCCCCACTCCCACACGTATGCCCGGGACGGCAGCAGATCGCTGGCGGAAATGGCTCGACTACGGTGAGGGAATAGGCTTAAATATACAACAAGAAAATTCTAAATTATTCATAAAATCGAGAGAAAATTTATTTTCTGAATCCCTCCATTTTCCGTTTTTTTTTAAACAAAATTTCTGTACAATCTTTAAGCAATTAAAAAAATACAGGGTGCGTGGTAAATGTTAGCAGTACATGACATATCTTTTAAAAAATACACCAGTTTGAAATATTTACATTGAATAATTTGGATTTATTTACTTCCAAAACATGCCTATGGAAATAGTAAATTATTTCATGTAAACGACTTCCCATTTTGACGACTGAAGTTAGACGCTTCCGAAAACTGCCGCATGCACGCCTGGTTAAAAATAACCATTCAGTTACAATACAATAGTAAAAACGAAAAGATGAGATATGCTCAGTGACATATCTACGAAATTCAACAATAAGGACTGCTTGTTGATGTGGAGGAATTGTAATAGAATTAATAAATATCTACTATATTTTGTTCCGGTCTAAAGACGCGCCATCAAACCATCTGTTATTAGATTTAGTTTTCCACGAAAATTAATATAGTCAACTCTTTATAACTCTTGAAGTGGCCCTAAAAGGGCCGTTTGGTATTTAGTTATTCGCTGTTCCTGGAGTGGTCCAAGTAGAACCGGTAATTGTCGAGTACCAGATGATGATTTGGTAGACAGTCGAATGGGTGGTCGTTGTTGTTGGTTCTGTTCCATGGAAGAAAAGGCATATGATATTAGTCTTTAGGTGTCTTAGGAGCGTTAATACTGTGTATGAAAATCTTGAATTCAACTCTTTAAGAACTCCTTAAGTGGCCCTGAAAAAGAGCCGTTTGGTATTTTGTCGTTTGTTTATGGTCCGAAGTGATACACAGACAATGGTCCAGTGCTAGGTGATGGTTGGTTGTCGAATGGGTAGATGTTGTCATTCCAGTTCATGTTCCACAATATCACTACCTGCTGATTAAATGGTTCGGAGTGCTTCGAATGCGAGTACAGACAACATAGGTCTATGATACGAAAAATATGAACAATAACGTCACTCTACGCCGATATTTTAACAAACGTTAAATCACAGCAAGAACCACCAAGTGTAGTTTGCTTCATTCCGAAAGGTTTGCTAAAGTAAATTTTAAATGTTTTTGCATAAAATCTAGAAAATCTATGTTTTCATGTTTGGAAACGTCAATGTTAAAGTCTCCGGTCAACACAACTGGCGTATCTTGCGCAGCATACCTGAACAACTTGCGAATCAAGAACAATTTTAAATTCTTGGTAGCAGATTGTTCCTGGTGAAATGTACACCACAACCAGCAGAACTTCAGTGTCCATTACTGAAATATTAGCTGCACAAATGTCCCCGACGTTATCACGACAACGCTGAACATCTCGTCGCGGTATTTCACTGGTATTGGATCTTGTGGGTAGCAGCCATAGTGGTATTTGTCCTGCTGATATATTGCTACACCACCTGCTCTCAAATTGCAGCGTTGAACTGAACGATGCAGTGGTAGCGCTTCAATATCGACTAAGGAGTCATTGTCTAACAGCAAGTCTCACGCAGTGCGAGGAATTCCACGCTTGTCAAAATCCGATCTGAGGCGATATCCATCACGTAGGCGTTCAAACTTTGAACATTGATGCTCATCAAGGTGGTGGCAGAACCCTTGCTTTCCAAAACTTGGTATAGTTTTCCCCAAGTGTTTGTAATCGATGGTTTTCTAGACGCTGCAGCTCGTTCTGAGTCTACCATCTTGGGTGAGTTGCTACCTTTAGCATGATGGAACTTAAAGGCATTGGTTGGGTTTGTTAAATACAGCCCCTGGATTGACTGGTACAATGACAATCCAACGCCACTAACTATGATCTGGCTTTTATTGTAGTCATATACAATCTCCAGGAAAGTGCCACCTTGCGACTTATGAACGGTTAACGCACGAGCACTGACCGCGGAAACTGCCATCCGCTTGCATTTAATGATGCCACTCAACTTTTATACTAGCCGAGCGTTTTGAGATGGGAGTCCAATCCTCTTGTAGGATTCAGGTCTGGCGAAAACGGCAGATCTTGCTTTAATCCTCAATGCAGCACCTATCGCCGCACTATCAAACTTAAGCCACAACTTTACGATCTGTACCCAGAATCGTCTTCGTCCTGTTCGAGGTATTTCAGCTCGCCAGTCGCGCCATTCACTACACCGTCTTCGACATCAACGTTGGTAGTTATCATATAAGGCTTACCAACCGCAAGCCGTAGCAAATAAGGTAGCCCGCCGGTCTCCATGACTCATTTTGTAGAGTTTGACGCGGGAGCTTGCTAACTGACTAACATCTTTGTATCACCAAACACATCGTCAGCAGTACAGTCCAGTGCATCTTGATCGTTCAACGCTTCATTATTGAACTTCTCCACATCTATGTTGCGATGATACAGTCTAATTGCTCCTGGTGCGTTCTGTTTACACCATTCAGCTGTGCGGAATCGACTTTCAATCAGTGTTGTTTCTTCCCCAGTCAATGGCTTGCCGTTGCCAATTTTAGTAAGTATGCTGGAAAATTCCAGATCCGTCTGACGCGCACTGCTTTTACCAGTGGGAAGAAATCAAAGGGATTAACGAAACAGCACCGTGAAAGGATTTTTCAGATTGGCTTGTAGACGGGCCTAGCATTAACGGGTGGTAGTTGTCGTAAATCACCACAAAAATATTATACTGATGCGCAAATGGATCCTCATAATTGCCAACAGTAATGTCTTGTAAACGCGTGTGGATGGTATTGAGCACATCCGCGCCTATCATACTGACCTCATCTATTATAACCGCTTTTCACATTGGTGAAAGCATTATGACTACAACTGCAGCATTTCAAAGCTGAGCTTTGAGTTGTTCCGGCGTGACATGGTGATGCGGAATGCAGAATGCACGGTAGTTCCTCCAATAGCAACGGCTGCTTTTCCAGTCGAAGCGCATGCTACGAAGGCATTTTTCATCGTATTGTGAGCCTGAGAGAATCGATTGATAGTCTCCATCAGGATCCATAACGTAAAGAAGTTTTACCGCACCCGGCAGGCCCAGTAAAGAAGGTCTGCAAAGCTTTGCTGTTCTCGTCGTAGCTATGTAATCCATCGATTACATGCAAGATCAAGTCACCGCTGCTCCGCATTTGTTCTCCACACCATAGCACAGTAATCGTCCTTTGACATTACGTTTGTACGTTCTGATGATCGCTCTCAGTGTACCTGCTGGTAGATGTTCGATGTCGTCGTTGTTTGGATCCATACATACTCATCATTCTTTTCTGTGGCAGCATTTTCCTGGTGCCCATCTTCTTCGTTCTCACAAGTACGCAGGTATTCCTCAGCAACAGTCTGTTCTAGATTCAGCTCACAGTTGTATTCTCTGCGTTTTCGTAAGAAGATCTGCTTCATGCGTATCATACAACTGCAGGAATCTGTTACTGTCAGGATGTCTTGAGAACCTCATTCCGAAACAGTGAGAATAGAAGAACCGATTCGCGCTTGTACTCAACAGGTTCACATTCATGCACTGTATCTCATGTTCAAGATTTTTCGGAACGCTCCTGGGTTTATAGCTGTTGGTTCCTCTGCTTTGGGAGTACCGTGCTGCAAAATCTGCAAACAAACATTCTCCAAGCCATCCCGCTCTTCATACTTTTGGATGATATTCTTGGTCCACACATCGGTTGAATCCTCTTCAATTCCTTCTTCGTCCATCTACTTACAATGCTTTCTGGACCTGAGGCGTTCATGAGGCCACATTGTAGGCAGGAATTCCACCCTACACTGCCTTCGGACATTGGCATGCGAAGCAAGTACCATGCAGCTTCCTGGCTACACATCTCCACAGAATTCAGCATCTTCAAACTAACCTTCTTTAGTAAGGCCGTGTAGTCTTCGTCAGGATATTGCTCTTGCAGAAGATGAGGTCACGATGCCAAAATCACTTATACCTCAGTTTGACTTGTTCACATAGTCAACCAAGTAACATACACACACGAGTACACGTCGAGGATAACTTTGCAGATCCATGTTAGGCGAAGTTTCTGAGCTACCCACAGGTTGAATGGATTTGTCCAAAAGCTCACCATTCCTCGCCTCAGGAAAATTGTTGGCCGCTGTATTGAAGAACGGAGCACATCAAGATGGTAATCATATTGCACCTACAGTCGACAAGAAACTCTTCCAAGCGTGTGTCAAACGCCTTGGTTTCCAGTATCTGTCGCATTTCCGAGGCACGTTTCTCAACTCACCACGGCGAAGATCGTCAGCGGTTAGAGGAATCAGTGATCGTTCTTCGTTCATTGGCCAATATGGTATGTTGAAACGACAACGTTTCTCATTGCGCTTATAGCATGTTCGCGTATGCGTATGAATCTGCTTTTTTGATGGTGTCCGGCAAGTGCACATGAATGGAACACATTCTTCTAATGAGTTCCATTATTTGCAGGCTTTATATGCTCGGATACCATTCCAGCAGGATCATTCGCAAGCCATAGCATGATGTGCGCATGTGGACTGCCACGATGCTGGAACTCGATGCGCTTGAAGAAATCTACAACATGGTGTTTCGAACGGACTGAATCTGAGGACGACAAAATTACCATGAGTACATCAACGAGCTTGTTGAAGTACAAGCAGCACGTTACAGCGTCATCATTCACTAGAGTCGCGCGTTGTTGCGCATTCAGCTCTTGCATTGGATCATCAGTTGAATGCCACCATATTCGTTTTGACAACTTATACAGCTGCTTCAATAATAGAGGCCATTGAGTTTCGCTTGCCTTAATGTGAGGAACATTGTAGGTTTACCCAGCTGTCGTATCATTTGCGAAAAGATCTTGTTTCGTTGATACCAATACTGCACAGAGTTCGGAATAGACTTCATGAACGACGGGTTTCGTTCCATGAGACTTTCTACGAAGCTTCGCCGAGTGAGCTGACCTCGCGTGATGTCCGCTGTTCCATACATTTAAATGTTTGCTGCAGGCCTTCAATCACACGTAGCCTCAGAACTTTCATAGCCATATATAGTAAATGGCTCGGCTTGACACCACGTCTATCGCTTCGTCTCAGCTCACTGGTGGCCATCATGAAAAGGTCACACATTCCATCTCTGAACTTCCTCGGATATCCCAGATAAATATCCGGAAAGGAGAGTTCCTCGACGTATTCGTCGTAGACGATGGAAACTGGTTTTCCTGTTTTGAGCCGGAGCAAGTTCTAGACACTTGTCTTCATTCCACAGAAGTGTTTGTTGTTGACCAACCAAATTACTCGGTATCATTATTTGCGTCAATCACTTCAAGCTGAATCGTATCTTCATTCCGTGATGCTGCAGATTGTGGTTCCGATTGAAAATGTGCAACCGTTCTGATTGAAAATAACGCCCTCTTTTCTGATACAAGGCGTTGTAACAAGATATTCAAGCCAAGTTTTCGACAAAACTTTTGACAGATCCAGACAAATAATTAGATTTGTGAATCAAGTGCTTCTTGATACAAACGTTAAAAGCATAATCATCTTCCAATTGGCGTGGAAGCACCCGAACCATCTCATCAACATCAACTGGAACATTTTATTACCTGACCAATAATCGTGTAGTTGCCTGTAATTTCGGATAATACTGTTAAAACTCGATTGTTATTGAAGTTGGTGGGGAAAAAGACCTTGTGCATGTCGCAGGCGACGAATCCTGCATGAACGCCAAACGCGGAGAAATCAGCCTTTCGCTGATTGGATCAAGTGGTGGAATATTCGGAGGACAGCTGAGATACGTAAACCCATTCGACGTTGACAAATTCGGCACTGCATCCCGTTGCAGGCTACTGCGACATGTCTGACGAACTTTGAATCCCTCAACCGATTTCAAAATGGCCAGCCAATACTCCTCTTGCTGCTTCAGTGATTGGCTTCAGGTCATTAACAAATAACCTATCACACACACACTGCACGCAAAACCAAATTCATTCGCAGTGAACCGCTTATCAAACTCGCGATCGGCCCTGTTGAAATTCGGTTCATCGGGTGCGTCAGATTCTGTAAAATGATATTAAAATTTATAAAAGCTATTACCACTACTACTAATAACAGCTTTCCCATTCAAAGAAAACTCACCTGGCTGGTGGGAGTAGAAATTTGAACAGTCCCCTTATCCACAGAACGAAATGGAACAATTTCTGTAAAGTGCATTTTTGAAGTAAATTTCAACGGAATGAATTTTTATGATACAACGTGGAAATCATAGCAATGTATGAAAAATAAATTCGACCCAGAGAGCATAATTTTCATACGTCGTTATGTCTTACCTTGACTTTGAAATTGTTCGTCCTGTTCAGTCAGTATGGCATGACTTCTAGCTTCAAGCGGAGCAATTCCTATGAAAATGCAATACATTTTAAACGAAATAACTTGAGCTTACAATTGCCATTTAAGTGTTTTGGAGAAATTTGTTAGAGTGAAGAATGATTTTACGTAAACATACGAATTCTGCGTCAATTTTTATCGAAGTAATATGATCGTTCTACATTTATTTATTTCTGATTTATTTGTTAAGTTTCATAGACATTCCATTAGTGCATTATTTAAATCAGAAAGCTTTAGCCCCCTTCCAAATATTACGAAACGTTGTAGAAGAAGGGAGAACAAAATCCTAACGTAATGAGCAGAATTTTACCACAAAATTATACTCCAAAAATAAGCACTTTATCTAGTGGGGAGACAACTAAATCTTGCATTAAATGTAATTCCAATATTATGAATATTAGTGAAAATAAAGAATTATAATGTCATTCTACGGTAGTATAATATCATAAACTGCCAATAGAATGCTTTGATTTTATTGACAGTGTATAGACTGTCAAATCAACATGTACACACCAAAACAAATTTCCTCTAAATCACATTATAGTTAAGAATAATATTTTAATCTTGAAATATTATTGGTATCATAATGCGAAAATTAACGATGGCAACCCCTAGCACTTTATGCTCAATCCCATGTGCTGTTGACATCACAAACGCTATAAATATATAATTATTTGAGTAAAACCAAAGACTACTCAGGAATCAGGAAGACTGGCATCTCTTCAAGTTTCCCATACAAATGTGAAACGTCAGTGCGTACAGTCTCTCTATCAAGCAAAGGTAGAAGCTCATGGTGTACATGAGAACCCAATTATTAACAGCAGCTGTGTGCGTGTAATGATGAACTGATACGCACACATTCATAGAGTGGTTCTACCTTTTCTCAGGATGGCGTTGCGGTTACTGTCGCTTGGCTTTTGGCAGAGTTCCCAGTCTTCTTGATAAAGTAGTCTTCGGTAAAACGTAAGCCGTCCAATTTAAATCGGTTTCTAGTATACTTCTCAGAGATGCATTAAAATAGGTAAGAATAACTCAAATATTGTAAAATATTGTACCATCTTAAAGGCCCAAACGTAATATGGACGGAAACAGAACGACAACGGCAAGTTTGACAGTTGTCGTAAATGACATCCATTCATCCAATTGGAATCGGGTTGGATCCAACCAGTTCTCTATTCGACAAGCCAGGTTTATCAAGATCGGGCTGTTCCGCTGCCGTTGCCGTTTCGCTATCATTACGTTCAGGCCTTAATTCTACATTCCATATGTACGGCAACATTAGCTCGTTGTTTATTTTTGTGATTTGAACCAATAATTGCAACGGGGCTATTTGCTGAAAATAACTTTATTAGTTAGTACGATAAATGGTTTCAATGGTTAGTTTACCCTTGCTTATATCGGGCAAAGTAAAATAAAGTTCGTAACTTTTTGGAAAGACACAATTCCGAAAGGTTTTACTTTAAGTATTTATTGTTTTCAAAACTGTAGAATTAATATATGTAGCCAAGGGTGGAGACAACTTAATCCTGCATTAATTTTAACGCCAACACTATGAATATTAGTGAAAATAATAGAATTATAATATGATTATACGGTATTATAATATCATAAACTGTCAAACTAACATGTGAACTCCAAAACGAATTTACTCTAAATCACATTACAGTCTAGATTAATATTATGAACTTGGTATCATAATACGATTTAATGCGAAAATTAAGGTTGTCTCCCCTCTAGTATGTAGCACTTTAGTTATAGTGTTACGTGTTGTCTATGCGATGTTAAACACATATAATTCAAAAAAAAAATCATGTGAATTGAATATATGGAACACCACAGAAGAGATTCCGTTTCAATTTTCAACATGAAAATGTGTCAGCCTAATGTCAGCACAGTAAAAATATTGGTTTGTAAAAGGTTCTTCTGTTCATGTGTCTGTGAAATTTAAGAAACAACACAAAACTTAAAACACTAAGGAGATGTGAAGTGAATTGAAACGTTTAGAGTTTGTTTTGTGATGGTTCATATAGAAGTGGGTCGTTAATTTTACGTTAATAGACCACTGTATTATTAACTCCTATTTGGATGAATTCTCGAGTAAACTTTGATAAGGGCCGGAAAGCCATTTGTAAATAATGATTTTAAACGTCGATTTCTCTCAAATCTCAAAACGCTCTTGCAAATTGGAAGCAGTATTTGATAAAGGAATGTTTACTTTACCATATGGTGTAGTTATAGATACGTGAGAGATCAACGGTTAAAGCCATTATTTACAATTGGCTTTCCGGCCCTATCATGGTTTACTCGAGAATTCACTTTCCATTGATTGTTTTCTGTACTTACCGTGTAACTGTGAGGTGTCAGGAATCAATACTGGAACAAACCTGGCCGGATCTGTGCTTCTCCCCGGCATTGGTTCCAGAACAATTGTTCCCGGTTCGGAACTTACACTGCCAGCTATAACAGCGCCGACGGTTGGATCGATGCAGCCACTAACATTCTCCTGCATCAGCTTTTTCCGAAGCCTGTACTGCTTCATTCGTTCAGCACCGGTCTTACCAGGCTTTCGAATAACTTTCACTCTCACTCTTTCTTCTTCTTCTTTCTTCTCCATCTCACGCTTCCGCTTGCGGTACACCGCACGATACTTATCGAGCATGTGTTGGGACATCGTTCTAGCACTCGTTTTTAGGCTATCGAGGAAGTCAAACTGGACAACGAATGGATGAAAGCGAGATGTTTTATAGTAACAAAAGTAGTGGATTTGAACCAACTCGAGCTCATTCGTGGGCCCTCCCCTTTGGTGTATTCGTCAATCAACATCGTTGTTTCCACCGTAGTATGCGTCAAAATTGTACACAAGATGCATGATGCGACTGAAGGAAAGCTGAAACTGTTCTAGTTACCGCTGGCTGCGGCGTTAGGTACCATATTTCATGAAAAGATGAGGATTACAACAAAGGCAACGAAATTTCAATTAAACAAACTCTTCAATTGGGCAAATCGTTTTGGTCGCCCTGAAAAAAAACGGGTTGTATTAATTGTCAGGGGAACATGGTACGCGATCAAATTTGCATCTCGGTCTTTTCAAGTAGCAGGATGGCCTGAATAATTGGAAGGAAACCACCCTAAGAAATTGTCAGAACAGAGAAAATCAGGATTTACATATAGATAGACGCGGCTCGGCCATTTTATCCGGGTTCTTCAAGTTATGCCATGTTGAGACGGTGCGTTGTAATGCTATTTTCATTACTCGATTAGCTCATAAGATATTAATAAAACAAACTCTTTAATATGGCAAATTATTTTGTTCGCCCTGAAAAGGGCGGGTTTCATCAATTGTCGGGGAATTGCGATCGAAATTTGTATGTATGGCCTGAATATTTGACAAGAATCCACTGTATGTACTGCCATCGTCAGCTGCTTTTTAAGTTACGACCACTTGGTTTAGGGGGATGGATGTGGGTCGAGACGTCATTCGTGTCATGTCTCGCCTCATGTCCAATCATTATTCTTTGAACGCTCATTTATACCGGGTTGGGCTGAGCGACAGCAATCTCTGTGAATGTGGACAAGGCTATCAGGACGCAAATCACGTTATTTGGTCTTGTGCTGAACATCGTGGAGTCAGATCGGGGCTCTATGATTCCCTTCGGGCTCGAGGTAGAAAACCCAATGTGCCAATTCGAGATATTTTGTCTGTCGTGATTTGGAGTACATGAAACTCATTTATGTGTTTTTGACTAACATTAGATATTAGCTTTAGATTGTAGTTAGTTTAACCTGTATGTTTAGTTTAAGTTTTTTTTTCTGTTAAAAAAATGTTCAAGTCAAAAGAAATCCATAAGTTGTATAGTTATAAGTGATTCAATAATTTATAATTTAAATTTAATGTGTTATGTGAACCATTCTTTTAATTTCCACCCTCTTTCCCATCCGTAATATGTAATTCCTATTAACCTCGAGACGGCCGCGAGTAATCGGTTTTATCCCCCTGACTTAAGTTTAAGATATGATGTATAAAAACATGAAAATTTGGCTCTGTAAAGTTGATTCCGATTGAGCCTGTACAAATAAATGACAAATTAAAATAAAAGTCACGACCAGCTGGGCACTGCGGCTACTGCTGGGTACCATACTGCTGATGCAACGACCAGGTGGGCATTACTGCATTACTGCAATGCTGGGTACCGAGCGACGCTGATGGGTGCTGCCCAGCTTTACCGCACAGGGAGATCCGCACAGCTCCAATGCTGCCGAACGAATGAGGCATTTGTTCGGAAATGTGCCTTTTATCATGGCATCGGGTACCATTGCATGAACAAAAAGAGGTATCAACTAAAGCAATGTGAATCAAATTCATTAAAAGGGGAGGGGCATCTGATGTTTTGCCATACACTAGCGTGAAACAGAATCTACCTCTCGAGAACAAAGAATAAGAAGAAGAAGACGATGGGAGACGTCTCTTGCTTAGATTTGAAAACTGTGCTAGGAAATTTGGTTAATTTACTCTGCGAATCGAAATTATAAGACATCACCTTACATTTACGTTATTTTTAATAAGTTAATGTTAAAAATCAATTAACCTGATTACTAAAACTGTTACGTAGAATTATTTCCAATCGATTGGTGCAAACGATATGAAAATCGTTTATGCAATGACTTAGTTATTATCGCTCAAAATATCCAAAACGATCCGTAACGCGGTCGAGTTCAGAAATTTTAGAACGGCGCCCCAGTATAGAAATGAAAGACGTAGTCCTACGTCAAAACGGTGGAACATCTCCTTGATGTCACCAGTATGCGCGAATCGATAGATTCGAAAGTTGCTCATGACGGTCGGTAGAGATGTTAAAAAGTCAGGACCCTTTAGTTGTGCGGAGTTTAGGGAAACGCCATTGACCGTAGCAGCTGCATCCCATATTATCCTTAACTTGTCGGGCTTCTTCGGGTTCAGAACAATTCCCAATGTTAAATACCAACATTGTTCAGGATTTGTTGTGGACAATTCATGTTGTGTCGCTTCGTGCGCATATCCTTTCTCTATGTATTCATTAATTAGCTTACGGACGCGTTGATAGATGTCAGGATCCTTACTGAGTCGATTCTCGAGTGAACGCAGACGCTTTGAAGCCATCCCATAGCTGTTGGGAAACCTTACATCGTCCGTCCGCCATAACAGGGCGGTTTCGTATCCTCCTTCGACTTTTCGAGTAGTTGACACCAACAGAGTTCGCGCTCGCTTATCAGCTTCAGATTCTAGTTAGGTGGAAGGTTGAGTTACTCCGATATTTTCCAACGTAATGTAATCGCGTACTAGCTGGTTTAGTTCGTGCTCTGAATTGGTCCATCCTCCAACGTGAAACCCACAAATTGCCGTCGATGATGGTGTTGTAGAGCTTCCGTAAACACTCCACCCAATACGACTCTTGGCGGCTATGGGATCTGTCCAGGCTCCCTCACGGATTTTTAGTGGTACTATGAGTTTCAGGTTGTCAAGACCAATTAAGAGTTTTGGTGACACTTTCTCAAAGTTTCGTAGCGGTAATCCACGCAGGTGTGGATACCATCTTGATAGTTCCTGATAATTCATGCTTTGAGAGGGAAGCAGGAATCCACTAACAGTACGCGCATTTACCAGCCTGAACCACTTCGCCAACCCTGTACCGGCAATGTCAGCGCTGATTTTCCGGGATTTTGGCTCACTCCGTTTGATATTGCCAGTCCACTGTAAGCTCAGCGGCTCCGAATTTCCATTTATTCCAAGCTGCACTGCAACTGCATCTTCAAGTAGAGTTATCTGTGATCCTTCATCAACAAATGCGTAGATGTCCACCTTACAGTTGTTTCCATACAGCGTTACCGGAACTATCCTGAATAGTGGTCCAACCCATGGTTTTAGATCACACAAGTGACTTGATGAAACTACGGCTTGCATTGGGTTTGGTGAATGTAAAAGAGTATGATGCTTCAACCGACAGTCATTGATACCACAATCTTTCGCTGTTTTACAGGGCCATTTGCCATGCTGATTTAGACATGATCTGCAGAGACCATTGAGATTCACCACTTTCAGCTTCTCCTCGATGTTCATCGCTTTGAACCTACCACAATCTGCTACCCGATGTCCTTCCGCATTGCAAACCACACAGGGTTTTTTGGAATACCGTTGACTTGGAGCACCGCTGTTCGAGTCACTCTTCCTGGATGAAACCGTCTCTGAGTGTGTTTGTACAAACGCTCGTTCTTTGAATTTCTGCTTCTGTGGCTTATTCTGCTTTGTTATCGGAAAAGCATCTACTACTTCGTACGCCAATTCCATAAGAGTTGACATAAACTCTCCAAACGTGCTGAAATCAACATTGTGAAAGCTGCTCTTGTAAGCCGACCACATGAGCCGATAGTCGACTGGCAACTTACCCACCAGGTCGTCCATCAACGACGGATTGGATAAATATGACTGCTGCCCTGCGTTCTTCAGATGCTCTACCAAGTTGTCAACCACCAAACCAAATTCAATTATGGTGTCGAGATCGTTGATCTTAGGAGGGGTTAAATGCCGAATGCGCTCTGTCATTGCGCGAATAAGCGTTTCAGGACGTCCATACCGCATTTCTAGGGTTCGAATAACATGACCATCATTGGCATCCTCATAATTGGTACGCCGCTGAGTCCCGGCCGGGCTGCTTCCTGGAACTTGTTGCACGTTCGATTGACCATGGCCTGGTTGAACTTGTTCACGATCAGCTGCACCACGACTTTCTTGAAAGATGATTTGGTCACGGAAAACGTCTTGTGGATTTAGATTTCCTGCCCTTCTCTGTGGTTGTCTCGAACCGAACTGGTCACTAGCTGCCGCTCTTTCTTCCGAAACATAATCAACGTTAATATCGTTATGCACTTGCTCTTCTTTACTACTCGCTGTCATTTTTGTAATTGCTTGACTAATGAGTGAAGGGAAAAACGTATCGCCATCAACACGGTTTTTACTTGGAAGGGTCTCCCTGTTGTTCACAGAGTGTTTTAGATGTCTAACGCACTTATCGGTAGGTTTCAGCAATAGTTGGGAATTAGCTGCTGTTTTTAAGAGTTTGCTGTCTGAACTGTTTGAACTGGGTCGACTGCTAACGATGGAAGCTGGAATTGTTCCCTCAATCTGCTGACTCGACTTTCCTAACCAGTCTACGACTTTCTCCCTAGAATCAGTTTCGCTAATACCTACGCTTCCTCTACTATCTGCGTATTCGGATGCCTGCCGAATAAGTTTTACCTTTTCGTCGGCTGATTGTTTCCGGATTGTCATCTGCTTCCGACGGTACTCTATTTCATCTGCCATCTTCTTCTCTAGTAAGGCCTTAGCATCCGCAAGTTTCTTTGTTTCGTTCATCATTTTCATTTCACGCAATTCGCTTTCCTGCTTCAACTGTAGGTCTTTCAGTTCCTTTTCCACTGCCAGTTCTTCTTACTGCATACGCTGCTGCTCGTCTATAACTTTCAGCTCTAGTTCCAGACAAGCTCTTGTGGTGGAAGTTAAACTTGGATCGCCAGCCGTAAAGTTCGATTTACGACTAACTCGGCTGCTGGTGAACGATTTTGCTGTGGGTTTCTTCACCGGTATGTTGAGCGTCTCGACTTGCTTCAGCGGACCCTTCGATTTCACGGTTTTCGGTTTAGCACACTTCGATTCGAACGTTTTAATTACTGATTGATAGGGTTGAATACGTTCATCTTTTTCCGGAACATTTTCTACTCCTTGATTGGCACGGAGTTCACAGACAGAACACTTCCAATTTCGTTTTTTAACGCTGGCATCGACTCCCACACAAGAATAGTGATGCCACGAAACACAACTGTCGCATGCTACCATGTCGTCATGATCATCGGGTTTGGAGCATGATGCACAATTTCGCTGTGCCATCGGTTCTGACTCCGAATCATTCCCGCCATCTGCCATTGTCCGGAAAAGTAGATGTTTATTATAAAGATTGTCAACTGTTTTCTTTAAGCAGACCCGGAAACTCTTTTGTAGGTTTGGATCAGCTTTAGCTGAAAATGATGTTATTTAGAATTTTTCAATTTCTGATTATAAGCATACTTACAATAAACAGTTTCTTCTCCTTACAATTCTTTAGGCTACGTATTTTTCAATTTTAAGTTAAGTGTGTGTTCTAGGAATATATATTTAAGTTAGATAGGAGACTTTATAATAGATTTAACGAATTCAATCAACAGCAATGAGCTGTTGTCTTACAAATCTAGCTTAAGTAATAAATTTCACTAAGTTGCACCACTCTTTAGGCAAATTAATTAATTTTAATTGTAGGTAGTATCCAACATGAGCTACTTTTTATTGTTCACGTACAATTGTCTACCTCGATGACGTTCTTTGCTTGTAGGGGATTCGACTCGGCTGGTCGATGCATGTTGTTATTGAATTAACCAGCGATGATTACACACAGAAAGTTACTCGTCGTCACAGTGGTGTTTGACTGACTACGACGGGAGATGAACCAGCCCGAGGCTTAAAATCTCGATAATTAAGATAAAAAAAAAAATCCGAAAATGGCAATTTGAGATGTTGACAACACCAATCTAATAAACTACAAAGTTTCACATGCAATATGAGAATAGGATTTCTGCAGCACCTTCTAAATAATTATCTGGAATCTTTGTAGTTTTTTTGACGAATCTGCCTTGCTGGCAGAAATGTTTGCGTTCTAATGATTGGACTTGGAAAAAATGCGACATTTTGTTTAGGGTGTAACTTTTTATCGCGTAGGTAAAAATAGATGAAATTTTTGGTCATACTAGTTTAGAGTGTTATGTTTATGTGCGCAAAATTTTATTGCGATTTGTCAAGTAGTTTTCACGATGCATTCGAAACAAGAAGAGCTACGCCAGCAAATCTTGGGCGCGGTGATCTATAATCCTGGTCAGTCACACAGATGGATCGGCAAAAGGCTTGGAATCCACCGTTCCACCGTGTTCCGCGTTGTAAAGATGTTCCAGTTGACGAAGACCATCGAGCAGCGCACTGGAAGCGGCCGAAAACCAAAAACGGAGTTCCCAGAGAAGGCGCGGAAGATAAGCCAATACTTTAAGAATAACCCAAACCTTTCAACCCGAGACGTGGCCACAAAGGTCAATTTGCCGAAGTGGCTCATCCAGCTGACCTTAAAGTGGGCTGGGCTACGTGTTTTTAAGGTCAGGAAGGCGCCAAACGGGACTGACAAGCAAAACACGGTTGCCAAATTGCGTGCGCGGAAGCTGTACCGTGAGTGGCTGGTCAATCCAGGCTGTCTCGTCATGCACGACGAGACATATATCAAGGCAGACACCAAAACAATTCCCGGCCTCGAATTTTTTCTCGGCCCGCATGGAGGTTCCGGAAAAGTTCCGGAAGAGAAAGATGGACAAATTCGCGAAGAAGTACCTGTTGTGACAGGCGATCTGCGAGTACAGACGGTACAGCAAGCCGTTCGTTACAACCGGCACCATAAACGGGCAGATTTATCGAAAGGAATGCTTGCAGAAGCGCTTGCTGCCCTTCCTCCGCTCTCACCGTGGTCCCACGCTGTTCTAGCCGGATCTCGCTTCGTGCAATTGCGCCAAGTCTGTAATGGATTGGTACGAAGCAAAGGGCGTGAATGTGGTCCCGAAGAAGGCGAACCCGCCAAATACACTAGAACTTTGTCCGCTCGAAAAGTTATGGGCGATAATGAAGAAGAAATTGAAGAAAAACGGAAAAACATTCAAAACCGATGAAGCTTTGAAGAAAAACTAGGGAAAATTGTGTAAGGAAAATGGACAAAGCCTCACCCAAGATCTCATGAGCAGTGTTAAGAAAAATGTACGAGCATTCAGCTTGAGGCTCCATTCGGCTAAAAATTTATTGAACTTCAAGGGGAAAAAAACAATAAAAATTTATCATAAGCATTCCGAATGCAATCTCGAATCTCACGCTTTTTTGCACAGTAGACCTGTCTTCTAGATCTGCGATCATTTTCCTCTACTGCATCTACAAATAAGATTGTTTTTTTTATTGTTTTGCACATTTCTTCAATTTGTTTTAAATAAAGGGTGTCCCACAGCAAATTCCATTTCGGAAAAACGCTGTAGAAAATTACCCATTGGGTATTTTCTCTTGCAAACTTGGGTAGAAGTTGTTTAGAGTGGTTTTTTTTTATCTATAGGCATTTATTTGTACTGGGAAATCCGACCGTTGTGAGAATATCACCATGGATATCACACATGCGCATACTGTGTTACCAATCACTAATGCTCTCTTTTTTTCTGTTTACTGAATATCCACGACCTAATATATAATATAGAAATGGAGGGACCCCAGTGCATCGATTTGGATAGAGAGCATGAGCCTCTTCCCTATTTTTAACACTTCGTGAAACGAGGGCGGACTCTTCGACCCCATCTATTGGATTTATTCTGTCAATCGAGGGCTTGATTCTAATGTGGGTGTGAACTAGCATTTGGAAGGAGATTCTCTGAAGGTGATCCTGCGTAGCCTTCCGAAATTTACTCCGGAGGGCAATAATTGTTGAGCTGCAAGCGGCGGCTCTGCAACCACTAAAAGTACTTCCCATAAAACAATAACAACAGGAAAATCATCGGGACCAAATCTATCTGGTCCATCTGGAGAAGGGTTCCATTCCGGATTGCGGAACTGATGAAAACACTGGCCCTCTTCAACGTCATTGTCGAGTGGGACTGGTTTCGCCCGAGGCAATACGACGTAAGGCAGTGTGGCAACTGCCTTGTGTTCGGCCATGGAATCCGAAACTACCACATGAAACCGCGGTGTAGAAAGTACGCCAGAGCGCACACAACCTTGGCATGCGCCCTGATGAATGAAGGTGCCCCATCAAAGTGGACGTGGAGAATTTCTCGATGCTCGGGTGTAAAATGCCGAATCTGCTGCCAGTTCCTTTAAACCATCGCCAAGCAAACCGCCCGCCAGCATCCGTTCAGCAATGATTGGCGGCTACCGCCGCCACCCCCATACCGGCTCCTCCTCCAGGCTGGTGCAATCCGAGTCGTAGCTTCTCCACGCAACTATCCATCGATGGACAGCTCTATGACACGGAACAAATGGTCGAGTTCGCCCAAGAGCTCTACTGCCACCTACGTTTCTGCCGCTCCAAAGAGGAACAGCTCACCGCCACATCCGTGATGATGAAATTTATTTTCAAATATGGACCATAATTGTCCCACCAGCATCCTCAATTGGAATGCTCGTTCCATCTGGAACAAAACTATTGAACTCAGTGGCCGGTCCTTAACAGGAAGGCCATCGACATCGCCATCGTCACCGAGGCACATCTCAAGCCGGAACTCAGCGTTTTCATCCCAGGATACCGGATTGTGCGACTTGATTGTAGCTGCTCTAGTGTAGGAGAAGTTGTGATCGCCCTGCGCTACAACATCAACTGCCATCTGCTTCCGTGGTTTCAGCTGCAGTCTATCGAAGCGATCGGAGTCGAGGTAGACACTGCCGCCGGCCCTATCACCATCATCGCGGCCTATTGTCCCAAGCAAGCCAGCAACGCTAACGGAACAACAACGGTCCTACGAAACGACATTCGTAAGTTAACTCGAAGGCAGGGACAATTTATCATCGCCGGCGGCCTAAATGCGAAACACGAAACCTGGCGCAACCGGAACAGAATAATTCTGCACGAAGACCTGGAAGAGGGCCATTGAACCGGTTGAGCAGATCCGGGGTCCATTCGACAATCGACATCTTCCTCACCAACATGGGAAACAAAATCGCCCAGCCGGTAGTGGACCAGGAGCTCATCTCGGACCACTATCCAGTGGTGGCTGAAGTTGGATCATCGGTCAACCGGCATCAGATCACGAGATGGAATAACCATCGTGCCAGATGGGAGAGGTTCAGACAACATGTCGACGACATCGTTGATTTCAACGTGCTCTTCAAGTCAACTGATGTCATCGATCGGCAGCTGCAGAACATCGAGCTAGCGATCTCTCCGGCCCGGGGAGCAGCTCTGTACCCATTGATAGACCCACTAAAGATTTAATAAAAATGAGAAACGCCATCCGAAGGCAATACCAGTGAACTGGTTTGCCAACGCTTGCGAATCCGCTTATAAATGAAGACGACCCTCTCATCACATCATACCTTTTTAATCAAACGAGCTGAGAATTCAGTAACTATCTCTTCTGTCCTAATGACTATGCAACAGTGTTAGATTTGTTTTTGTAATCCGTTGGACATTGCGATTGTTGTTGAAAAAAAATCCACGCTTTCTTTTGTGTATGTACAACTTGTTATTGCATGTCTAAAAACAGATGAAATTTTGAGTAGTAGGTACAAACTTAAAGTATAATGTTTACGTGAGCAAAATTGTCACAATCTGTCAAATGGTTATCGAGATAGCTTCCAAGAAAGAAGTGTTTCGACAACAAAATATGGGCGTGGCTGTGGAAAAATAAGGCCAGTCCCAGAGGTGGTTCATGTAACAGTTGGGAATCGTCAATATGACCGTGTTTCATGTGATCGAATTGTTTAAGGAGGTCCAGATGACTCTCCGGCAAGCTGTTAGCAGAATAAAATCGAAGACTACCGACCCCATGAACGCCAGGATGGTGAGGAATTTATTTCAAGCGCAATCCAAACCATTTCATTCGGGAGGTGGCCAAGAAGGTCAATTCATCCGTCCAGCAGACAATAAAGCGGACCGGACTTCATGTTTTCAAGGTAAGGAAGACGCTTAACCGAACCGATACGATGGCCAAATCTCGCGCCAGGAAGCCATACCACAAGTGGTTGGTTCAGCTGAAATGCATCGTAATTGATAACGAGGCATACAACAAAACGGACACCAAGCAGATCCCCGGCCAGGAGGTTTTCGTTGGCAAGTCTCGCCTGGATGTTCCGGGAAGTTCCGGAAAAAGAAGATCGACACATTTGTCAAGAAGTATTTAGAGTGACAGGCGATCTGAATGACCGACACAATCAAAGGCCAAATATATAAGAAGAATGCCTTCAGAAGCGCCTGATGCTCTTCCTCCGCTCCAACATGCAGCATCATGCAATAACGTGAAAGTGGTACGAAGTTTTTGTCCCTAAGGAGGCAAATCCGCAAAACTCGCCCGAACTGAAGGTCAAGCTCCGGAAAACAGGGAAGGCCTTCAAAAACGATAAAGATTTGATAAAGATTGAATGAAACTGTGAATTAGAAAGATGGCGCAAGTTTTGCACAGGATTTGATGGGTAGTGTTAAGTCCAAGGTGCAGCATTGAGCCTAGGAGGGGAGGTGCAAAACATAGCTTGTTGGGACAGATAGGGACTTTCGGACCGATGCAGCACAACTCGTTTTATTGCATGTGCATGAGCTAGCTGTTCCCTGGTATCGGCGAAGACCGAGGTAGCACCCTTGAATTTGCTGTCTATCCCTAGACTTGAATTGTTAGCGGCTGTTCTTGGTGCGAGGTTGTCGAAATCTGTAATTCAAAACCACACGTTCCGAATAAACCGCAAGATTCTATGGAGTGATGCTACCACGTTACATTCTTGGTAACGTTCGGATCCTAGGATATATCGTCAATTTGTTGCCTTCAGGCTGGTCGAAATTTTTGAGCTGACACAGGTACCCTTACGTTTGAACGTTTCGATGATACAACAAAGTGGGATAAAGGTCCGAATATCAGTAGCGATAGTCCTTGGTTCCATGCCCCATCCTTTCTCTGCCAACATCCGGATCAATGGCCTAAGCATTTGGCTAAAGTAGAGGACACAGTGGAGGAATTACGTTCAATATATCTTCATCATCACATCGTCGTACCACAGCTAGTACAGTTCGCAAGGTTTTCGAAGTGGGAGCGCTTGGTACGTGCTGTAGCTTACGTGCATAGATATATCGACGTGCTGCGTTGCAGAATCGAGAAGAAACCCGTAAAGAAGACAGAGTCGTTAAGCCGGGATGAATTTCAAAGAGCGGAATCAACAATCTTCAAGTTAATTCAACACCAGGCGTATGAAGATGAAATCGTAATCCTTCATAATAACCAAGGACTTCCTGTTGAGCAGCACAAAATAATTGAAAGAACCAGCAAAATTTCCCAGCTCTCTCGCTTTCTGGATGATTAAGGTATCATGCGAATGGACAGCAGAATTGCAAACGCACAGCAGGTGTCAGTTGATTTCAAATTTCCAATCATCCTCCCAAAAGTTAATGGTGGAACGAAGCTGATTGTCAATTGGTATCAGCGGCTATACAAACACTGCAGTCAACGAGATGCGCCCGAAGTTACACATCTCAGAGATGCGGGTAGTTTTGAAACAGCCCAGAAATCAGTGTCAGTGGTGTAAAGTATACACAGTGGTTCCGGCGATACCCCGAATGACACCACTTCCTCCTGCAAGAACAACCGCGCACATTCGGCCGTTCACCTACGTTCACCAGGCGTGGATCATTTTGGGCCGATGTTGGTTAAACAAGGTCGCAGCGAGGTGAAACGTTGGGTAGCACTTTTTACCTGTTTAACCATACGTGCAGTGCATCTCGAGTTAGTGCACAACTTGACCACAGAGTCCTGCAAGATGGCAATAAGGCGATTCATCGCACGGAGGAGGCTCCGAGAGAGATATTCAGTGACCGAGGTACAAACTTTGTAGAAGCAAGCCGAGACCTCAAAGCAGAACTTCAACGAATAAACCATCACCTGGCTACAACATTCACCAATGCAGACATGTAATGGCGTTTCAATTCACCTTCTACGCCGCATATGGGGGGATCTTGGGATCGCATGGTCCGATCAGTAAAAAGTGCACTGGCATCACATTGGTTGTAATCCAGATGATGAAACTCTCCGTACGGTGCCCATCATGACGGAATCTTTGGTAAACTCGAGACCTCTCACCTATTTACCAATTGACACTGAGGAGCAAGCAGCACTTACACCGAACAGTTTTTAAATGCTGAGCACTAACGGAGTCAACCAACCAGCTAGGGAGCTGGTTGAGGACAGGGCGATGCAACGCTGCAACTGGAACCTGTGCCAACAGCTATTGGACAGATTCTGGACTAGATTGATAAAAGAGCATATGCTAACAATCACCAAGCGCACCATGTGGTTCGTTGATTGTAAACCAGTTCAAGTTGGAGATCTTGTAGTCGTAGTAGACGAACGAGTTCGAAATGGTTGGACAAGAGGACGCGTGTTACGTGTATTCCCTGGACGCGGTGGTCCAGTACGACACGCAGAAATTAAAACGGCCATCGCAGGAGTGGTGGATCGATCCATAGTGAATCTAGCGGTTCTGGAGGTTGGCGGTACAGCCGAAGTGGACTTCAGGCAATACGGGTCGGGGGTTGTTCCGAACGACGCAAATGATACACTCGGATACGAAAGGGTTACCCGGTCTACCCGCAGCAAGAGAACCATAGTTTGATAAGTTTACCAATACAATTGAATTGAATTGTCATGTATTGGAAGAGTTGAATTCAATAGTTATAGTAATAAAACAAAACACATATACACACACATGTCAGAACTTTCCACAGCTAGAACAAAGAACATTTCCTACGTTGAACATCAATTTTCTTAATGATTCACAATTTCATTTGTATTGTTTTTGAAAAAAAATCTTGTTTTTGTTTCAAATTGACATTGTTGTCTTTTTATTTTTATGTTTCAAAGATCCATTTATCTGGAAAAAGGTTTTAACAAAAATAAACAGAACTTGCATGTTGAAATCTCTGGAAACGGAAACATGTTCAAGGAAAAGTTTCGCAAAGTTTCCTTTTGAATAGCACCCACCACCGTCAACACCGGTCGATTATCAACGGAGTTGTGGTGTGTTCGATTCTACACGTGTGCCCCATGCGAGCGCCAACTATTACAAACAAGAGTTCCCATTATTTTCGAAACGTGAGGGATGAAGCGTGGGGTACAAATGATGGCGAGCTACGCGTTGTGCTTTTTCTCCTACCACAATATCACCACCACAACAGCCAACGACCGGTGACTGTTGTCGGAAAATCGGAAAATTGAACAAGAGGAAACTAGACATAAACACACTAATCTGGCTACATGCACATTATGGGTCATTATAAGTGAGTTAGACGTGTTGTGCTCTAGACGGCACCGACAGGACCAGTAAAAGATCAATGCATGAATTATCAAAACATGTGTGGGCTCTTGTGGGATCGTGTGCCGCTGCCCTAGAAGTGTACAGGTACTGGGGCAGAGGGGAGCGGTTCAAGCGATGTGGAATTTAATAGTGGTTGGGCATGCAATCACCGCCACTAACCGCGTGATTTCGGTTGTTGTTGACGATGCAGACGCTTTGTTTTCCCGGAAGCTAACCTGTGGTCAATGCTCGTGTTTCATGGGGAATTATGTGGATTAACAATGTGAACGTAGGTTGAGTTTTGTGACGCGAGAAGAATCTGGTTGGAAAGGCGCTACATCCAGATGCATGTTTATTTTAACGTTGATAAGATGTGACACATGCTTCAAACCATAAAAGAAATGTGGTCATGTCATGGAATTTAGATCGATCTAAGTTAGACCTTCGGTCGAGCCTTCGTAGAAATCTGTGGAATAGAACAAATATGCAGTAGTAGTCTAAATATCGTAATTTGGATTACGTTTCCATATTTAGTTGACAAATTGACACTCCCACGCTACACTCCACATTTGTAAATTCAATTAAACTCTAGTAGCAGAGGAATCGCTTTATGTTCGCACATTGCGATAATCTATCTATTCTGCAAAACCATTTAATTTAATGCACATCTATTATGTACCTATTAAACCATGTTATGAACATTATAGAGTGAATAACTAACACTCAACAGAAGATACACAACATCCTTTTTATATTGAATGGAAAGCACAACATACTTTATAATATTGCTACATATACGAAGTTATATGGAAGGTAAATATTTCACATAACCAGCTTCATTCAAATATCGCTCACTTAAAGGGATTTTAAATCGTAACACCGCAACATTTTGCATGCGCTCCGCTCTGCAACATGGTGCCAAGCGTCCAGCCAGGCGAATGCGATGTTGATGTCTGTTTAACTTCACCCCCTTCCTCCCTCTCCCTCTCTCTCTCTGCCACTCTGTATGTGTATAACATATCGTTTCGCTTACATTTCAAGTTCATCCTTAGCAGTAGGTACGACTTCCGTATGGTATAACTAAAAGCAAACTCTGCACTCTTCATATTATGGGCCAACCTTTTTGTAACCCTTCCTGATTCCCAGCAGCGTTGAAGCTTCCACCAGCCCCCTCCGAACACACATACTTAAAGTATGTAGAGTTTAACCAACCAGTCGGATATCATTTACGAGTTGGAATTACGTATGGCATACGGTTCCCGCAGGATAGCAACTACACAAAAACACCTTTTAGGAGTGCTTTTACACAAATAAAAGGTAAATATAACTCCCCCTTCCCACCGCCAAAATGAGTTTGTTTGCTCCAAAAATCAGAAAGATGCATATGGAATTGATATCTCTTTGCCAAACATTGTATTGAAGTATGCTCAGTGGGAATTGATTCAGTAAAACTTATCCTGTTTGATCCTCATTTTAATATCACTGGCTCTGGTAAGGGGATGTTTTATCGATTCCGGATGTAGACATCGTTACTGCGGACAAGAAGAGGTTGGTATGTTATTCGCCTCGTGGACTGAGGGAGGACAGTTGGTTGAATGAATAAGATAGCTTTGTTTTTCAAATTTTTTGCCATAGATTTTGTTTTTAAATCATTTATTTGTATACGCTCAACCGAATCAGCTTTACAGAGCCAAGTTTTCATATTTATATAAATCAGTTGTCCTAACACTAGCGTTAAAGGGGGGTTTGTCATAGATTTGGTAGGCAATTTTTATATTTTTCAGATCTCCGTAGCATATAAGTTAAATCATTTTACTGCTTCGTTTAAGAGGGACATTGTTCGAAAAAATCATTTAAAACTGATTTGTGGGCGGCAGTGCATGCACTTTTGCTATTGAAAAGTAAAATTGCATTTTTAATAGTTTAATGGAATTTGATAAATTCCAATTCTATCGTGTTCCTTAGACTTTTGACGTAAGACTACGTCCACCCTACCAAATGGAAACAACAACAAAATTTCAGGTTTTGATATTCAGTTACGCTGTCTTTATAACAGTAGAATTTAAATCGCGGATATAGCTAAAATATCAGAAATTCAACCAAAAAATCCTCAAGTAGTAACAAAATGGGTCCTCCATGTGACTGGGTTCAATGCTCGGTCTAAAGAATTGTTCGCTAAGAAAAATTTCTCAACTCCCTGGGCATAGAGTATGATTGTACTTGCCACACAATCATACTAATGCAAAAATGGTATCTGGCACCGAAAGTTCTTAACTAATAACTGTGGAAATGCATGTAGAACACTAAGTTGAGGGCATGTAATAAGCTAAATTGTGAAAGCAATAAGCTTGAAATGCTAAAAAAGAAGATATAACACAATTATCCAGATGAAAGTGCCCTTAACAAATTTATATCATAATAAATTAGGCGTAACAAGGTTTGTTATATTACGTGCGCAACTAAGTTCCCGCTGTTTAGCAATAGATGGCGCCAGTAGTAAGTGCTGGTCGAATGTTGTACATCTCAAGCGCCATGAACCAAGCTCAGACATATGGTAAACAAACCGCTTTGCCAAATCAGTGATTTTGGTTTAGTGTTATATATTTTGGTTGTTTGAAGATGTCTGATTTCGTGCCAAATAATCGTCATTTGCGGGAAGTGTTGATTTTCTTCTTTCATTCGAAGAAAACGGTGGCTGAAGCACATCGGGAGCTCCAAAAAGTTTACGGTGATGCTGCTCTGAGTGAAACAACGTGTCGTGATTGGTTTCGTCGCTTCAAAAACGGTGATTTCAGTGTTGATGATCGTCTGCGTGAAGGATTGCCAAAAAACTTCGAAGACTCTGAATTGGAGGCATTGCTCGTTGAGGATCCGTGTCAAACGCAAGAAGAGCTATGGTTCAGGATTATGAGTTTCCCGTCAAGCCATTTCTAAGCGATTGCATGCGTTGCGAATGATTCAAAAGCAAGGAACTTGGGTTCCTTACGATTTGAAGCCAAGAGATGTTGAGCGTCGTTTTTTTCGTCTGTAAACAACTGCTCCAGCGGCAAAAAAGGAAGAGTTTTCTACATCGCATTGTGACGGGTGACGAAAAATGGATTCATTACAGTAACCCAAAACGGTATCATTCTTGGGGACTGTCCGGGCATGCTTCAACATCGTCGCCCAGGCCGAATATTCACGCTGCGAAGGTTATGCTGTGTATTTGGTGGGACCAAGTTGGTTTTATTTGTTTTGAGCTGTTGAATCCAAACGAAACCATTATCGGAGAACCGTATCGAACTCAATTGATGCGATTGAGCCGAGCACTGCACGAAAAACGGCCACAATACGAGCACAGACACGAAAAAGTGATTCTTCAGCATGACAACGCTCGACTTCACGTTGCGAAACCCGTGAAAACCTACTTGGAAACGCTCAAATGGGAAGTCCTACCCCACCCGCCATATTCTCCTGATATTGCACCGTCAGAATATTACTTGTTCCGTTCGATGGCACATGGTCTCACTGGTCAGCAATTCCATTCATATGATGACATCTCAAAATGGCTTGATTCTTGGATAGCATCAAAAGACGAACAGTTCTATCGAAATGGTATTCACGTTCTACCAGAGAGATGGGAAAAAAGTCGTAGCTAGTGATGGGCAAAACTTTGAATAACTCGTTTGTAACATTTGTTTCCAAAATAAAGTTCCTTTTTCACCAAAAAACAGCGAGAACTTAGTTGCGCACCTAATCATTTATTTTATTATTATTAAGTCATACCCTTCTAATCGGGTATGCTTTCTATACTGGGATGCTTATAAACACTTAAAATTGGAAGAGTCTACACTTGAACGCTACTAGCTCTGTCCGGATGGGGAGATCGAATCCTTCTACAGATCTTCTTAAATGAGCAGTAAGCATTGTTCTTAAAACTTGGACAATTCCATAAAGGGTGGAGTGATGATGAACGTTTCAGCATAGCATAGCATTTACAGTTACACAATATCATAGGTGGTGAAGACTAAATCCACTGTTAAGAGAATTGGCACATCCGGATCCGGAGTCATTCGGTAAGACATCAGGTGGATAATTACGAACATGCTGCCTTCAGTAGACAAGGTCAAGACATGCCACGTCCAAGCAAATTTAGGGGAGTGGGAGGGAATGTTTTGTTAGGGCATGTTTGTGAAGTGAAGGTAAACGTATTGCATGATAAATTCACTAAATGTGCAGTATTTTCCTAACACAGATTTCAGTCGTTAAAAAGTGAGGTCTTATATGCAGCACCGAACCATGCACAAAAGGTGCATCTTAACTGGGGTGCATCATTCGTTCGATAACCTTGGAGCTAATATGTGCGGTGACGAACCAGTTTTAGATTGGCAGCTAGCAGTGACCTTGCACTAACAGTGCATTGACGGGTAACCGGGGGCAAAGCAGCCAATGCACACACTCTGGGAAAAGCGATGGCCAAAAATCGAAAAATTGACTTGCTTTGAATGACGTGTCTTGTATACCATTTGATAGCCAGATAGTTCAAACCTAGATATTCAAAATGTCAGCCCTCTGTGATGAAAACTCATTACGCCACAAACATCAGGCTTACGAAAATTGTGAAAATTGTAGAAAAAATGCATTTCAAACAAATGGAATTTTCTCAACCAATAATGGTCCAATTTTGGAATTTAATACAAACTTGAAAAGGTAATTGTCTAAAATTACAAATGGGTGTGTTGTTGTGGTTACATGGTCAATTAAAATTAGTAAAAAAATAAGCAATTATTCAAAAATAAATGGTGTGCCTAAGTTGGACAACGTCTAACGAGCAGGGCCGAGCAGTCTCTAGAGACCACCACCACAGTTTAGTTTGAGGTCTATGCTATCTGCGGAACGACAATCCATTTTGCGAATGAGCGTCATTTTGGCACAAAGTAGAAAAAATATATACTTTTTTTTGTGACCAACAAAAAGTAGTCGCTCTTCAAGTAATAGACATCCGTAGAGTCCTTTGCCATTCTCATGATGCATCCCAAACTGCGGTTTGCTTTGGAAACAATGTAGCTAATACGCTCCTTGTACGCAAGTTCCACATCGAAAGAAACTCCTTAATTCTTGACGCAGGATTTACACTATCGATTTCTTCTGTCTTGTGAAAGAAACAGCGGAGCACTTGGTTTAATTCAGCATCATCCTGTTCGTGTTGCACCACGAAGCGAAACTATCAAGTTGGCGTTGAAGAAACCATACATCTTCGATGGACTCGACCTGATTATAAATTTTTAAGTCATAACCTAGGGCCTTCCATACAAAGATTTACGTCGTTGAACAACAACAACAAGAAGACAGGGAGCCCAAGATGACTTCCTTGTGGAATACCGGAAAGGCAAGGAATTCACCAGATGAGCAGTCATCAATCCTAACGCGTAGATGTCGTTCTGTTAGAAATGAATGGAACCAACGAAAAACGCTGCCTCCAAAGCCCAGTCTCTCAAGTTTTGCTAATTCAATGCGATGATTGATCTTATTGAAAACTGAAGATTAGTCAGTATAAATTGGATCCGTGTGGAAGCCCTTACTCATAATATCTGTCGCATATCTTGTGAATGTGTTGTGAACGGTTCGTTGTCGTAGATCGTTTAGGCATGAGCCCGTGCGCATATATATTGCTTGCAATGATTGGAGACAGGATCTAGAACTATCAACTCAAAGAACTTCGCTACAGCATTTAAGACAGATATTTCTCTGTAGTTGTCGGCATTGTGCTTGTCGCCTTTTTTTTAACTGTAAACATGTAGGCCGATTTCCAAAGCGAGGGAAACGTACGAGTTGCTAGAGAGATTTGGAACAAGTGATGCAGAACAAGTGACGCTAGTATGCCAGCAGAGTACTTTTTGAAAATAACTGCAGGGATACCATCCGGACCAACCGATGTTGATGTTTTCATTTTAGAAATAGCTAAACGAATCATGGAATCATGGATCATTGAATGAATGGTGTTTGACAGATCACTAGATAGCGACAAATTTCACTGCTAGCGAAATTTGATGTTGTGTCAATATCTAGGAGCAGAACACGCCCTCGAATTTTGCTCTGAAAAGTTCGCAAATGTCTTCGCAATTCAATGTTGTGCGTTCTCCGTATGTTACCGTTGACTGTAGACCAGATTCTTTCCTTTGATCGTTGAAATGTTTCCAGAAAGACTTAGAATCTAATTTTATCCTGCACATTTCTCAAATATTTGACACGACTGCGGCGAAACATCTATTTGTATTCGCTGTTGTTTCGCAGCTATTTGCATCGCAATTAAACTCCCCAATGCTTAGAATACCGTCTGAAAGCTGCTCGTTTTGAAGATTTGAATTTTCGTTGTACAGCGGACTGCCACGGTGGATTTCTGGTCTTTGCAGCAACCCACTTAGGAACATGGCGATAGCATAGCTCACGATATTGGAGAAAGTCTGAACTGCAACGTTGATAATTTCGGTGTCTAGAGTAACATTCCAGTCGATGCTCAACTAAACAAAACAACAAACATAATCAGCGTTCTTGAAGTCGTAGCCAACGGGATCCGAAACGTTAAGAGCATTCGTCGAATGCTCAACCTCGAGCGTAAGATGCAAAGCGGGATGCAGAGGAACTGTTTTAACTAAAACGGAAGGAACAAGGGATATCCTTGGTGTCTGTTCAAAGTTACTGACAATTAGTGATCGAGAAGCTTGCCATTTTCGTTGATAACGTAATTGATTTGCCGCAGAAGATAAGAGTTATGCTATCCAGCAATCTGAGATTCCGTGCATGGAATCGAGATGCATATCAAGCAATTTCAAAAGCCGATTGCATACGGTTTTTTTTTATCAGTCGGCTATTCCTAACTGGGTACTTTGAATCGCTTTGGTTCGTCTGATTTTTTTCAATGATACATGCTCAAGAATAATTTCAAATAAAAGATAATAAATACAATCCAATTTCCTAAAAAATATTTGTCCACCTACTCTCCTTAGCTTGTGCTTCATGTTCGCATAATTTGCTGAGTGGTACAGGAAAACTTCTCAAAACTCGCAGTCGTCCGGACTTTTATTTTCATGTACGAACAGAAATAGCTCAATTGCTGTATGAAAAACTTCGTTTTTCCATAATGAAGTAAGTGATACGGTCACTTCGTGGATGTTTATCAAAAGGAAAACTAAGTAGTATAATGTATTGCCTAATTATCTGCCTTCTGACCGCTGTTTTACATGGGGAACTCGTATCCAAGAAGGCTACAAATTTTACCGAGCAAGTTAAAAAACTCAATCGTAGATCCCAACAACAAACAGTTGTTGACGAAACTCTTTGGATGTGTCTTAATTGACGACGAAATGCAAGATGCAAAAGTTGATTTAAAACAAAACATAAGGCTCAGATTCTTCAAGACTTCTGCTCACGGCAAGTTTCGGGCGGATACGTTCGTTTTCGCGGTTAAGGTTGCTAAAAATAAAATAGGCTAGGGATCTGTTCCTGTGGCGAGAAGACTTTTTGTGCAATGAATTCGGAAGAATATATACAGAGAGTATATAAAATAGAGAGTGCCTAAATATACGGATTGTATGCTTCATTTAGTCCCACAAAGGATCAGTTGCGTCATGGCTACATCTACCAAGCTTCCATTACAGTACAGAGGTGCTACAATGGTACAGCGACAATGGACACCAGTTCATAAAAAAAGTCCCAAATGACGCTCAGTAGAAAAGTATTGGGCGATATTGAAGCGGAAACTGACTATGAAAGGAACAGTGATCAGGGATATTAGTGTTTGAGAAGATGTTCGCCAACTCGTGTGAGAGTTTCTTCGAAATAAGTATGATTGATTCATTTCAGTCATTTTCATGAATAAAATACTATGGCCTCTGTTTCATTAAAGAAAAAAAAATCTATTGAAAAAGAAGTTAAGAAATACACACATATGAAAGTGGACCATCCTTATTATCTAACTGTAGGTGTAAATAATAACCCTGAAATCAGGCTCGATCTCAACCTAAAAATGGAGATGTGAACAAGTTTTAATGTGAATTCTTCATGATTCAGCATCTCATCCAATTATCGTTATTTTATCAAGAACTAAAAGTAAAGTTCAAATATTCTCCTAGCACAGGTGAAATCTCTTGGCCATTTTAAATGATGATAGACTCCACCATGATGTAGAAAATTATTTCCATCGACGTTAATGGATTTTACCAATTTGTATATACATCTGTCCTTGCTGTCTGGTAGTTTTCAATCATTGCAGATGCACAAGCAATAAGACCACATGCTGATTGTCACAAACCGACAAATCAATAATATTAGTCCTTCAGAGTAATCGATGCGTTATTATAACATCTAACCCAACCCAACAGTATCTCACCATACGCAGAGAATCTGTGAGGAAATTGCATCCGTATGACTCGCAATGGAAGTGAAATTTATTTGTAAAGTCTAATTAACCATCAACGTGAACGGCTCTCATTTGCTTCCGATCAGCGGAGAAAACATCGAACTCGTAAGCACAAATGTTCAAAACAAAGCCCGTCACATGGAGTGGGATAGCGACTTGAAACTTTTCAGTCACTACTAGTGCTCACTACTCTCTCTCAGCATGAAAACTTAATTAAAATCCAAAACTGCTACACCGAACGGATTTCCTCCGGCGGAAAACTTTTCCACTCGCAACAACACTCTTTGGCGGCGGGTGGCACCCACTGCCTGGGTTCATTTGCCAAACAAACGCATATTCAATTTTGATTCCCACTCCCGACTTGGCAGAAAACCACATCCAGTTGGCAAAACAAAAACTTATTTGTGCATGCCGAGTCCGGATGGGTATGTTGTACCTACCACCTTTGCGGCAATCCGTCCACATCGTCATCGCATTTTCGCATGATCAGGTTCCGGCGAAGGCAAACTCCATTTTGTGGCGAAAAACCCGAGCGTGAAAACAAAAGTCGCGAACAGTTCGTTTCCGGCACGGTCGGTGGGCTCCCAGAGAGAGGAAGTACGAAAATTTGTTTTTCGCTCGCCTCGTGTAGCTATCCGATCGCAGTGGTTCGGAAAAGTTGCTTTCCCGGTCCCCAAAGCCCAAAGGTTCATCAGGTATATTCGGTGTATGCGTCACGAAGGGGTGATTATTGTTTCGTTGGCCTGGCCTTTTGGAAAACCACAGCTGAGTTGGTGGAGAAATGTCGGAACCATTTTATAAGGGCTAAGGCTAAGCTTGCTGGAGAATGGTGTTAGAATTTATTTATTTTGTGGTTTTATTTCTTTTCGGGTGGCAAGGTTTCGCGGAATTGTTTCTGACTTTAAAGTCGCTTACGTGAAATGACCTGCGGCTTGACTAAGTGTAATGATAAATACTGTACTCGAAGAAAATGAGACACACAAAAACTACAAGAGACAGCCCAGTGGGGTTGTACGCAAAAGTGATATAGGACTTCGTAGCAATATGAATGAATGTGATTATTTCAAAATAGCCTGTATTAGAGACAAGGCAACATTGATCAACTGGTACATACGATTATCTGTCAAAAGCTTGCCAACAATCAGTGGGGTTGTATCAACACTATTGCAATGGGACGTTGGATCGGCATAAATAAGTAGGTGTGGTAGTAAATTATATGATTTGTCCATTAAAAATCTTTTGGCTGTAGAATGGAACGTTGGGTTTGAATGTTGGTATGTTGATATTATCGACCAGCTGTAAACCGTTATCTCTATTGCGTTGTAGATCGCTGACGGTCTGTTTGGGAATTAAATGTCAATTATAATGTATATGTTTGAAAAATTGATTTGACAGTCGTGAAAATATCTAACTGATTAAGCGAACGAACAAAAATCTTACAGGTTACTAGATATTTCACCATTGAAAATCAAAATCCAGATGATTCTGGATTCTGGCTACTTCGGCGGTGACTCTGATTTCTGCTCTTTTGCACGCTTGAGTGATTCACGCATTTACTGCCGTAGGCTGCGAAATTTCAGTTTCATCAAACATTTTCTCTATATATTTAGATACCTATCGAAAGGTATTGACTCTATCCAACGCACTAAACGCACAGAAACACTTATTCCACCAGTAAACTGGGCGCCGCTTGTTTCCGGCTCCAGTTTCCTCGGCAAGGTTGCGTTGCACGCCTCTACTAACGTATTCATCAGCACGCCTGCGTTTCGGTTCGAGAGTTTGTTGTCGAACCGAAGTACCTCAACAAAGAGTTCCTTGTCGAAGACCTTCGTCTTCCTCTTCCGCTCGCCACTATTTGTCCTTCGTATTGCAACAGGATTTCTCTGGCCGATGCTGAACCGGTTTGCCAGATGGGCGCTATGGGTATACTCCTCACACTCTCTCCAGTTCATATTTGTCATCAGCGACGGAATACAGAAGGTAACATCGATGACTGAGTGAGCACACCACCCAACTTTTACTCGACCCAACTTCAACAGCTTGTTGACTACAGCCTTTGACAAACGTATCGCCGTCGTCTGTGTGACACCGTACTTCACCTCAGCTGGATTTTCATTGGTTCATCTCCAAGATCACAATATCTCTTCATCGCCATCTTTGGTTCATTTTCTGTTGAAATCTCGTCAAGATTCTTGCACTTGATGATTGTCTCCTGAGAAAGAGCTCTGTTGCTCTGGATTGCCACCTCAGCTGTTTTGGTGACGGACAGGGTGGCATCCACCGTCGACTTCCCTTTGCGGAAGCCAAACTGATTATTAGACAGACCGCCTATATCCTCCGTGTATGTTGTCAGTCTGTTGAGGATTCCACACTCGACTACCTTACCCGCTGATTCCAGCAGACATATAAGTCTATATGCCGATGGATCTCCTGGTGGCTTTCCTGTCTTTGGTAGCAACACAAGGGTCTGAATTTCCCAGGTGTCCGGGAAGACGCCCTCGTCCAGACACTTATGCATCCACCACCCTGGACATTTTGGGATCCAGCAAGATAGCCGTCTTGATTTCCAGGTTCGGAATACCACCCGGTCCCGGCGGTTTGTTCATCTTTAGCGACTTCACTATAGCAATGAGTTCTTCGTTCGGCACCGTCACTGTTGTGCCGTTGTCAATGCCCACGTGGTCTCGGGTGTTCGGTTGAGCCGTCCACCTTTCCGTCGTCATTAAGGTCTGGGATCCTGGAACGCTGGTCATAGGACAAATCTACAGCGGCGGGTGGCCATGGACTCGGGTCGTGGTTCGGAAAGAGTCCTCCAACGATCACCTGCAGCATCTCTGATGAACGCTCGGTTGGAGCCGCCGATCCTCTGGTTTTGGCCATTACTACCCGGTAGGCGTCACTCCACGGATTCGTATTGGCCTTCTGACACAGACCCTCGAAGCAGGCTCGCTTGCTGGCCTTTATTTCCCTCTTCAGTGCAACCTTTGCGGCGACTAGCGCCCCTCTATGCTCGATTCTCTCAGCATCTGACCGCGCTCTTTGCACCCTCCGTCTTGCGTGGAGGAATGATCGACTCCGTCCACCAATACACTGGCGATCTTCCATTCCTCGATTTGACTTCCCTCGGCATGGTCACATCGCACGCTCGTGTAAGTGTCATAACGAGTCGTTCGTCGCAAGATTCCTGGGTTTCGCGTGAGCTTCGTTCCCTCTCAAACGCCTCTTTAAAAGTCTCTACATCAAAAAAGGACGTCCTCCATCTGCGGGCGAATGGAGTGGAACCTGTTTGCAAGAATCCGTTAAGCGACCATCTTTTGAAGCAGCTTTAATTCGGGAACTATATAGTTTTTGATAGCAGTACTGAACATTTTTTTGATATTTTTAAAATCAGAAAGTGACAGTTTGGCTCTGTCCAGTCTCTTGTTCGTTGTAGCCTCCGTCACCCCGCGAATATTGCGTTCCTTTTACGGCTTGTATGCCAGGTCCTTCGGATCGAGCGGTTCATGTTTCGACGACCACTCCCTCGCCAAACGCGGCCACCCGGATATCACACGATCCTTGGTCGAGCCCGTCTCCCGATACCGACGGAACAATTTTACTACGACATAGTGGTCACCCTTCATCGTGCGCGGTAAACAAACAACAAATGACAGCAAGTCGTTACCGTGCGCGTCGGTTAGCCTATATATGAAACTGAAACCAATACCAATACACAGAATGCACATGGTGAGCACCTACACAACAATGAAAAGTTGTATTCGAACTTATTGATCACCCTGTACGTTTTATACACAGCACCGATTTTTTTATTTAACTATTTTTTAAATGAATGAATTGTTGAATAATTAAATTTTCGATCATCACAGTGAGGCACCAAGAGCGGACAGTAATGTTTGCTATAATGAAAGATATGAAGAATGTTAAAAAAATGTTGAAAGTCCCGTCAGTGTATGGTAGGTTGAAAATAGATAGAAGTATTGAAAATTGAGCGAAAGGGCATGGGTTAAGTAGTTTTCGAACCAAAGACGTTACTATTGCCTTACATTCCACTGCGGGGTAGGTCGAGGCACGGACGAATCCACCACCTCAACAGGCAAAAGTAACGTGTTGGATCGCGCTCATGTACCATTGATAGCTTTGTGATAGTTTCTAGCGATAGCTTGTATGCACTCTGGTTTGACGCGTACATGGGAGAGGAACCCTCTCTTTTTGGGTTTGTTTTGATTCGCAACGTCTGAGATCACTCAAGATTTTTCTCGTTATTACGTCAGGAATACCGTGAAGCGTTGACCAGTATCAACTGGTCCCCACCATGGTGCCTCATGGTGATTAGCGAACATCTCCTTCTACATCATAATCGTTACTCCTCGCACGGAGAATACAAAACATAACAATTACAGAACAATTTTTTTTTTGCGAGACGACGAAACGTTTGCATTAATAAAAATGGCCAAAAATTGCCGATTTTTCAAGGGTTTACCTTTAGTCACGCTGACGAAACTACCCATGCAGCATCCATCATAGTTGCCCATGAGTCAGCAGACAATATTTGACTGCTCTACCAGTCGAACTCTAATCGTGATGGCAAAAACAGTAAAGCAACTCCGTTCAGAAGTGTTTGCGTTCCAAGAACGGCAGTCTACCGCGTCGACAACGGACGTCGTGCGGCAATTTGTGGATGCCGGATACGCCCGTTCCGGTCTCTACAACATCTTGGCACTATTAGACAACAATCAGAGCATCGAAAGAAAACCCGATTCCGGACGGCCGACGACCCTGAAAGACAAGAAGCTCCAAAGGATGCTGAAGAGGAAGACTGAGGGAACAGTGGCGCTGCGTGCGCTTCAACCGGCCAAACAGTGAAAAAGAACCTGGCGAACATGAACATACATGTCAGGAAGCGGAAATCACGTCCACTGGTTTCGGAACTGGCAATGACACAGCGGCACCGGCTGAATAAGATGGTCCACTCGATTTTCTCGATGAATCGCGACGTGGCGGTGGTGAAAGACGACCAGACCTATCTCACCGTGGATTGCAACGACTGGCAGGACACTTCTTATTTTACTTCCCCCACGAAGGAAGTGAGCTTCAAGGTGAAGTTGATTTCACACAACAAGTTCCCCAATAAGGTGTTGCTGTGGCTGACAATCAGCGAGAAGGGAATGTCAAAGCCGCTGTTCTTCTGCTTCGGGTTGGCCATGAACGGGATCGTTACGTCGTTCATCATAAAAAAACTAGAAGGGACAGCCCAATGGGGTTGTACGCAAAGTTGACGTAGGACTACGAAGCAATGTGCAATCTAGATCGCTTGATTGTTTAAAGAGTGGCCGAAATTGGTTTCCTTCCAAATCGAACTCCTATACACTAAACGTTCGCACTACAACCTTTATTGATATAGCCTGTCTTGGTATCTACATTCATACATCTTGCTTTCACTGGAAATAATATGTGTGACATATGATAACAAGATACTCTATATCACGTAATATACCTTGCAGTGCGAATAAGTTTTGTTCATTTGGGAAACTTTTACTCAAGAAGCTGGTTTCATTCACCTCCAATTGCATACGGTTTCTGCTAGGCTTATGTGTGTACAACACTGCCAAAAGTGCAAATGTTGAAAACATTACGGCTTCGGTACAGGAAAGATGTTTTTCACAATCGATTATCCCGAAACACAGCCTCCAGCTTTCCAAAACACATGTCAACTTTCTTTTCCAGTTGTTTTGATGGCCCTAAAAAGGGCCATTTTGGGTTCGAGCGAACAGCTACTAACACCGCCTCATTTCGTCATGAAGCTGGTTTACTTGACCATGGCTTCGGTTCGCTCGGGAACCTCGTGTTTAGCTAGCTCTCCCGGCAGCTTGATCGAGGGGCAGTTTGAATTTCCAGAGACGTCAGGGCCATCCGCCAATTGATTTAAGTCAGTCGGGCAGATACGCTTTCAATCCGCTCGGAAATTTCAATTATGAAGCTGTTCATAATGCTTATTGTTTTGAAGGAAACGACAGTATCGGGTTAAAATGCTTCAACACCCGGTAGATAAGGTGCTATACACGGCAAAAACAAAGTACCTAGAATTGAGTATTTTTAAACATAAAGTTGAGTACTGTTGTTGAACTGGAGAGATGGGTAAATTTGATTCTGCACATTAGGTTAACATTATTCAATGGGTGAGTACTTCATTGACAACAAATTTTTGAGTAAAAAAGGAAGTCATTTGCATACTTTTATTATTTGAAGTATATTAGATTTAAAAACCGAAAAACAATAAATATGTTACGGTATTAAACTAGCCGTTATTGTTAAAAATTAAGAAACAACAAAATGAATAAAATTATCAAGTAAATTTATGTTTTAAGCCACTTTATTTTAAAAGTTGTATAACATTTACTAACTAACCGTGCGGAAAAGTTCTTTTCTTTGGTTTTTACGAGTTTTATTGCATTCGGTTAAATTTATCCTCCATAAACTTTGTATACAGTTATTCAAATTTGAGTACTATGGCATATACTCAAATTTGGCTTCCCGCACCGAACTCCAGAGTTGGGTGAAATTAACTTAATTTTGGGGACTTTGTTTCTTCCGTGTACGTTTTCTTCTTCCGAGCCTTGCAGCTGGAACTGTTTGCCTTCCGAGATGGTGAAGCGAGAGTGCACCTTAAGAGCATATTCTGTTGATATGATCGACCAACTAGAAATCATTATCCTTATTGCGTTGTAGATGGTTGTGGCCTGTTTGGGAATTCATAGTCTATTATTTCCGATAAACGTCTAGGCCGAAATAGTGCTAATTGAACGATAGACCAGCATTGGGAAATAAATATGTAAGATAATTCTATTGTTCTAACTCTTTAGATAGCATTTGGTGGTCCTAAAAGGACCGTTTGGTTTTAATAATGATACGGCCCTAGTTGTATTTTCTACGATGGTTGAACCACATTACATTCCCAAAATAATTTGATTCCTATCGAATGATTGAAATTTAAAACAGCACAAGAGATATATTCAACCAAACAAACTCTTTAATAAGCAAACTGATTTGGTCGTACTGAAAAGGACGGATATAGTTGACGGGGGAGAAACATTGTTCACGGTTGAACTTGGGGTTTCTTCTTGGTATTCTTGGTTCAGCTCCTCGTCGGTGCGGGTGGCCATCTGCAGGTGACGTGGGCTGATTATTGTCCCGTTGTTGTCACGGGTGGCATTTTTCCATCAACTCATAGGCTTCAGCAGCCTTTTTTTTCTCGCAGCGATGTTGACGGGAGCATCGGCCCAAACAGCCAACTGCACCAACTTCTCTGGATAACGAATGCTCACCAGTGCACCCTCCAGTATGGTCGCACGCCTACTGCGTTGCTACAACACATTTTGCTCTGCACAGAACTACGACTACCGTAAGACTGAATCAAATTTTCATTCAACGAAGTCAATGTGATACTAAGTGCATCAAAGGGGACGAACTTCAGTTATTAGGCCACAATAATTAGTTTTAATTAGTGCACGCTAGACGGATGATTTTCTTAACATAAATGTTCCTAATTTGTTAGCCACTGCCAGCAACTAATCCGGTATGCAGAACTAGGAACTAAAACGAACTCAACCACACAGTCTAGTCGGTCTCTGACGTGTCGCAATTCGGCTCGAATTATCCCTTCTAAAATTTCGTGTTCAACGGTTAATAGTTGTTCAACGGTCTTTGTGATATACTCCGGGACGCGGCGTAATTGAACTAAAAACCGACAAAAGAAAAATTCAACAAAACAAACTCTTTAGTGATTAAACTGATTTGGTCGTCCTGAAAAGGACGGATTTAATTGACGCGGGAGAAATAGTTTGCGATTCCCCTAGGGTTGTTTGTCTCGTCACTGGCGTCTCTCGTAGCGAGGTTAACAGGAGCATCGGCACCAACAGCCAACTGTGCCAACGCCTCTATGCACTCCCGCTTCACTTTACTCAATTTTTGAGTACAATTGTATGCTATCTCTTTTTCTCTCACGGAAATGTTACTAAATTTTCGTAAGAAGCTGATCTAATCAAAAATTGAGTTGATCCACTGTTTAACGAAAATTGAGTAACACATCCTTGAGGGAAAAAGAGATAGCATACAATTGTACTCAAAAATTGAGTAGAAAGAAGCGGGAGTGTGGGCAACGACTGCTCGCCAGTGCACCATAAAGGGTGCTTGCTGCCGCTAACTGCGTGCGAACAGCCACTGCACAGCCCCACGACTGATGTAAGACTGAGTCAAAATTTCAGCTAAGAGCTGGTATGTCATGGCGTCGGATGCTATTGCACAAAAGAAGGCGGTACCAACGAAGGCAATGTGATACAAATTGCACCAAGGGGACGAACTTCTGTTATTGCGTCACAATAATTAATTTGAATTAGTGCACGCTAGACGGATGATTTTCTCAACAGAAATATGCCTAATTTGCTTCCCACCAACAGCAACTAATCCGGTACGCATAACTAGGATCAATGGCGAACTCCACCACAAGGTCACTGATGTGTTGCAGTTTGGCTCGAATTATCCCTTCTAGACTTTCGTTCGTTTGTTGTTCAACGTTCTATGTGGTATAATCGGGGACGCGACGTTTAATGATTGCCATATTCAGCCGTGATGCGGTAATTGAATTAACAACAGCACAATAGAAAAATTCAACCCAACTCTTTAGTTAGTAAACTGATTTGTCGTCCTGATAAGGACGGATTTAATTGACGGGGGTGAAATGTTTTCGATTCCACTTCGGCTTTCTTTCTTCGTTCAGCTCCTCGCCGTGCTCGCCAAACACGTCTGTCGCATACGGATGCACAGCGAGAACTGATTATTGGTGTTCGGTCGTTCCACGTGTTCCATAATTGCTGGCAAGGTTACTGTGGCAGTATTAACCAATCAGAGCGTAGCGCAAATATGATGTCATTTTCGACCAATAGCTTTGTGCGTTCAGAAATTTGTGTGGGACGGGGAAAAGTTATTTTGAAGAAGAAGAAGACATTTGTTACTCGTTTCCTATGACCTTGCTAGGGGAAACACATTTTTCAACCTGTTGATATGCAAATTTGTATGGGAGCAAAAGAAGGTCATTTTCAAATGAAAAATTGAACTACTTATACTAATTCATTCAAATTTTGATGCAAAAAATTTGTGAGTCTTCTTGATAAAATGATGCTTGAATAAAGTCATTCTGTTCAGTCGAACGAGAGTTATAAGCGTTCAAAAACCTTTCACTTTTGCGTAACGCTCTCATTTTTCATAATTTTGAAACGGCGCCCGGTATAGAAAAGAAAAACGTAGTCCTACGTTAAAAATTATGAGGGTGCAGACGCAGTGTTCTAGCCGGATCGTTGGAGGAGATGGCACGGCTGAATATCGATGTGGTACCCAAGATGTCCCCCAGCTGCGTTCCATCGAGAATTTCTGGGCCAACCTGAAGCGTAAGATGTACTCCAACAATTTTGTCGCGAAAACTGAGGAGGGATTGATAAAGAAAACGAAGAAAGAACTCAAAAACATGCCTACACGCGTGTTCCGGTTAACTGCCGGAAGGCCGCTCGTAAGGGCGTAGATTTTTTTTGCAAGTAAGCTTAAATAATTACCTTCCATGGGAAATTTATTAAAAGTAATTATCTGTCTTAGCTTTTTTATCATTATCCGAAAAAAAAAATCCATTTTTTTAATGCAAACGTTAAATAAAAAATCAGAAAAAACCAAGGTTTTTGTGACAAAAACAAATGTACAAGAATGAATACCTCGGGAAAATCAAGCCTCCTTTTAATGTAAGTGTTGATGTTTTGGCCTTAATGAGCAACAAAATCTAAATTTACCAAACTGTCTCCAAATTCCACCCATCAGAACAATATTAGGCAATTATCAAGCGAAACAGATTCCCAAATGTTGGAACAAATTTTCCAAAGAGTAACTAGAAAATGAGAAGAAAGATGAGTAATATCCATTTAATTCCAACTATCTCTATTGCTTATCTTGACGGCTACGCGTATTTCGTCTACAATATGCAGACTTCTCCTGTGGCGTGTACTACCACTTGACTCGTGTACATGAAGGGGGGGGGGAGGGGGGTTGAGCAACCGTTACTTATTGTGACATATGGGGGAGGGGGGGTTTTAAAATCGTTACGTAACAAAATGACCAATTTGAAAAAAAAAATAAAAAAGTGAATAACCAATTTGCATCAATAAAATTTGTGTAGCACAAGTAGCAAGTAGAAAAGCCTGTTGAGGTGGCGGATTCATCCGTGCCTTGACCTAGCCCTTTGCAATAGTAAAGTCCTTGGTACAAGTACTACTTTATCCATGCTTTTTCGCGCAATTTTCAATACACTGACGGGGCTTTCAACAATTTCTCTTCATATCTTTTATTCTAGCAAACATTACTGTCCACTCTTGGTGACTCATGGTGATGAGCGAACATCTCCTTCTACATCAAGAAGAAAAGGGTTAATTTATACTAGTTGAGAACTATCTTTTAAAATTATGGGAAATACGTCAAATGAAAGGTTTCAATCTATATTTTGAAGAAAATATATCAAAACTGAGCCAAAACTTTGTTTTTTTATTATTAATGACGTTTGCCATAACTGGTACACTGCACCAATTATCGCCATAGTTTTAAATTTTGATTCCTTTCATGGCCAATCGCATGTTTTTCTTTTGAGAGTGGCCATAATAGAAACACATTTATGGCCAAATTTTAAGAAAAATGATTTCCAAAGCTTTGATAAATGGAGACGTACACTGAAAATTAATTTTCGTAAATTAGCTTTCACTCGTTTTGTAAACATGGATTATGCACATAAAACAAATGTCTCGTTAGTTATATGAAACATTCATATTGCTTGTCTTCTAACAAAACGCTATCATTACACCTTTTTTGTACAATGCACAAAATTGATTTCTTGAAGAGCAGAATAACTCCTCGTGGTTGCCTTTTTTCAAATATATTTTGAGCCGGTAGAGAATAACTGCCAGTCGTTCATGCATCCACCCAAGAGCCGTTTCTTGTTTATTGGTAACGAATAACTCGTAGCTATTTGTATTATTTTCATAGAAAGAACGAATATTCTTTTTGTGTCAACAAATGCTTTGTGCTTTTGACAGTTGCGCGTGTGGCTTTTGATGCGAAGGTAGTTTACAAATCAACTTCGTTGCAGAAAACGACAAATAGATTTGTTAGTCCTACTTTCGGTCGTAATATAAACGAAAATAAATTTTCAGTGTACTATTTAAATGTTTAGTAGATCAAACGAAAGGTATCTTATGCCGATTTGCATCACCAATTGGCGCAATTTTCCATAAATTGTACATCTACACGCTGAGAAATATATTGTTATGTATAGATTCAACAAATTTTATTGTTGACTCACGGCTCACTCATAATGTTGATTTATTCAAACAATTGGCAAGAGATTTAATTTTTGAACCAACAACACTTTTGTTTTGTTTCTAAAAGCGCTCCAAAAGAAGTTTCTTTTGAAAACAAGAAGCATTTATTGTTGAGGAAAAATATAAGCTTTTTGGAAACAATGCACTTTTGCATTAATTCGACCAAACCGGTTGAATTGAAAAAAAAATGTTTTTTTTTAATATTAGAACCATTAAAAAACTAATAGGAATAATAAGAAATTTTGTTGATTTTTTTGTTGATTGTTGATTTTAGCAAATTGTTTTGTTGAATCAATAATGATTTCTGTTGGAAATATTAATTGACTAACAATATTGGATTCGATACGAAATTTTATTGTTTCAAATATATGATTGCATTAAACTTAAACAATGTGTGGTTTGATTTAATACACAAGAAATGTTGATTCAAATCATTGCGTTCAATCACCCAATATTCCTCTGCGTGTAGCCTACATCAAATGAACTTGTTGCTCCGTCTGTTGTTCTATGTTTCTGCCGTCATAAATAAGTCGTACATAGCGCGGCCTTTTTTCATCCACTGCAAAAGGAAAACACTGAATAGTACAAAAGTACATATATAAAAAAATATAATTAATAATAATTGGAATATAATAATTGCAATAGGTCAATATTATGCATTGCATCGAATACGGTTGATTTAAGTGGTATAAATAACACTTTTTTGTGATACTTTAAATAATTTAAGGACATTTGAATAAACTTGTTGAACTAATATTTGTAACAGTTTTAAGAACATTCATTAACCTTTAATGCAGTACATGCATTACAATGAGTGTAATGTTTTTTGTTATCTTTATATTAGCTTCAAGATACTTAAATGAAATTAATTGAATGATGTTTGCAATCTTTACTAATATCAAGTATATTCGAATTAAACATAAAAACAACAACAATAACAGTTTTTGGGATGATTTTATCACGATTGAGAAATGCGGGGGGGGGTCCATGAGCGTTACGTAATTAAAGGGGGGGAGTCTGGTCACGCGTTACTTATTGTTACATAGAGGGGGGGGGGTAAAAAATCCCGGTTTTTTGCGTTACGTAATTTGTGCACAAAGCCTTATTAGTTCACGACACTGACAAATTCTGCACATTTTAGACGAAATACGCGTATCTGTCAAGATAAGCAATACAGGTAGTTGGAATTAAATGGACAGCTCACACTTTACAGGATTTGACAAAAATGTTAATATTACAGGTGTGCACCGTTTGATACTGATTATCAGAAGACTCAAACGTAAATTCATGAAAATTGTCAGCACCCCCACGGAAACTAGCACCACCATCATGTAAGGGAAATGTTATTCTATGTGTTGGTGGCTCTAGATTGCAGCAAAGTGCTAAGGGTTTCAAGATGTTAATGTTTGAATCTTACTTCCCCTATTTGTTAAGAAAATCAGATACGTCTGATGAAAAAGTACTCGACAAATGTAACAAATTAAACCTGACAATTTGGAAATCTCAATCGAAGATTTGCAGTAACGATAACCCCTCACTCTATTCTGCAAGTCATTTGGCAAAGTAAATGACGTCATTAATTAGAAATTTACTTCCATTACGTTACGCAAGTTACACATATTCAATAGGTTCAATTGGGCTAGCAAATACAACTGAAAAATGTTTGTTCATTTCAAATGTCGTTTATGACCGATTTAAAAATCCAATACATTCCTACTATGCATCGCCTCTCAAGCTCTAAATTCGTATTTGTCATTTTAAACGGTCACTCCCTGCTTCGTTCGGACCTAAAACAATCACTGTCTGACCCGATTGGAATTGTTTACATCCTATTTTGAGCAGTAAAGCGCCTTAGTACCATTTTTCCAGAGTTGTGCGGTATTATTCCGAATTCTTTCAGCACCAGTGCATTACCTCCGATTCTAAGATTGGACGACTACTCACCTTTTTTCTTATTCTGAGTACCACAATGCCAAAGCTATTACTTTTTCGCCTTTTGCACGTCAGACGTTCGTTCCATGACCACGTGTGCACCATCCTGCAAAGCTTGGGCAGGTTGTTAGACCGTCGTCATCGTCCTCATTTTCGTCTCTGCTGTCGCTGCATACTTTAACGTACACCACAAGGCAAGGGCACTTATGCCACACGGTTGTTGACTTAGCGTAACAGATCCATTGGTGCTTCTGTTGTCAGCCACTTTCACTTCGCTTGCCCACCCAGCCGAGCCCCTGATTCGTATCTTTATACCCACAGTCAACCCACAAAGGCAACAAACGAGTGGAAATAAAATAAACAATAAAAGGTAAATAAATTTCTACGAGAATTCAGATTGCCTTTTTGAATCGTTCTCTTGCCGTAGGTGGGTTGGTACCTCGACTTCCCTTTCTCGTTCTGGTGTACCCTTGCTTCCCCGCGTAGGTATAGATACCAACATAACCTACTTTTGCTGGGAACGCCCGGCAATCAGGCAATCCTGCTACACATATTTACTCTTCATAGCTTTGTTCGTAACTCGTGAAAACAGCTTTTCTGCATTTGAAAATGACGGTGTGCAATCAAAACGAGCATTCCTAGAATCCATCCCAGTTCAATGTAGGGTGGCGGAAACGAGGTTTGTGCTGTAATGGAATTTAGCGATGAAATAATGACAGTATTGCAATGGGGGACGATTCTTTGCATCGGCGGATGCACTTTCGATGTAAACGTGTTGTGTTGTTCGCGAATAGGACTTTTTGTAATTAACATTGCCATTCTGCCAATCATAGATATTCGTTGAATATTATCTAGCTTCAAGTAACATATTATTGATTATTCCAATAAGAATCTTAATTCCTTATTTAGGTCTTGAATTATCTTCATCACGCGGCAACAACAAAATAGCTACCGAAAAGACCCCAATCGCCTAAAAAACAATGATCATCCTTCAATATGATACTTCCAAATAACGAACGAGCTGACAAACGCAGCTTCAAACCGGTTCATATTAATGTATACATATCTTCCAACGAAAATTGAGAAAATCAATTTTCCTTCCTTGTTATAAGAAATCACCTCGAAAACCACGGAAACCCCTATTTGGGAGCCGCTATGAGCGATGAAAAACGATGGCGAAGCTTGCGGCTTATTATTGAATCAGAAAATTTGAAACCAATTTTCAATAACAGTCCTGGTCTCCACTACTTCTACCATAACGAATAAGAAGAAAAACCGCAACGAGAAAAAAACTGTGAAAAAGAAACCTCAACCGAGGAGCCCGTTCTTGTGCTCTTGGCAAAAAGTCGTCTGGAAGAAAAATGTCTTTCTAACAATTGGCTTCACCCGTGCGCTCAGTCTACGGAACGGATAAGTTTTCCTTTGTGTTCAACTTTAATGCAGCGAGGATACGGCCAGTTTGTCGGGATAGTTCGGGAACTGAATTTTGCTAGGAGGTCACATGAGAACTTTGGTACATATATTTAGAGCAAGACACACTTATTGAAATGGGGTCACTTAATGCTGCTTGCAGTCGAACTGACAATGACAGTGAATGAATAAATCTTAATTTTTTTTTTTCAATTAAGACATACTCTATTGATTATAAATTTACTGACGATGTTTCTTCACGTTTCGTATCTTTGCAGATAATAAATAAAAAATGGTAGACGATCAGAGCTGATAAACATGGATTTCAAGGAAATAATACTGCTGCTAGTAAGTAAACGACCTTAATTTTAATTTGTGTTCATTCCCGGCTTGGGTAATGCCTTCTGTAAGCTGTTCTACAGGAAGGAGCAGACGTTGTTCGGTGGTTGAATTCAAGCGACTATTTTGATATAAGATTACTCCGAAATGTAATAATGCCTTCTCAAACAAACTTTTTCATCGAACAGAGCATTATAGGTATTTTGATGACTAAAGTTTTAGAGACATAAAGACTGGACTCGGAAAAAATGAGACAAAAATTTCATTTTAAATCGGATGATTCTCAAATTTTCAGGGATTGAAAACTATATATTGGCTATGTTTTGGCATAATTTATTTATTGAATTTCCTCCCCCAAGCAGAATGCTCGTAAATTTCTCTTAACACTGCTCATGAGGTCTTGAGGCTATGAGGCTATGTCCATCTTCCTTACACAATTTCTGCCAGTTTTTCTTCAAAGTTTCATCGGTTTTGAATGTTTTTCCGCTTTTCTTCAACTTCTTCTTCATTATCGTCCAAAACTTTTCGATCGGATGAAGTTCTGATGTATTTGGCGGGTTCGAGTTCTTCGGGACCACATTAACGCCCTTCGCCTCGTACCAATTACGCTTGGCGTAATGGCACGAAGCGAGATCCGGCCAGAACAGCGTGGGACCACGGTGAGAGCAGAGAAAGGGCAGCAAGCGCTTCTCCAAGCATTCCTCTCGATAAATCTGCCCGTTTATGGTGCCGGTTGTAACGAACGGCTTGCTGTACCGTCCGCACTCGCAGATCGCCTGCCATAGCAGGTACTTCTTCGTGAATTTGTCCATCTTTCTCTTACGGAACTTTTCCGGAACCTTCATGAGGGACCTACCAACAAAAAACTCGAGGTCGGGGATTTGTTTGGTGTCCGCCTTGATATATGTCTCGTCTTCCATGACGAGACAGCCTGGCGTGACCAGCCATTCACGGTACAGCTTTCGCGCACGCAATTTGGCCGCCGTGTTTTGCTTGTCAGACCTGAAAAACATGTAGTCCAGCCCGCTTCATGGTCTGCTGAACGAACCACTTCGACGAATTGACCTTTTTGGCCACGTCTCGTGTGGAAAGATTAGGGTTATTCTTAAAGTACTGCCTTGCCTTCCGTGCCTTCTCTGGGTATTCCGTTTTCGGTTTTCGGCCGCTTTCAGCGCGCTGCTCGATGGTCTTTGTCTTCTGGAACATCTTCACAACGCGGGACACGGTGGACTGGTGGATTCCAAGCCTTTTGCCGATCCATTTGTGCGACTGATCAGGATTATCGATCACCGCGCCCAAGATTTGATGGCGTAGCTCTTCTTCTTACGAATGTATCTTGAAAACTACTTGTTAGATCGCAATAAAATTTTGCACACATAAACATAACACTCTAAACTAGTATTACCTAAAATTTCATTATTTTTAAACACGCGATAAAAAGTTGCACCCAAAACACAGTGTCGCGCATTTTTTCCGAGTCCAATCTTGAAAACTGTACAACCCAAGTAACAATTCAAATGCAAATTGGTTTTATTCATGTTTTATGGTAGTTTTATCAAAGCATTATGAAGTTCATTTGATTTTATAAGGGCATTTTCCAAGCTAAGGTGGTTTCAATTGATAAACAGTTCTTAAGAGTGATTAAAGAACACTTGAAGAAACCTCCATAAAACTACCTCATTTATAAGTGTAATTCACCTTATTAGTAATTTTATAAGATACTTGATCCCCCTCTCAAGACATCGTTTCACAACTTCCATAAAACCTGATAATAGTTTTGAAAAAGTTTTATGACATTCTTCATTAAGATGAATGTATCTTGGAAATGCTGCCATAAAACGCTCTTAGAACCAAATGATTTAAAATAAGAGCACATACTCTTGAGAAAGAACATTATGTGAAAAATAAACAAACTGTCACAATGGACGCCCACAGGTGGAAGAAATTAAAAACTAGTGGATACTTCAAGCGTAAATTGAATAAAAACCTATCCAATATATTGAATACTCCTTCATCTCAGCCACCAACGAAACCGCAACAAGACGAAGATGTCCAAACAAGCGATACTCATTGCCACAAGGACGAATCACAAGCAAGCAACATTTTCTCGGAAATCCCGGACAATGTAACGACGGAACGAAATGACAACATACCAAGGCATCCAAATACCCCGTATGGTGAGTGGCCATATTCCATAGACGAGGCATGGCAGCCTGAGGCTCCATATTTGGAGGACGATTATGAAGATGAGGATAAGGACAGCAAGGATGAAGCATTATTATCATCGCTCAGGAGTTGGTCAATATCACACAATATCAAGCAAAATGCTTTAAGGGATCTTATACAAATCATCAACGATCGCTTACCAAAAGTTTTGCCAAAAGACCCTAGAACTGTTCTACAAACTGCGAAGACTGATTCGATTCAAGCAGTAGGAGATGGTCAGTATTGGCACCATGGTATACAAAAATGTCTTGAAAATCTTTTTGCAAACACAAATAAATCAAGGACAATAGCTATAAACATCAACTTGGATGGTTTACCAGTTTATAGAAGTTCCAAGGATGAGTTCTGGCCAATTCTTTTTAATATCCATGAAATGCCTCACATTAAGCCAATGGTAATAGGTATTTATTGTGGAAAAAGTAAGCCAACTGATTTGAACGCTTTCTTGGGCCAGTTTGTGGATGAAATGAACGATGTTTTGAACAATGGCATTATTATCAATGACCACAAAATATCGATTAAACTACGGTGCTTTATATGTGACTCACCTGCTAGGGCGTTTATTAAAGGTGAATATATATAATATACATTAAATTTCATGATACTGATGGCCATCGTCATTACAGGCGTAGCATATTTCAACGCACAAAATGGTTGCCAAAAGTGCAAAACATCTGGGGAGTATTCTTATTTTTCCTACTGTAATTATTTCCCGTTATCCAATAGTAGAAGAAGAACGGATGCTGAATTTTGAACCAAATCGTATGGATCACACCATAAAGCGGACACACCATTGCTTCGTCTACCAATTGATATGATAGCTGATTTTCCTATAGGCGATTCACTTCATCTGATTGATTTAGGGATCATGAAGAAATGCCTTATCGGATGGAGAGTTGGCAAATTCGGAAATTACAGAACCAAATGGTCAGCCCAGAATGCTTCAGATATCACAAAATACTTGAGTCAACTGAAACTACCAACAGAAATACATAGGAATGTTAGAGGTCTTGACTGCTTAAGTCATTGGAAGGGTACGGAATTTCGTAGTTTTTTGTTTTATATATGCATAGTTGTTTTGAAACCTTTTCTACCAGAAGATATAAACGAACATTTTTTGATCTTTTTTTGTGCCATAACTATTTGCACATCTGATTCTCATTTTCATCTTATTGACCTAGCAGAATCATTGCTTCAACATTACATTCAACGATTTGTTCAAATATATGGAGAAGATTACATTACAAGTAACGTACATAATCTCAGTCACCAAATAGAAGATGTGAGGCTTTTTGGTACTCTTCCAAGTTTTAGTGCTTATCCTTTCGAGAGTAAACTGTACCAGATCAAAAATTTAATTCGTAGTGGACATAAACCTTTGGCTCAAGTGGCAAAACGAATAAGTGAATTAAACCAATTAGAAGAAAATTGCTATCCAACTGAATTTGAACATGCAACTCCAATGTTGAAAAACCCGATTCCTACATCTGACTCTAATTATAAGTTCGGTAAAATTGAGTTCAAAACATATTCATTATGTAACAACATGGCCAATAGGTGGTTTCTTACTAATAACAATCAGGTAGTTTGTTTCGATCATGCCATTCAAGAAAATCAAAATATCTCTGTTATGGGTAGTCCATTGAAGCATATCAGCGATTACTTTGAAACTCCTATAAAGTCAAGTCATTTAAGCATCTTCTATTCTAGATGTGAAAAAGCCGTAACAAATCAATACTCTCTGAAAAATATAAAATGTAAGATGGTAGGAATACCAATACCAAGAAGAAACGTAGGAATGGTGTTTATACCTTTGCTGCACACAGTTTGTTGAAATTATTCTTTTTTTTTGCGAATATTATTTTTAAATCAGTTATGTAAATAAAACACGTCAGAACGTGTATTTAAAACTCTTTACTGTCTCTTGTCTTACATTGCGTACTTCAATATTCGTCATCGGAGGCTTCTCGTGACTCTGTGGTATTCTCATTAGAAATACGGTTTAACTTACCACTTCAACAAGGTTGTTAAAATCTTCCGCAGCATATAGCTTCATTGTGGGCTCCTGGCGAACACGCTTCTTCGGAGGTAGTGCCGGAATATCTTCCATTTCGGTATCAGGCCATGATTCCATCCGATCAAGCTCATCATCAGCTTTTTTACGTGTCTTGAATACTCTTTTCTTGACACAGTTTATCTTCTCCCATTTATCGTCCGGATTGGATGTCTCGATCTGAGACAATTTTCCCACCAGATGTTTTTTGGCCATCGCAGGATTCCATTGAAGTCCCAGTTACTGGGTACAACACTGAGGCAGATTTCCCCGGCTTCGATTGTCTGGACAATTTTGAAAGGCATGCTAAAACTAAACGAAATAGTTTTTATTAATGACTTATCTATGAAAATAATTTAAAAATTACTTACATGACGTAAATTGGGCCAACAAATAGAAGAACAACGAAAAGCAGTATTGCTCGACCGTAAATAAATAGCTGTCAAACGGCAGCCTAGTGAGACTAACTTATCAGAAGGGTCTATGCGCTATATTTTGTAACGAATCAAATTAAATCGCCAGTTGAAAGGAAAAATGTATAACTCGTGATAATTGATGTTATGCCAGTTGTGCAAGTTAAACCTAACGTCTCAGGTAGTGCGTTATATGGCGTATCACCGTGGAAATACAGCGCAGTACTTTCGACGTTAAGTTTAACGTGCACTACGATAGTAAAATGTTAATGTTGAATTCTTCAGAGTCGTGCATCTCAGTTTCCAACAGGCTATACAATATTTATACTCGTTGCAAGTAAAAACTAGTATATCATCTGAGCGAAAATCGATTTTCCTCATGAAAAAAGTACCCAGCGAAGCAGTTACGTGTGGGAAGCCAACGTTGGGTATAATCATGTTAACCTATCGTTGGACACAAATACCTTACTTTTGGGTGAAATTCAACTCAACTCAAATCAACTACTCAACTACCCAACGGTAGGTGAATATAACTATACCCAACGTTGGCTTCCCACACTTAGCAATAGGTATAGCGTATACATCAAGAGAAAATTCATTTTTCACTCAACTGATGTTTCAGCCGTCAGCGCAATATTATTAGCCGTTCTTCTTCTCAAAACCATCAGTAGCATATTCATGTTAGAATTTGAGTAAAAACAATAAATTGTAAGCTTGAATTATGATTAAGAACAAAAATTATGCATAGGCGCTTTTCATTTGGACGTTCATTTTTTCTTAGTTTATGATGTGCCTTCTCCACACTGATTTTATGGCTATCTTACGAAAGACTTGTTTACCTTGAGCAATTCAAACAAGTTTTATTCAAGTGTAACTCATCTTTTTCAAGAATAGAAAAAATAAAGATGAACTTATCGCGGTCCTCAAAAAATCTTGTTAGTCTTGTGCAAGAAATATTAGTTTTATTTACGGTTTATGGTAGTTTCAGATAAAACCATTGAAAAAAATGGCGGGCGTGGCTATTCTGGATTCCCTCGGAATAGTAGCCATTTGCATATGTATGCAACAAAACTCTCGTTTTTCCAATGCTACGAACAATTTTTGGTGTTTAAAATACATTTTGAAACTTAAAATGGATTGTAGACACAATTTATTCAAGATTTAACAATTTATCAGCCTTGTCACCTAATTGTTTCAAGAATTTTTTTATTTTTTAAATAAATCAATGTGTTTGCAATAATTCCGTGGCGCATTAAAATTTTCGAACTTTTATGTTATAAAACACCAATAAAGTGAACGTCGCATGAAAAATTTGTCAATTGCAGGCAAAAAACTCAGGCATTTATGGTCAATTTTACAATTAATTTACATACGTATCCACTTTGAAAAAGAAACATCATATGTACATCGATTTTTTTCTTTAATAGCTTCCACTCAACTATAAACAAAGTCTCCATTCAGCAAAACAAATCCAAAAATGGAATCTTCGAAATATATTTGTGACGGACTGGAAGTGTTCTTAAAGAGGAAAATCATAAAACTATCAAAACCTGTGGTAGTTTTATCATTGTTTTAAGCATGTCTTGAATGTCATTACAAGTATGTACCAATAAAACTATCAAGTTTTAAGCGAATCTTGGAAAATAGTCTTGAGAACCTCCTGTAGTATGGGCCTTTTTGAACTTATGAGGGTTTTATGGCTGTTTTATCGAAGTTATGTAGAATATCTAGTTTTATGCGTGGTTTTATCAAATGAGTCTTGAAAACTTCTTCAAGTGTACCTTAAAATTGAATTTGTTACTTGGGAACAAATTCATGGTTACATCGGAAACTTTATCATGCTTTACCATGCTTTACGATGAAACTTTACGATGCAATGAATATTTTTGGTCAATGTTAGGAACACAGGGAAAAATATGTCCCCTAAAATTGGGTCTAGGAGTTTTTTTTGTGCAATTATTGTACATTCAAAACTGTTGGTATTTATTTTTCGACTATTTTCTGTACATGTAGGGTTTATACTCGTTTTATAGGTTCAATTTAGGCAAATTATGTTCATAAACTGGAAACACTTAAAGATAAAGAAATTGAAGATATTCAAACTCAAATCAAAATCAAAAACCTGAAGATAATCAGGTGAGGTGTCTTTCATTTTTTTCGTTATTCTGGATCGAAGAGAATGAGTAAATAAAGCTAAAGCTTTGCCAAGTTAAATTTCGGACACTAAAATAATAGCAGCAAAAATAATGTACACAGAATTTACCAAAACCGGTTTTTTATTTCACAATAATAAAGTTATATCTACATTAGAAACAAACGATTAAGTTTTTAATCCTTCTTTCTGTAAAAATCTCGAGTTTTCTGTTTAACACCCGCCATCAGGTTCCGTGCGGTATTCTAAGATACGCCCGCCGTGACGTTTCTCCACCTTCTCTTGAAATCATCGGTACCATTTGCTTTCTTCTTAGTATCGGAGATTTTCCGCTTAACTAGAGCCCAGTACTTCTCTATTAGGCGAAATTCTGGACTGTTTGGTAGATTGGCTGTTTTTGATACGTATTTGACCTCTTGTACCTTATACCATTCCAGGACGGATTTCGCATAGTAACAAGAGGCCAAAACAGAGCTGGAGCCTCGTGGCTTCTGATGAACAGTAGCAACCGCTTTTGCAGACATTTTTTCTCGTACACATCCTTGATTGATCCTTGGTTGATAGTGCCGGTAGAGACGAAACTTTTAGATTTTCGACTACAACTACATATGGCCTGCCAAATCATATACTTCTTCGGATATTTGGACATCATCATCCGAAAATGCTTGGCAACCTACCTTTGCTTATCATGACAGATACGCGTATTTCGTGACGTAAATTTTCGTCTACAATGTGCAGAAGTCTTCAATGTCTCGTACTAATAATTCGACTGAAAGAAAACCTTCGCCATGTTGCATATCTCTCTCAACTATTAATACTCAAGCATTATTTTTTCATGGCGTTTGATTTGGGAAAATTATGTGATAAAATGTGAGTTTCAATCAGTTTTTCAGTTATAAACGACCATGTAAAATGCATTCAATGACAAACAGACAATAAGTCAAAGATATTGAATATATGCAATGGCGTTTGAGGTTGCATTACGAATATTTAGGTAAAACACAAATACCAACGCCTATGAGCTGAACCAGCCGAGGCTGAAAAGCTCAATAATAAAGATATCTAATCTTATCTAATCTACAAATACCAACACATTTCTCCGGTTTACTAGGGAAGCAGGACATAATCATGAGCAATATTTACTCCGGATTATAGATTATCTACCTTTTCGTGGCTACAAATAAAGGACTCTAACTACCAGCTGAGAGCTAGTGAGCCCTTTATAGAATAGCACTGCCAAGAAGGAAGAGAATCACCAAAATGCTGCACGAAACAAAAAGAGAGAAAATCAGACTTCGGCAGTACAGCAAAGTTATTTTGCAGCTAAGGGGTGTGGCCACTACAGTATTAATACTGGAATTGAACTTGATGACATAAAACGAAGACGACTATTGGAACCATTTGCTACCCGTTTTTGAGGACCCGGGAAGGGAAAACTATGTTTTCAACCTGAGGATATGCATATTTATGGAAGCAAAAGAAAGTCATTTTCAAGTAAAAAATTTAACTACTTATATTAATGAAACATAATTAGTATTTTAATCTCAAAAAAATGTTTTTTTAATCAAATAGTGTATGGATTTCATGGTCATTCGAAAAAGAGTTATTAGCGTTTAAAAATCTTTCACTTTTACTTAACGCTCTGATTCTTCAAAATTTTGAAATGACACCTGGTGTAGAAAAGCGAAACGTAGTCCTACGTTAAAAGACTTCATTTAATTGAGAGGGCTTGGGGACAAATTAGTGAGTAGAATGGAAAAAGCTCACCGTGACAATCAGCAACAAACCAGCCATATAACGCGTCAGGAGCTCAATTGCAAATGACCTCGCACAAACATCAACCGTCTGCATTTGTTCGCTGTTAGGTCCCACATTTGCTGCAGATTATTTCTCGAATAATTCATGATAAGGGCCTAGAAGCCATTTGTTAGAACAATAACGTCGCATCTAGTGATTACGACGTTATTGTTCTAACAGAAACCTGGCTGCGCTGTGACGTGAGCAATTCCGAATTGGCTCCGAATTACAACATTTACCGCTGTGACCGCAGCCCCGCTACCAGTCAACTACAACGTGGTGAAGGGGTTCTTATTGCAGTAAAAGCCTGTTTACAAAGTGTTCCCGTTCGACATAATGGAGGCGATTCGCTTGAGCAGGTCGCTGTGAAAGTGTCTCTTGCAGATCGATCAATCTTCGTATGTGGTATATATCTGAGACATAACAGCGAACCCGAACGCTACATCCGGCATTCCGAAGCTGCCGTACAGATTTTAAATGCTGCCACTGTTGTGATTGTTGGCGACTATAACCTTCCACATTTATCGTGGTCTTTCGGAGTAGATATCGGTGGTTACTTGCCAACAAACGCTTCTTCTGAGCAGGAACTTGCGCTAACTGAGAGCATGGTAGCCATCGGACTTCAGCAAATTTGTGACATCCGTAACGTCAACGAAAGATTGCTTGATTTGGCCTTCGTGAATAATGGTAGCAGCGTGGATGTGATTGAAGCCCCATCAACCATTTTAAAACCTGATCGCCATCATAATCCATTCGTACTACGATTAGACATACGTCGATTTGAGGATCCCCAGCCATCGATAGCCAATGAACAGGACTACGATTTTAACCGTTGCGATTACAGTGCTGTGTGTGATGATTTGAGCTCGAAAAATTGGGAACATCTATTCAACGGAGCCAACGTCAATTTAGCGGTCTCTGTTTTTTACACCGAGATTTTCGATTCTATAAGGCGACACACACCTGTACGCAGAGCTCTTATCCACCGGTCTTACAGACAAGTATGGTGGAATGCTGACTTAAGACATCGCCGGAATATTCTTCGGAAAGCTCGTCGTCGATTTTTTCGGCACAGAACGTCATCAAACCGGATTCTTCTACAAAGGCTAGAGACTGAATACAACGCTCATGTAGCTTTTTCGTTCCGTGAGTATGTTTTTCGAATTCAGGATGAGATGAAGGCCAATCCATCATCTTTCTGGAACTTCATTAAAAGTAAGAGAGCTTCCAATTCAATACCCGCTGAAATCTCATTAGGTGGTGCTACTTCTCACGATACTACTGAGTCTGCAAAGTTATTTGCTGACTTTTTCCAAAGCGTTTATACTTCGGGTTCCCCACCAGTTTCCCAGAATCTGGTGGAAAGCTTGCCATCTTACACGATTAATTTCTCAATGCCTACATTATCAGCAGCCGACGTTGAACACGCTCGGAGCTCTATAGACTCGTCGAAGGGGCCTGGCCCGGACAAGTTGCCTCCTGTGTTTGTCAAACAATGTGTCAATGTACTTGCAGAACCCGTTAGTTATTAATTCAACCTTTCTCTGTCAGAAGGAGTTTTTCCTGATGCATGGAAACTGGCTGCGGTAACGCCTATACACAAATCTGGTAGCAAACACCGGGTCGAAAATTATCGTCCTATTTCAATTCTGTGCTGTATCTCAAAGATCTTGTAATCGCTTATTCACGACAAAATGTATAGAGCTTCTCAGTCTGTCATTTCCGAATTTCAGCACGGTTTTGTAAAAAATCGATCAACCATCACTAATCTCATGTCATACGTCAGCACTCTCAACAGTAGTCTTGAAGACCGATGCCAGGTTGACAGTATTTACATCGATTTTTCTAATGCCTTCGACAAGGTACCGCATGAGTTAACGCTTAAAAAACTGGAACGATTAGGATTTCCTGGATGGCTGATGATCTGGTTACGATCCTATCTTTACGGTAGATTTGCCTACATCAAGCTTGGATCTGTATACTCCCGCAGCTACGAGATGCCATCCGGTGTACCGCAAGGCATCCATTTGGGTCCGTTAATTTTTATTCTCTTCGTTAACGATTTATGCCACCGCTTACAATCGCACCGACTAATGTACGCCGACGATCTAAAATTCTTCAGAACCATCAGGAGTATGGCTGATTGCGCTGCTCTACAGCAAGACCTTGAGACTGTTTCAAACTGGTGCCTGTTCAATGGAATGGAGATGAATGCAATAAAATGCAAGATCATAAGTTTCAACCGAAGCCGTTCGCATATAACTTTCCACTATTTGCTACATTCAGAAGAACTTGAACGAGTCAATTCGATTAAAGACTTAGGTGTAACAATGGATAGTAAGCTGAATTTCAACGGCCATATTTCCATAACTTCCGCTAAAGCTTTTGCCGTCCTTGGTTTTATTCGTCGAAACTGTTCCGTTTTCCGCGATATTCACGCACTGAAAGTCCAGTACTGTTCTTTGGTGCGCAGTATCCTTGAATACGGAGTTCAAGTATGGGCTCCCTATCATGCTGTACACGCTGACCGTCTAGAAAGTGTTCAGCGTTGCTTCATTAGATTTGCCTTGCGCAACCTGCCGTGGAACGACCCTCTCCGACTACCGCCATATGAACACCGATGTCAACTCATAACCCTGGAGCCTCTTCACCAGCGGAGGATTTACTTGCAGAGATTGTTTGCATTCGATGTACTGAGCAACCGCTTGGATTGCACACATCTTTTGCAACAAATAAACTTTTATGTTCCTGCTCGCAGTTCCCGACAACGACAGCTTTTGTGGATTCCGAGGCACCGAACAGTCTTCGGTGAAAATTTTCCACTGCAAAGATGCCGCCGAAGATTTAATGAAGTAAGCCATCATTTTGATTATAATGTAACGAGAAATAAGTTTAAGACCCTTGTTAGATAGTATTTTTTATCAGTCTGTACAGCTTAGCTGAAGATGTTGACAAATAAATAAATAAATAAATAAACAATTACTTCAAATGTCAATTTCTCTTGAATCTTAAATCACTCTCGTGAAATGGAAGAAGCATCTGATAGAACTCACCATATGGAGTAGCTGGATATAGTAGGGTTTTTGTGATTCGCGAGAGATCAACGTTTAAAGTCATTGTTTACTAATGAATTTAGCCCTAACCATGAATAACTCGATATTTATTATTGGCGATAAATTTTATTACCTTCCTATAGTTGATATTTTGAAATAAAAAAAAAAACGTCGAACGAGCACCAACAATATAGACAATATAAAATTACCGAATCGCAATCCGCAGAATAAAACGCGGCAGCTACGCCAGGATTCGCTAATAAACACCGCATCTTACACAAAAACATAAGAGATTGTATTGTTTCATGTTGGTCTCGCGAAAACGACACTTAAAATGTAAAGGTGGTAGGAAAAAATATGATTGTATCAATGTTTGCTTAGGAAAGAGCCTTTCAGATGCAGAAATTTAGAACTTTAATGGCTATCGGTGGGGATGTGTAGTCTGGTACCTCATTCTTCATATTTTCAAAGTTAACAGTCAAAACAGGTACACAACTATTGAAAAACCTTGAAAATGTGAGCTCTTATGTGAATCAAGAAAAGAATGACTGCACGTTTTGCGTTGGCCTAGCTTGAAGCCTGCGATGGGTGAAGTCATTTTTACCAATTGACTGCGCCATAATTCTTGTTCTACGGTGCTGGAAGCAAATGAGAGCAGATTAATCAAAGTTATGTAAATATTTGACGGGTTTATCTGATTGAATATAAATAAACCGAGGTGGATGCCTGGAAGCGCCCCCACGGAGGATGAAGTGGGATGGGACGCCTATAAATGGCAGGAAGCAATGTTCGCTATCCAAATTTTCAGATTCACTTATTGATGGAGGAATATGGAAACGATCGCTCGATGTAATTGCTGATGTTTGTCGAATTAATTAATACCCTTTTGTGGGGTAATTTTCGGAACCGAAAATCCAAAGTGCTGGTAAAAGTGCTGATGCTATCGAGCTGTTAGTTCGAGCATGTTTAATGGCGGGTGGCTAACCAAAAAACTGTCTGTATTATTCATTACTAATGGGAATCTAATGGCTGCTTCTGATGGCAAACAAGGTTGGTAGATCAACGGAAATCATTGGACAATCGTTTGCATTCATGTGCTAGGGGATGGCTCGTTTTGAGCAAACAAGTTTGGGTGTCATTCACTATAAAAGTACGTTCATGAGATCGATGATGGTTTAGAGGTCACGCAAAAGGTTTGATGTTGAGGTTTTTTCTTAGAGATAATCTCTTGAAATTGACTTTTCAAGTAATAAAACAGCCGTATTATCCTTGTAAAGGACTATATCAAACTGACAAAAAATTAAGTTATCATTATTTAATCACTTGTTTAAAATACTTGTTGAATATCATTTTTTAAAATACTTGTTGAATATCATAAGATTAGCTTATTTTATTATCACTGCGCTAATCTTGATAAAAAGTCCTTCATTGTAAGCAAATTTATTGAAATGGATTCGAATTTATGCTTTCAAAGCGCATAGTTTCTTGTTAACAAATACTTCGGTAATATTAATAGATAAGCATTCAACGAATAACGTACGTCAAAAATTATATGTTGAGAATGATAACAAATGATAATAAGATTTAAAGGCTGGCGAAAAGTAAATTATAACGCACAAAAAGACCTCTAACTCACGATTCAATAAGTTTGAAAAGTCCATTATTGGTTGCTTTACAATACTTTTATTTAGACTTCAAAGATGGTTACATTTCAACAGTTCTAACGCAATCTCAAACTTTCCTCTTGATGGAGTTCACAATTGTTCCACATTTTGGTCATCTAAGTCGCGTCCCGAGCCATTTTCAACTTTTCTTAAGCTTCCGCTTTATTATTGCCCAAAATCTCTTGATGGGCTGGAACTGCGGCAGTTGGGTCGATTTATGTTTTCATCGATGAAATCTACGTTATTATTGCTGTACCACTGGATGACTTCCCGGATGTAGTGGCAACTCGCCTAATCCGGCCAAAACTTCACGAGACCTTTTTGGGCTTTAATGAAAGGTAGTACGTGGTTTTTGAGGCATTTTTCATTGTACAGCTTCGAGTCCATCGTCTTATTCGTCACAAACACTTTGGTCTTTGCTCCGCAACTGCATATCCTTTGCCAAATCATCAGCTTTTTGGCAAATTTGTCCATAAAAGCAAACTTAAACTTCGCAGAAACATCTCCTCGTGCCGTCGCCATGTAGAATGTTTGGCCAGGAAGCTGTCTGAAATCTATTTTGAAGTAGGTTTCATCGGCGATGAGCAGGCATCCTTGGTATTTCGTCAAAACCAGCTGGTACAATTTCCGAGCTCGAGTTTTGGTGACGTTTTGGTTGCTTGCTGGCTCGATAACAACGATATTCTGCTCGCAAACGAATTCTTCGAACGGTACTGCGAGCAGCAGCGTATTTTTGTGCGATTTCATTATCTGATAGTCCAGGGGTTGCTCTGACGGTTCTCAACACCTTCTGGTTCAGCTTGCGGTCATACGTTCCACTACTTCCACTTGATTTGGCAATTTTTGCGATTTTTATTGCGGACCACTATGGATTATCAACCTGGGTGTGCAGAATTTCTTCTCTCCTCTCGGCTTCTATGTATCTGGAAGAACTTTTGACTCACTGCACGAAACACCGGTAAAATTATACTACAGAAAGTTAACAAACTGCTGTACACTGAAAGTTAATTTAAGTTTATATTACAAAATCGAAAGTAATACTCGCTAATCCATTCGTTGTTTTCAGCAACGAAACTGATTTGTTCTTTTTATGAAGATACATTCGTAATTAATTGCACGCGCAACTATCAAAAGCACGAAGCTTTTGTTGACACAGAAAGAACATTCGTATATTGTACGGAAACAATGCAAAGAGCTACGAATATTTTGTCACAAATGATAAAGAAACGTCTCTTTGGTGGTTGTATGAAGGACAAACAGATCTACTTTATCGACTCAAAATGTAATTGGACAAAAAACCGCAATCAGGTGGAATTTTCCAGCGTTTTTTTTATTGTTTCAAACATGGGGTTTGAACCTGAATATTTGGAAAGTAGTGATTCTAAATCCGTGGTTAATAATAACAGGACACTGTCCTAGTAAATATCACCTAAAGCTCATCGGTAAGCTAGATGAAGATAAATGTCGCTTTTGTAACCTGGAGAGTGAAAGCTCTGAACATTTACTGTGTGACTGCGTTGCACTATTTCATAAAAGATGCAGATTTCTTGACAAAGGTACTATGGAGCCTTGGGAAATCTGGGTTGTTAGTCCCAAAAGGGTAATAAATTTCATAAGGAATATATTACCTAGTTGGGATCATTGCCTTTAATAGTAGTGGTAGTTACTAAGAATAGTGACTCGCCATTGCAATTTGGCATACATAAACAGAGGACTCACCACAATAGAACAATTAATGGTCGCGGTGGTATCATGTCCCCAACACAGGAAAAAAAATCCGTGGTTGATCTCACTAGGCCACGCTGACTCGTGAGAACAATCTTGATTAATGAGCATGAAGTTATAGCTCACGACAGCGTTTTGATTTTTATTTTGGGATAGATAAATTATTTCCGCCCATACCAGCAGAAACACCATCGTGCATGAGTGCGGTATAAAAGAGAAGCAGCGATTGGCTGGTCATCACGAAGTTCATTTTGTGCATTTTACAAAAAGGTGTAATGATATTATTTCACCAGATAAAAAGCATTATGAATGTTTCATACAATATACGAGACATTTGTTCTATGTACAAAATCCATGTTTACGAAGCGCGTGAAAGCTACTTTACGAAAATAAATTTTCAGTGTAAAAGAATTCTTGCAGCAGTCACTTTCCGTGCCGCTGCAACACAGTACGTGATTCCGGATTTTGACTGCACAAAACTTTAGGCTTGCGGATGAACGGCAATACACGCTTTTTCTGGCATTCTTCTAGGTAAACTTGGGATGTCATCGTCGAGGATGTGACGAATAATTCCGTTCTTGACGAATAATACGAACCTCAATCGTCCCGGCACATTCCCACGGCCAGTCACGATGGGAAACTTTTGACCGAGAATCTGTTTGAAATCGAGTTTGATGTACGTTTCATCATCGATCAAAGTGCAGCCCTTTCGTTTCGTCAAAACACGGCCGTAAAAGTGCCTTGCGCACCTTTTGGCATGAATTCTGCTTCATGTGCTGATTCGGATGTTTATTGGCTATACGACTTGTATCCTCCCCTGACAAGGAAGTTTTGCACCTAATGAAATTTGGCGTTGTAACTTCTGGAAAATTCTCGGATCAAAAGACCGGGGTTGGCTTTAACGCATCTCAACACCTTGCTGCGCAGCTGACGATCCATGGCTCTAGCCTGTTCGTAGGTCCGCTGATTCCTTCTACACTCAGGGTGCTCCTGTAGGCTTTGATAATTCGACAAACTGTTGTTTTCGGCAGCTTCATAACTTTAGCCAGCACTACAGATTTTCCAAGTGTTTGTGCATAATATTTTTTCTTCTTTCGAATTCCATTTGACGTTATTTTTTTAACGCGATCGACTGCGTTGATCAAAATTGCATCAGTTGTCCTCTATAGAAGTGTCAACAAACCACTGTCAAAAATGTTTGTTTGTTTTCGTGCTATCTGTACCTGCCCAGCACGCTGTGGTTATCCATCTGCGGCTTAGTTCCTGAAAGGGACTACAGCGACCGACGATTTGGTAGATGTCGCAACCATGAGCAGCAACTGATACCTAAAATAAGCTACTTACCTAGCCCCTTCCAAACGATAATGTGACCCATTAACCTCGAGCTATCGAGTTACCTATCAAAATGCGTGGTCCGTGTACAAATGGTGGTATCGTGCACAAATGGTGCACTGTGAGCGGACTCTCCTTGAATTGGCCAAGCGTCGGAGCGGTACGATCTGCGATTCAAAAATATAAATAACAGTGTACGTTTGAAGATGCGCCGAAGAGTGGTCGGAATTCCGGTCCTGTTAGTCCGGATATCGATACCTACCGATGCCTACAAGCGAAAACCAGCGACTTCCGTTCGGGATGTTGTGAAAAAACTGGGGACCTCGTCGAGTAACGCCATGCGTGCCACAGAAAGACTTGGGCTAAAAACATACCGAAAGCAGAAAAAACTCAAAAGGAACCCAAAACAGGCCGCGTGCGTGAAACCACGGGCCCGCAAACTGTACTATTCGTTATTGTGTAGAAATTCTGGGTGTATAATAATGGACGATGAAACGGACCACCGAGCAGGCAAATTTTACCGAAAAATTGGGTAAGAAGGTTATGGTTAAGGTAAAACATCTAGGCTGGCAGCACAACGGAGACGATGAACACTCAGAAATACGTTAAGGAAAGTCTCCAGAAGCGATGATTGCCAATGATCAGGCAGCACGAAGGTCAAGTAGTGTTTTGGCCTGATTTGGCTTTATGTCATTACGCAAACGACACTTTAGAATGGTACAAAAGTCAAAACGTTTGTTTCGTGCCGAATGACATGAATCCGCCGAACTGCCCTGAGGCACGGCCAATCGAGACTTTTTACGCTTTAACCAAAGCAAAGCTTCGAAAAATCATAAAACTAGCGGATGACATTCAAAAGTTTAAAAAAGATTGGCCAAAAGTGGTCAAAATGGTGGGAAGTACCACTGTGCAGAAGCTTATGGGTCATGTTCGAGGAAAAGTTAGGAGTCCTGGCTATGATTAAATATTTTGATTAAACGAGAGTTAATTATCATATAAAACACAAAGACAAATATGATTTGCCAAAAAAATAATATTAAAACTAAAAAAAAAACATGACGTTTCTGTTATTTTGAAAGTATGCTTATACATTCTGGAACAGTCTATACTAGAGGCGTGCTTGCGGTGCCCGAGGGGCGTACCAATTTACGTTTAGTCAGCCTTAAGCCAATGGTGATAAGTAAATTTGTTATACGATAGCAGTGGAAATCAACACGATATCTGGGATAACAGAACTTGTAGCTTATGTAATACTAGCTTATTATTTTCTTTGCTGAGAGCTGACGCATGACATGTTTAGGCGTAAAATGTAATTGGCCCTTGCTACAGGTTCCCCTGGGAACGTTTCGATGACCCCGGGAGTGGTCAATGTGCCCAAAGGTCAAACAGTAATGTGTGTGAGTCGATCAAAGTTTATATTAATAAGTCAAATTCTTTTTCTTTTTCAAGTTCAGTTACAGGAGAAATATTCAGCTCAGCTTCCTTTTAATCGAATGCGAACTGCCGGGTCTTTCGTTAAACACCTGCCATAAGATTGTGTACAGTCTCCTTGTCCACTTTATTCGCCGCAGAACGCCAGTTTGCCTAGAACTGTTTATCGCTCACAACAGTTTTTTGAGTTTTCTCAAGGTTCCGCTTGGCGATGGCCCAATATTGTTCGAGTGGGTGGAGCTCTGGTGTGTTGGGAGGCTTCTTGTCCTTGGGCACCACTTGAACGTTGTTGGCAGCATACCACTCAATGGCCTTTTTTCCGTAATGGCAAGATGCCAAGTTCGACCAAAATAGAACGAAATAATTGTGTCGCTTCAGGAAAAGCAGTCGACGTTTTTGTAGGCACATGCTCAGATAAATTTCCTGGTTGATGGTTCCGGTCGCAATGTAAACGTTGCTCTTCAAGCCACAGGTGCAAGCCTGCCACACCAGATATTTCTTTGCGAACTTTGACAGTTTAATGTGCTTGAAAATGTCTGCCACCTTTCCCCGTCCGGTTGCCGTATAAAATTCCTGTCCAGGAAGCTGTTTAAAGTCTGCCTTGACGAATGTTTCATCGTCCTGTACCACGCAATCAAACTTCGTCAGCATCATCGTGTACAACTTTCGCGATCGTGCTTTGGCCGACGTGTTTTGTTTATCATCGCGATTTGGAGTCACCACTTTCTTGTTAGTCGACAGTCCAGCTCGTTTTTTAGTTCTATCCACGGTTGAAGGCGCCACTCTCAGCTTCCTTGTGGCACGGAGAGGTTGGGGTTCCGCTCGAAACAGCGGGCAACTCTTTTTGTCGTAACTGTAGCCTCCAGCTTTTGATTTCCCCCGGATCCAGCTTTCCTGGCTGTCGACAAACGTTCACCGAACACTTTTAACGTTGAAGTGCTAATCTTAAAATCAAAAACCGCATTAATCCACCGATGGTGAGACTGAACCCTTCTTACATTTCACCAGAATGACAAACTCAAATGTGGGCAATATTGTACTGGATACATATTTTCATCAGAAATTCCAAGAAGATTCAGAAATATTCAATATGCCATACATTTAGTTGATAAAATGAACTATTTGTCAATCCTGAATGTATTGTTCAGGATTGAACAAAAATTAAAATATTACCATTAATAGTCTTTAATGACCTGTGTATGTTAGTTATATAAAAGGGAAAATTACATAAATATTAGAAATTTCATATAATCAGTCCATAGAAAGACCTATTAGACAATCCTAAGCGTCAATTTTCATTATCGATATGGATTCAAGATAAAAAAAATTGTAAATGGAGACTTTGTATAATTTTCGAATATACTCGTTGCAGTTGAAAACCAGCCACTCGAGCCAATCGATGCTGCTCTAATTCTAAACAGTAGCATAGTGTGGCTAGTCCGCTGTATGTGCTATACAACGCTCCAGATACGACACAATAGAATGCAAGCGGCATCGATTGGTGTGATTGGTCTTGTTCGGTTTTGCACTGCAACGACTATATTGTCATCTCACAATTATGTGCTCTCAGGTATTGTTTTGGTCATATCTCCATGAAGAATTATCCAATCATAATGAAATTTTGACCAGTTATTTGGAGATATCATAGCTTTGATTTGGCACCAACAAAACTAAAATCGGTACACAAATAGCTCAGTATGTAATCGGAGACTAAACTGTTTGATTACTATTATAATAGGCCTTCAAGTACTGTTTCGTTCATATCTTCGTAACGAAATGTCCGAATGAAAAAAAAATCAATAGCGTTCTATGGGAATGTTGTAGCTTCCATTTGCCGTCAACAGAACTGAAATCGGTTCACAGATGGCTGAGAAACCGATGTGACATTATTTGTAACGCACACACACACATACACACACACACACACACACACACACACACACACACACACACACACATACATACATACATACACACAGACATGTGCTCAGTTCGTCGAGCTGAGTCGAATGGTATATGACACTCGGCCCTGTGGGCCTCGGATAAAAAGTCGAGTTTTCAAGCGATCTTAATACCCTTCTATTGATGTAAGAAGGGTAAAAAGAGGCATGATGCTACACGCACACATCATCAAAATGAGGGGTGTTCAAAATTTAATGCACGATAGAAGGAAATGCATCAAGTTTAAGACGACCAAATGTTGATCAAAACACCTGTTCGTAAACCATAAATTTCGAAGTGCTGTTCCACCTCCTTGCTTTACAATTACTTTTTGTAGTGAGTCTCATAGATATCATAGTGATTTTAAATAAATGAATTTATGTGCAACAATTTCAAATCATTTAAAACATGCAATAACATCACATCATTTAATATCATATCATAAAATATTAATTTGACGTTATAATGTAAAATGATAAAACAAACAAGCCAGAAAACTTTAGTAGAATATATATCCGCAACTTAATTGGTCATCCACTCATCTTAAGACCTCCACTGTTGTAGCTTCTATAAGATCTAATTAATAACAAATAACATAACAATATATATCTTCTATTCACTGATTTCTTATTGAAATTAAGAATTAGATATGAAATAATATACTCATAGTCTTGAAAAGTCTGAGAACAGCTTACAAAAAGGCTAAATGAATGTTGTATGAGTATGTATAATGCCAAACACGGAAATTAGATAAAACTACGAAAAACATTTTTTCCGATAACTTTTGTTGGTCTGGACCCATAAATTATTCTTTATGTCTGTAAATAGGAAATAAATGATTATATCTTATATATTTTTGGTGAAGAAAGAAAAACTTTTTTGAGTAGATCCTTTTAAAAAAAATTAAAAAACGTTAAAAACGGATGTTATGCTATAAAATGATAATAACAATTCTTATTTAACTTACATGTCTACAGATTGTGGTCCTGCTGTAATTGTAGACGGACTCGCGAACCTTAGACAGTGTATCATAACTACAAGAAAAAAAAATATTCAATATTATTTTACAATACTTGGGAATTCCATGGATGACCTGATATTATATACCGTATGAAGAAGTTAAAAACCGGAGTTCCTGGTTTTTCTTTAAAAAAAAACAACTACATGTTGCTTCGTCTTACTTCCAAACCGAACTGAATTTATTTTAACAAATTAATTTTGATTAAAAACGAGGTTCAAAGTATAAAGCTATATCTGTCCTCGTTTGCTTGTCTAAAGGAAGAATGCTGACGTACCGATATGACGATATGCATCGGCCGGTTGACACGATGCATCTGGGTGAATACTGTTGTTGTTGTTGCTGGTGGCGGTGATTTGTTTGCTGCTAGGAAACTGCGTTCTTAACTTATCTACAATTTCGATATAACTAATTAATGTGATATAACCAAAATGGAACTGACTTCGGGTCCTGACAAAGAATCCTTACTGAGCCCTTGCGGCACGTCAAGCCGGCCAGTCAGCGCGAGGGTAACTGATTTCAGGAATATTCATTAGATGACTCCATTTCGTCTTCGGTAAAGTTGTTCTGTATTAAATTTGCTATAATTTTGCCAAAAAAGTTTAATTTTATAAGTAAATTATAATTTATAAAAGTTACAAGAAAAACTTTTTTTTCTCACTAATAGGGTGATTAATCATCAAATTTTTATCTTCATAACATGCAAAATAATTCATGGAAAAACTTTGCTAAAGAAACGATTGCAAAAAAACGTAGTTTTTGAGGTTCGAAACAATTTCGATCAGGGTTTTTGCGCCTTTGGCAACGGCGCGCACTGTGGTGTTGTATGAAATTACCTAATCTGATTACGTGAAAAGTTCAGCCTCAGAACAGACACCGACAAACACCGACTTCGTTGCACCGAGTAATGAAAAGCTTGTTGTTGTTAAACTTTCCAAACTGTGTGGCATCTGGTGAACCGCATGGCGAACTACATAATGCAAAAGTAAGTTAAAAGCATGCATACTGGTGGCTTTCGTCAACCTTTCGCATGAGCCGATGCAACCTTTCTAGAGATAGGACTCCCCATTGAAAAGTCCTTCTGCTTTGTGGCTCTTCTAGGTGTAATACCTGTACTAGGTTCTGTGGTGCTTAGCGTTGTTCTGGACCCTCCGGCGGAGACGACGACGACGACGACGACGGCACTCGGCGTGTTAAGGAGTGCTATCTATATCTGAGCTTATCCTGCAGGAACACTTCATCATTTTCAGCTTCTTTGTTGAACGGTAGATAAGAACACTTGTCCTTTTAATGGTTGCCCTTTTCCTTCATACCTCCATTCCCTCGTCTGAGCACAGAACCTTTAATGTTATTCATAGCCAAAGTCTGCCACTTGGTGCAAAGCTGACTGGATTTGGAGTTTTCCCAGCAGCTGGGCTGGAATGGAAAACTATATCCTAACATCACCTACTCGAACGGTGAAAGTTGGACCAACTCCTTCTCGCAGGATTTTTTTTTCGAGCAGTACTGAACCAGCTAGATGAGTGCGATGTTGGTAGGGTAATGTGCATATATGTTCAGCCGAGAAAGTTTTACGGCCGTTTTATTCACTTTGAGCTTGTTTCTCTCGGCAACGGAACAGTGCAGATGTAATCTCTGGCGAGAACTGTTTGCAATATTGAATACCAAGCAATAAACTAACAAACTTCAACCTTCCAGATGTGCGTTGACGTTGGTATTTGTTTTTCTAGTTGAATAAGTTTTGTTTTATTTTAATAAAATTAACATGATAATATTATGCCGCATACAGCACGCCGCAGATATAAGAGTTAGAGCATTGTAGTATGAGACATAGTTGTAGAATAAGTAAAGCGCCAGAAGTTCACCATACACCATATTTTTAAAATTAGCTTCTTGAATGAATATGAGTGAATCGTTTCCTTTCAACCCACTTAACAAGTTTTTTCTTGTAAATATAAGGTGGATATCTTTTGACTCAGCCAAATATGTAGCGATCGATTAACTTATTAATTATGACTCATTGGGTAACCAAGCGGGAAAAAATATTCCACTAGTAATATGATTGCTTATATAAAATCAAGAAGATGTTTGCCTATCTGAACCATGAAAAGTTTCCATGAACCATGATACCACACAAATTACATTTTTAAGACTAAAACATTCGATAAATTGTATAAGATTAGTCCTAAAGCACCAGGCCACTGGATTATAACAGATATGTAACAGAATGTTTGACTAAATTAGCAACATTTTTGTAACAAAATTTTTGTAATCTTAGCTCGTTTAGGGCCGATTTCTTCACCTCCGCTTAAATTGTAAACCAGGTTTACCCATATAGTTGAACCTGGTTTAACGCTCAAGTGGAGGTGAAAAAAACGGCCCTTAGTAGTTTAAATAACAAATATTATAACAAAATTTTCTAAACGTTAAGGACGATTGTGACAAAATATGTTATAATTTAAACAAACAAAACTCAATGTGTTTTATTAAACAAGGAAATAAAAAACTTAAATATGACAAATTCTATTATTTTCCATAACGGAAGCAAAACTGGTGGTTAGACAGACCGCCTATATTTTCCATGTACTTTGTCAGTCTGTTGAGGATTACCATCACGGAAGGCCTGTTTTGCCAGGTCCATAAGCTGGGCCCCAATGCAGGTACGGCGTATGTTCCGCACATCGGTGCCTAGGCCCGCAAATTTGGCATCCCGCGAGTTGCTTTTAAGACCTCGAAGTGCTTCGACGCCTCACCCTTGATGACAAGGGCCTCACCATGGTTTCGCTTGATGCCCACTTTTCGTTTATCATTTTCTTACCACGTTCTATCTCTATTTTTCTTCCGGACCTTTCTCCAATGACTCTCCCTGCCTCGCTTAGGGTCATCACTCGTCCCTCTCTTAGCACCTTTGCGCCCGTGCTTCGTTTAGGTTTTTGGTCCGATGGGGGCACTAGCCACCATTCGCTCTTTGGAGCACCGGGTGCTACTTCACCTAGGGACTGTTTAGCCCACTTGGAGGTCCCTGCCCCCATGGTAGATGGGGTGAAGTCTCCCACGGAAATGGACACCTCCACCTGCGTGTGATTTGTGGCTATTTCCCGCACCCTTAGGGTTGCTGTTATCCATGCCAGCTCTTTGGTACTTTGTTCGGCTAGGATCTTGGCCTCCATCTCTTCCCTCTCCTTGCATGTAGCCTGCACTGTCATGCGTAGCCTGATGAGGCTATGTTTTAGGTCCTTACTTATGTCGTTGCGCGTTGACGTAAAGTTAATGATAGCATCTAACTGCTCGGACACTTCTACTACTTCAGGAAGCGTTTCCATGGCCCGAATGTAATGACCCATCTATGGCCCCTCCTAGCTTTGCGGCAAATGCTTCAGATGCCGTGGCACTTCCACAAGTGTCAGACATGCCACCGGACCCCACTTTCTTACGTGATGGGGACCTCACTAAGCCGCTTCTAGTAAACGGATTCACTTTCTCCTGGGGTTTGTTCGTCGACGTATTATCCTCCATTCTGTTAGGTCTTCCCTCTAGGTGCTATCCAAAACCACGTGGAGTAGTCGCTATAGTGATCCCGTGGTTATATATGCAAGCCTATAGTGGTTGACACGGCCCTTCATGGGGAACCTTGTTCAGAGCCTGATCAACGTAAGTCAGGTAAAGGGACATCTGAGCGTACTCCCGCCCGACTGACGAGGCTGGGTGGTGGAGAGTGGAACGTACTGGAGGCCTGCCAAGGTTTAATGGGACGGAGACAGTCTGTGCCGCTGTAACCTCCTCATTTTCTGCTCGGTGTCACCCAGCAGTACTCAGGGAGACGACACTGGAGCCAGCCCAAATACGACAGTACCGCTCGTTATCTTTTCGCAACTAGTTATCCTAATTGGGGTTTTACTGGCATCGACCCCATTGCACCGTTATGCTTCTTTCTATCTTAGCGTTTCAAGCTTATTGCTTTCGCAATTAACTTATTGATTGCTCTAAACTAAGTGTTCTAAATGCACTTCCACAGTTATTGATTAAGAGTTTTCTATGCCAGTTACCATTTATGCATTGGTATGATTGTGTGACAAGTACAATCATACCCTATGCCCAGGAAGTCGATAAATTTTCCTTAACGAAAAATGCCTAGACCAGACCGGGACTTGAGCCCAGTCACCTCCAGCATGGTATTGTCATGTACCTGCGTCTTTTCCGCCTGAGCTATGGGAGAACCATGCACCATAAGACACTCCCTCCGTAGTTCGTGTAGCCGTTTAGGGAAGCTTAACGTTTCCAAGAACTACACCATACTTCACAAAAAAGGTGGTCGGATTGTACCATTTGGTACGATTGGAACACGAAAATCTAGAACCAGTGTTACATTTCAGCATTTATACTGATTTATCGAGGGCGTGATTTGACGACCTGCACGTTAGGTCTGTATCCATATTATTCTGGATATCTTCAAATCACTGCATCTTTTGAAATAAGGATTTTACTCGAAAAAAATGCATCAGAGAAAAATGATCCCCGAAAATTCAATACAGTCAGCTATTTTCTAAACATACAAGAATAAACACATATTACACATGTTACAAAACTGACCTCTTCTTTGTTAAATGCCCGCACCTTGGACTTTGCGCTACCCATCAAAACCTGTGCAACATGTGCGCCATCTCTCTTAGGCAGTTTCATCTACTCTTTATTCAAATCCTTGTCGTTTTTGAGGACCTTTGTCGTTTTTGGTGGTGGCGGTCGTTATGTATGGCTTGCTGAATTTGCCACACTTACAGATCCCCTGGTAAACCAAGTACTTTTTGTCAAATTTGTCGACCTGCTTCTTCCGAAATTTCTCCGGAACATCCAGGCGGGACCTTTATGGCCACGTCCCGAATCGAATGGTTCAACACAAACAAAACACGTCGGCCAAAGCACGATCGTGAAGTTTGATTGCGTGGTACATGGCAATGAAACTTTCGTCAAGGCAGACTTTGAACAGCTTCCTGGACAGGAATTTTATAGCGCAACCGGACGGGGTAAGGTGGCAGATATTATCAAACACATTAAACTGTCAAAGTTCACGAAGATATATTTGGTGTGACAGGCCATCTGTAACTGTGGCTTGAAATGCTTTACATTGCGACCGGAACCGTCAACCAGGAAATGTATCTGAGCGAGTGCCTACAAAAACGTCTACTGCCTTTCCTGAAGCAACACAATTGTTCTGTTCTATTTTGGCCGGATCTGGCACTTTGCCATCACGGAAAAAAGGCCATGGAGTGGTATGCTGCCAACAACGTTCAAGTGGTGCCCAAGGACAAGAACCCTCCGAAAATGCCAGAGCTTCGCCCAATCGAACAATATTGGGCCACCGTCGAGCGGAACCTTAAGAAGACTCAAAAAGCTGCTGTGAGGGAGAAACAGTGCAGAACAGAACAAGAAGACTGTACAAAATCCTATGACAGGTATTAAACGAAAGACCCGGCAATTCGCATTCGGTGAAAAAGGAAACTTAACTGAATATTTCTCCTGTATTCTGTATTGACTGCACTTGAAAGAGATAAAGAATTTGACTTATTAATAACAACTTTGATCTACTCACACACATCACTGATTGACTAAATTTTGATCAGAACACCCTTTTAATCATTAATGGCTGTTTAGGAGACGTTTCTTACTTAAATATGAAGTCTGTGTTAGGATTACAATGTAAATTTTGGGTCATTTACTATGAAAAGCGATATTACAACACATCACTTTGTATCTACGTTATTCTTAATAGTTTTGTGTTGAAAATCAGTCAATTTTAGAAATATTCTGGTTAGATTGTGGAAAAACTTTTGCTATTCGGTCATGAAATGAATTAGTATTAACGTTTAAAATCTAAGCATATTTTGTGACGCTCCAAATTTTCGTAGTCGCAACGTCCCTGCATTGAAAACATAGACGTATTCCTGGCAAAACCAAAATTTCTACGCTATTATAATATTTCATCTTTTATAAGAACGTATTCAAAATGTTTGTTAACAAGCCATTTGACATGTGCATTTTTGTATGTAAAAATCCGAATATCGTGCAGTGATTAAATTCTTTTTTTTGGAAGGTTTATCGGCTGTTGAAGTCAATGCTGAGATGGTGAAAGTATTAAAGGAGTCTTCTCCTTCAAATCCAACCGTTTATCGATGTGTTTTGGAGCTTAAGCGTGGCTGTTCAAGCGTTGAAGACGAGTCACACTCGGAACGTCCCAAAAGTGCATCAACACCAGAAGTCATAGCGAAAATACAGGACCGGTCCGAGGACAGAACATCAGATAGCCATAAAACTCTCCTACTGAAGATATTTCATGAATTTTGATAACCACATTGCCAAGGTTTCCTTCTGAAAGTGTTTCTGGCCACTCGAGACCCCACAAAAACCTGTTCCGGATTGACAGGTCCAAGGATAAACCATCAGATGGCCATAAAACGTTGAGAAATATCCTTTTGCCTATCTCACACCTCAAAAAATTCCTTCGTAGAAAGCATTTTTCATCAAACGAAGAGGTTATAGCCTTCGTAGAGGAGTATTTTGCAGGCCTTCTAGAGAGTCACTTTCGTGATGGGACAACAAAGTTGGAAGATCGTTGGACCAAGTGTATTGATCTTAGGTGAGACTATACTGAGCAATAAAAGTGATTTCCCCCAAAAAGAATATGTATTTTCATTTCCGCTTTCAAAACATTTTTTCTAACCTAGTTTATTTCAAATGATGTTGAGCTCTTGTAAATGTGTTTTGATACTTTTTTTTAATAAAAATATAAAACACAATCAGCTGAAGTAACAGAAGTGAAGTCATTGAGTTTGTTCAAATTGAGTTCGTACCAGTAATTCCCTACTGGCAGACCACTCCTATAGTTTATATCGGTTGAATGTACAGTCATCCCAGTATTATGGGCCACCCAGTAAGTAGTATGGGTAAGTCGTTGATTTGTTTAGATTTTTAATAAAATTTACCTGCCTAATGACAAACCAGCAACCCGTACTAAATTTTGCTTAAAATCCAAACTTATCGATGACCGACCAATAATACTGAATGCGCAAAACTGGGGCCACTGTATACTTCTTCTATTCTATTTTAAACCCGAGGGAACCTTCGAAGAAAATTGAACTTTCCATTATTGATGGAAGCGAATCTGCAGATCCAGCCTAGCTGAATTGGATGGTCGGTGCGAAAATACAAATTGTACTGGGATTTGCAGCTGGTCGCCATGTGCTTCCAGTCAGGTGTGAAAACTAATCAGAATCTAATTTCCATATCGAGAAGCATGCTATCTTGCCACGACTGGAGAATAGGCATGTGTCCTATTTTGAACGCGGTGTCATCTTGCGAAAAAAAAAGTTGTGGTTTTTGAATGGTCCAGGAGTGTTTCATTGTTTTACAAACATAAACCAAAGCAACGTTCACAGAGGAGTTCACAGTCAGGTCTGAAGAAAAACAAAACTTGGTCCGACGGTGGGTAATTTTACCGATAAGCCAGTGGCAGTGTGGTGAAACTTGTGTCGATAAAAATCTCCATCTTTCCACATCGGTATGCTTTCTGAATAGACAAACTTTGTCCCTACAAACAAGCAGACACTCAGTGTAAGCTGGAAAAGAGCAAAGATGAGGAGACGAGAAAAAAAAAAGTCCATACCGATAAATTGTCGACCATCAAGGACCGTTAAACAAGGGATTAAATTTTTCTGAAACAAGTCGCGAATCCTGCTAAATTTAAAGTTCTGTACAGCACTTTTGAAGAGTTCGTGTTTACAACGCTTTATTTGCATTTTGCATGCAATACACGGGATTTGAATAATCGCTTTTCGAAACGATGACAACAGTGTGACAATCGATGCAATTGGAAGCCGGGTTCTGGGAAGAGAAGTAAAGTAAGGCAAAGTTTCGTGATGGCTTTCCGGAGCTTGCGTTCGATCTTGTCTCGGAACAAGATTATGGCAGGAAATTGGAAGATACAAAGCAGGGAAAAGTTTAAGCACGCTCGCTTCCTGTGAATGGAACGAACCTTGGCATGTTTCGATAAAGTTAGACTGACGTGCAAACGCAGCACTAGTGAATGTTGTCAACCGGCTACTAGAAGTTCCTGATGGAGCAATGTGGCTGAACAAGCCCTATTAGGAGATTGTTTATGATAAATTGTTGTTCTTTCTCGAACTGAGGCCTCACCTATGGACAGAGGATTTACTTTGACTTCCACACGTATTCGTGTTCGTGGAACGGGTAGCATAAGATATGCATTAATCCACTCTGCGTCACAAAGAACTCGGGCGGTCGCATGAATTTCGTAATACATAAGAAACCGCTAACTCCAGGTGGATGTAATCGAATATAATCATTAAGTTATCGAATTATTAAATGTCCGTATTGTTAAACATCCATGATAGCAAATCAGAGCCTAGCATAGCATAAACCAGGTTGCACAATATCGTAAGTGGTACAAGCTATGAACTGTTGATAAGATGGAGACGCACCTTCATCGGTTGCTGTTTAATAGTGATTTGGGGACAAGTCCGACACTTACTTAAGAGAGATGCGGAGAACTCCACCACCACTCATAAGTGTCCCGGTAAATGTAGAATTATGTTAGTTGTGAGGGTAAGTTTCAGGATACGCTCAGCAAGCTGTACGGCAATCTACATATTTGATTATTAAAGAAATTAAGTTGGTGATTAGTTTATCCGCTGATGGTTGTCGCCGTCCGTTACCTAAACATATTAAACGAAAATCTCTTCAAAATCAGCGTTCATGTTCAATCTTCTTTGCAGAATCATGTTGCTCTCCGTCACTCCTGAAAGTTTTCCTGATACTTGCAATGTTAAGAATAAAGACTGGACTCGAAGAAAATGAGACTCACAAAAATGATCACCAAAAATTCATTTTAAATCGGGTACTTCTCAATTTTCCATTGATTAAATAATTATATATTAGCTATGTTTTGGCATAATTTATTCATTATATTTCCTCCCCCCCAGCTGAATGCCCGTACATTTTTTAACACTGCTCATGAGATCTTGGGCGAGGCTTTGTCCATCTTCCTGACACAATTTCTCCCAGTTTTTCTTCAAAGCTTCATCGGTTTTGAATGGTTTTCCGCTTTTCTTCATCTTCTTCTGCATTATAGCCCATAACTTTTCGATCGGACGATGTTCTGGTGTATTTGGCGGGTTCGCCTCCTTCGGGACCACATTAACGCCCGTCGCTTCGTAAAGCTTGCTTCAGATAGAATTGGAACAAAAACAATTGCCTGTATTTCAGTTATTTATTATTGAATTCAAGATCTTTTTTTATACAAATATAGCGTTTTCTTCATACTTTTAAGAAAAAATACGGATAAAATTATTCGTCACGGTTTCGAAAAATTCTCGATTTTTTCCTGTAACACGGCTCATTAGGCGGCGCACACCTTCTTCGTCCATCGTTTTAGCTATCTTATTCCACAAGGACTTCATCTGATTGATGTCTTTGACAACCTTTCCCTTTGCCTTGAGTCTCCTCTTCATGATTGCCCAGTATTTCTCAATAGGGCGGAACTGGGGGCAGTTGGGTGGGTAGGGGTTTTTCGGAACAACCTGGACCTCTTTCTCTGCATACCATTCTTGAACGACTTTGCTGTAATGACAGCTTGCCAAATCTGGCCAAAACAGAATGAACGGCAAAATTCGTTTTTGGAGACACTCTTTTTGGTATAGTTCCGAAGTCATTGTCTTATTTGTAACGAAAACTTTCGTTTTTTTGCCACAGTTGCAATTGCCCTGCCAAATCATGAATTTTCGTGCAAATTTGTCGGCAAAAACAAATTTAAATTTGGCTGGAACATTCCCCCGAGCCGTTGCCAAGTAAAATTTTTGACCTGGGATTTGCCCGAAGTCAGCCTTGACATAGGTTTCATCGTCCATCAGAAGACACCCGTCGAACTTGGTAAGCACCTGGTCGTATAGCTTCCGAGCACGGATTTTGGCCACACTATTCTGTTTTATGGTCCGAATTGTTTGCTAGCTCGATACGACTTGATTCCTTCCCGGAGTCGAGTTCTCCTCACGGTACTATGGGCAGCACCGAATTTTCTGGCCAAATCACGGCCCGACAGATTGGGATTCCTTCTAATCGTCTTCAAAATCTTACCACGCTGTTTCCGGTCGACAGTTCCACTCCGACGATTGGCTTGAGGCTTCCGATTCGTCGTCAATGTTTCCTTATACCGTTTGATAACGCGCCATACGGTATTTCTGGGCAATTTCAGCTGTTTAGCTAGCCTAGATGCAGACCACAATGGATTTTCCAAATAACTGTGCACAATTTTTTCCCTTCTTTCGGCTTCCATGTTGATTGTTTACAAAGTACAGCCGGTTTGCGGAATGTCAAAAATACATACGTGAAGCTGACAAAATTCCCGACACATGGGCGCCAAGAACTTCCAAATCCGTCCAGGATCCGTCCACCACAATATGAGCAAAAGTTTGTTCCAATTCTAAATGAAGCAAGCCTTACCAATCCATTACAGGCTTGGCGTAATGGGACGAAGCGAGATCCGGCCAGAACAGCGTGAGACCACACGGCCTTCCGTTTCAACTCAGTTTTTAAACATTTAAGACTCACTTTCGTCAAAAGTGGAGGCACTCAAATTTGAGTAAATCTTACTGGCATTGACAAGCCGACAAATCAAAAACATCGACTCAAATCAGATGGATGTTTTTGATTTGTCGACTTGTCAATGCCAGAAAAAAACGAATCAAAACTGAGTTGAAACGGAGGGCCATGCACGGTGAGAACGGAGAAAGGGCAGCAAGCGCTTCTGCAAGCATTTCTATCGATAAATCTGCCCGTTTATGGTGCCGGTTGTAACGAACGGCTTGTTGCACCGTCCGCACTCGTAGATTGCCTGCCACAACAGGCACTTCTTCACGAATTTGTCTATCTTTCTCTTCCGGAACTTTTTGGAACCTCCATGTGGGACGTACCGAAAAAAAACTCGAGGCCGGGAATTTGTTTGGTGTCCGCCTTGATATATGTCTCGTCGTCCATGACGAGACAGCCTGGCCAGCCACTCACGGTACACCTTCCGCGCACGCAATTTGGCCACCGTGTTTTGCTTGTCAGTCCGTTTTGACGCCTTCTTGACCTTAAAAACACGTAGCCCAGCCCGCTTCATGGTCTGTTGGACGAACTACTTTGACGAATTGACCTTTATGGCCACGTCTCGGGTGCAAAGGTTCGGGTTATTCTTAAAGGACTGCCTTATCTTCCGCGCCTTCTCTGGGTATTCCGTTTTCGGTTCTCGGCCGCTTCCAGCGCGCCGCTTGATGGTCTTTGTCTCCTGAAACATCTTCACAACGCGGGACACGGTGGAATGGTGGATTCCAAGCCTTTTGCCGATCCATCTGTGCGACTGACCAGGATTATCGATCACTGCGTCCAAGATTTGCTGGCGTAGCTCTTCTTGTTTCGAATGCATCTTAAAACTACTTAACAAATCGCGATAAAACTTTGCAATTTGCAATTTAGCATAAACATAATACTCTAAACTAGTGTTACCCAAAATTTCATTAATTTTTACCCACGCGATAAAAAGTTACACCCAAAACCCAAAAAGTTTCGCATTTTTTCCGAGTCCAATCTTTATATACTCCATTTGTTCTGTCCGGTAGCATGTTATGCTCAATTCAATATTAGATTATGAACAACGATTGTGAATGAAAATTACCAAAACAGTTTCGAATGAAGGTTCGTCCGTAGGAGTTTCGGCGTTGAGATAAACTATTCGGAGACTCTGAATATGCTTTGCGATTTCATTTTATTTTTTATATCAATCTCTTCTCCCGTGGGCACAAAACCTTCTCGTATCATATCCAATAAAATATACACTTAGTTATCATTTGGTGATGAAATAACAGGAAGCAGATCTTTTAAGATGTGATGGAACTAATATACAATATACAATTAATGTTATGAAAATTAAGAGAATATATTTTAGGCTAGAGTAGCATTTTCCATTTTTAGTTTATCATTAGTTGAGCATCAGAACTTTGTACTGTCCGGAAGTAACGAAACAAACAATGAGGATTTCTAAGACATCTCAGATTGCTTTAGCACTATGAGAATCGTTAGCTTTTGTTGAAAAAGGTATCTTCTTCGTATTTGGTCATCAGGATCGAAATCAGGCTATGAGGCGTTTATCTGAAATAGAATCATAATAGTATCTAGTTATCAACGTTATGTTAAGATTAATGTTGGGAATGATTACGAGCTTCAACTTAGTTAATTCATAGGTACAGGGTGCGGCAGAAAATAATGCGAAAATGTTCAAACTTGAGTATTGGGTTAATTCGTGTATTTAGTGACTAATTTCTGTCGAGAGTGTATTTTTTATGTTTACTTTCAAGTGCTACATCCAAAGATTCTATTTGTGTTATTGCAAATTCGTCAAAATGTTCGCGAAAGAAGTGATCACCAGTTTGTTGCTCGCCCAGAAGAAGCCGAAAGAGATTGCCAAGGTGGTTGGGTGCCATTTAACAACAAGTCCCTGCTGGATGATCCTGAGCGGCGGAAGCCGGGAAGCGGACGTCCTCGCTTTGCACGCACGCCGAACGTGATCAAAGCGGTCCGTGCAAAAATTGCTCGCAACCCGGTGCGTTCCATAAGAAAACTTGAAAAGGAAGCCAATATTTCGGAGAAATCCATGCGGAGAATCATCAAAGAAGACCTGCATGCATCTTCCAGAGCCAGAGTGAAACGCCACTTGATTACGGACCGGGTCAAGGAACTACGAATGACTCGTTCCAAGAGATTGCTTTCCTTGTTGAAGAAGGAAAAAATGATAATCCTGTTCTCCGACGAAAAGCTTTTCAGCATCGATGCTGGGGCCAACAGCCGTACTGACCGGTTCATTTCACCGCAGAAAATGGAGAACGTTCCGGAAAAAGTGAAATTCAAATTTCAAACCATACATCCGGTTGGTGTCATGATGTTTGGCTTGGGGGCGTCCAACGGTTTGAAAATTCCGTCTTTTTTCATTGATGCTGGAGTTAAAATCAATACCGAAGTGTTTTGGCCGAAAGATTTGTGGCTCCCTAGCAGTCCCGATCCTAATCCGTTGGATTATTCGATTTGGACATATGTTGAAGCACGAGCCTGCAAAACATCACACCTTAGTGTAAAAAACCTGAAGTCAACCATAACACGCACATGGCAGTCAATGTCGGAGGACTACGTCCAAAAGGCATGCTCTGGCTTCCGGCGTCGGCTCGAGGATGTTATTAATAAAAATGGAAGACACATTAAATAAATTTGTTTAAAAGGACTTTATAAAGATAACTGCACTCGAAAATGTTGATATTATTGCTTGAATTAGTTGAAAATGGGATTTGAAACAAATTCTCAAACAAATTCTCGCATTATTTTCTGCCGCATCCTGTATAGTAGGATATAGATGTTTATTGGTTGCTCCGAATATACAGTATTAGACAATAAAATTGCGGAATATTTGAATCCTCTTCTAAAAGGATCGATTTCAGTGATCAGGGTCCCACGATCATGGAGATTAAGTTTGACTTTAGTATTGGTTTGAAAATACCGCCACTCCTTGAGTTACTATAAGTGCTCACAGTTCACTGCCTAAGCCTAATTTCCTCTTATTCTACTCAGATTCTTGCTCATCACCTGATCCTGATTCAGGTAACTTGTGTAGCTCTCCGATTGTCTTTTCAAGTTTGTCCCTATTGTTAACGATATCATACCAATCATCCACCGACATGTTTTCAAATCTCCACATGTTCTGGGCTATAGTATCCCACCATGTGATAGCAGGTCTACCGCGTTTTTTGTAAGGCAACGTCAATTTTAAGAGGAGCTACGTGACCCCAATATCTCAACTGTAGCATTTTGGTTCATTTGGTAATTGATTTAGGTTCACAATTGGAAGTAATACCTATATCGGGTTGGCATAATGCCGTTATTTTAGTACCGTCCGTATTTTAGTACCTCCTCAGGGACTTTCTTGATTTTTTCGTGAGTACTGTGGCTTGAGTGCCGTACATCATAGTGAGAGCAATAACCGTCTCAAATAGAACCGTGTCTGTCTTCACTGGTGGTCTCCTCGTCTTTAGAAAACCTAGAATGATTCTTGAGGCAATAACTGCATCCCGTGAACGCTTGTGAGTGGTTATATTCCGGTCTGGTCGCTCGGTTATCGGTATTTTAAGGTGGAATAACGAATATGTTGCTTTGTAGACCTGCCCTGCTATAGTTATTTCTGAAGGAGACATTCCTGTAGGTGACCTTATCATTACTTGACATCGTATTGTTTAACACCTCTGATCTTTCAAAAATGCCCCTGATTGAATGGAAAATCACACTTACTTCTCATGGAACAGCTATTTATATAGCACCATTGATTAACTAGAAATTAGAAGAAGAATTAGTATCTTCCATTTAATTCCAACTACCTTTGCTTATCTTCGACAGATACGCGTGTTTCGTCTACAATGTGCAGACTTCTTCAGTGTCTCGTACTACTAGTCGAGTTATTAGTACGAGACACTGATTAAGTCTGCACATTGTAGACGAAATACGCGTATCTGTCGAAGATAAGCAAAGGTAGTTGGAATTAAATGGAAGATACTAATTCTTCTTCTAATTTCTAGTTACAGGTATTCCACTAAACAGCTCAAACCCTCTAGGATTCACCATTGATTGTTATTTATTTATAATGAAAATGAAGTTCCTTTATTATTTCATTATTCTGATGCCCCACACAAATCCGCTCAATCAAGCACTAAGCCAGGTCCCAGAGGTATCGTATTGCGAGGACCAAATTGAATTATCCATTAATAGAGTTGCAAGTTTTCCATCCTTCTCCTGTGAACTTGTCTATTCTCGATTTTCTCCATAATTATCTACGACTACCAATGCGCAGTAACAAAACAATTCAACCCGATAAATTGTTTTCGGCGGCAACTTATTCCTCATTTCCACAACCCGTACACGTGTTTATGCTCAACAGTGAGTAGCCAGTATCAGCCTCTGCAAATTTTGATCGCCAACGGTGATGACAGCGAAAATGTTCACTTGTTTTAAATGCCTTATCAAGATTTTCCAAGAGAATGGGACTTGAATAATTTGGCGATATGATCCACCGATTGTGACCCAATTGCGAGCGGCATGCATCAAAGCCGACGAAGCCGACCGCAGAAATCATTCAACCGGTAACCCCCCGTTCCCACGGTGAAAAATCGATCTCCTGTCGTCGTTGTGTCTTTTCCATTTGCTGCCATTTTACGAGACCACCATCCAAGACGCCAACAGAAAGGGCGGTGCGACACAACTGTGGGATCGATTGGAATATAAACGATGTAGAAGACTGCCACTGGGACAAGCGTCGCCAAAGACGCTGGCCGGGAACGGGGCCAAGAAGGACACAGTGTTGTTGCTAGAGGATTCGCGTGTGTGGTGTAAAAAGATGTCGTAGTACAGACATTGTGGCGTCTTTAATGTTTTATTATGAATTTATGGAAGCACAACTATTTCTTCGGTTTTCGTCTAGTTGATGGTCTAGCTTGTGTTTGTATGTATAGAAGCCGGTTTTCTGCCAGGGTAGATGCTTTTAGAGTTTGCGTCTTCACCTTGTGTGTGCTGAGGAGGTTTGCGACAATCCATGGGTGTACGTTAGGCAGTGAAAATGTGGATTGACACAATGCTTGAGCAGTTTTGAATTAGGTATTTATTGGCATGTCTAAGTGACCACATATTTAGTTTAAAACTTTTTAAGTTCGCACAAAGTATTTGTAGGTTGTATGGGAGTTAGTATAGAAAACGCAAATTCTTATGTTTAAAAAAAATGAACTGCATTTGACTTTTCGAATTAATATCAGGATAGAAAGCTGTTAATCATTGATGTTGCTATCATCATGTTATATAATAGAAGTATATCAGTTTTTAAGCTAATCAATAGCTATTTTATTTGCCGATATTAAGACAAAGGATCTGACAATTATATAGAGTTGTCCTCCAGAAGGCTTTGGAAGCAAGTGGGTGAACAATGAATAAAAATTTCGGGTTTCGACAGTTAATTACAGGCAAACTTTGTGTGTTGTCAGTTTTCAACTCAATTAGCTGATATATAAGGTGAGGGAACAGGATGCTATCTGCAATAGATTCAGCACTGTGGAGCGAAAATTTCAATATAAGCATCATCCTAGTGTACATTGGCATGGGCTGTGACCAGAAAATGTATGTTTAGTTACGATGTTGTTTCTGTACTTTTAAAATGTACAGGGTGGCCGAAGAAATGATACACTTAAAAAAAAGTATATGTATTTTGTATGACACGTACTACAGGTATACCTCGATAGTACGTACATCAACTTTCTCACTTCAAATCGCATTTGCATGAAAACTACTGATTGTATGAAAACTACTGAAATCCAATACAACCAGAAGAAAGAATAGAAGGTTGCTCTTTCTTTGGTGGCATTAGCTTTCAGATACAATAAGTAGTTTTTATGCAAATGCGATTTGAAGTGAGAAAGCTGATGTACGTACTATCGAGGTATACCTGTACTATTCATTGGAAGCTAACTGTGCTATCTTTTTGACTTGATCAGGCTTTAATAACCACAGATTATCCTAATCATGCCATTGGACAAAGGGCCAAAGACAGGTTGGGTGGATCGATAGGCAACATCACGCAAAGGGTGTACGGAATCAAATTGCGACACAGAAACTTTCAGGGAGGAAAATAAATCATGTTTTGAATTTTTTCTCATGTTTTTTTGTTCAATTTCAATTCCATATCCATATCTTCTTTAAACTACTCATAAGGTCCTGTACAACATGTGGACCAACTGTTTTTTGCGTGGCAATTAAATTTTTCTTCATATCTTACTCCGATTTCACTTCCTTAGGAAGCTACCAAAGTGCCTGCCCAGTACTTTTCAATTGGCCTCAGTTCCGGTGCGTTTGGGGGTTAAAGATGCTTCGGCACGAAATTGACCTCCTTAGCCTTGTACCACTCCAAAACCTCTTTCCAGTAATGGCACGAGGCTAAATCCGGACAGAAAATTGTAGGACCATCGTGTGACCTCAGAAGAGGACGTAGACGCTTTTGGAGGCATTCCTTTAGGTACACCTGACCGTTCCAGTTGTCACGAATGGGGTGCTCCGCTTTCCACACGAGCAAATTGCTTGCCAAATCATATATTTTTTGGCAAACTTTGGCATCTTCTGCTTTCAAACGTCCTCAGGGACACCGAATTTATGATGAGCAGTAAAAAACTGGAGCCCCGGAAGCTGCCGGAAGTCTGCTTTTAAATACGTGGCATTGTGGTTTCGTCAACATCTGGGTGTAAAGCTTCTGCCGTTCATTGCGATAAGGCGCTTTTTAGACTTTGTACGTGCGTAGTCCTTCACGTTTTTTCATCTTGCACGAAAGTTTTTTTTAGATTCAGTTTCTTCGCCACATCTCGAACTGAACTGTTCGGATTCCTCTTGAAAGCTTGAACTACCCGCTTGTGATCCTTAACACTATACGGAGATCTATTTTTGCCACTTTTTTCTTTCGGATCGGTGGTCAAACGTTCGTGGTTTAAAACCCGAGACACAGTAGAATGTTCCATTCCCAGCTTCCTGCTGTTGGCACGATGAGAAAGATCCGGATTTTCGAGGTACCGTTTCTTTGCACCGCTGCTGTTCTTCCGACTCCATCTTCGCAACGATTGCGCATCTGCAGCTCAGCGTAAACAAATACACATTGAAATAATTCCACCCAAAATTTCAATAGACAATACCCAACGGGTAAAAAGTTACAGCCATATAAAAGTGGTGCAATTTGATTTCATACAACCTTAACTATTTTAATTTTGGGTTCAATTATATTGAGGTTTCTTTTACACGGTTTATTTACACGTTTGTTTTGCACGACTTTTTTTTCTGTAAGGATTCCGGAAATAGGGTATATGTCCCTTGACTCAGCCTATTATGCAACCAGCGATCACATTTTTCATTGTAACTCATAAAGTTTTTAAGCTGTTAGCGAGATTCAACTAGTTCTACACATGCAAAGATAAGTTTTATAAGACATTTGGTAGCATGTATCACTAAAAATTACACAACTATGTTTATAATGCCATAAACTTTCGAGAGATGTGGAGTTAATGTCGGTCTATAGGCACCAAATTGGGTCTATTCGTGGATGCAACTTCGTCCCATTCGATGGACTTATTACTAAATGCAGTCTTTGTACTGTTTTTTTTTTTCTAATTTTATGAATTAAATTACTATAAGCTGTACTGGATTTACTTAATACAACATTTCACAACACAAACTAAAGTAAAACTGAATCGAAACACTTCAATGATGCTCATATATGATTTATCAGCCATTCAATAATGAAAACATTATAATTCACTATGCAATGATTTTGTCTCTTCGATGTGTGTTTAGATGAGCCACTTGAATATAAACAACCGCAAATTCATGCACTTCCACTTGAAATTTTACCAATAACAACCTTTTTACAACGTTATTGATACAAAAGGCCATAGTTCGGAACATACTAAAAAATATTTATCCGATTTTCGTCTACGATTTTCTTGTAAAACCATTGTTATTTTAGCTATGTGAACAGTAAGTTTGTAACGTGGAACTATGTTCTGCACATCCAGACTGCATTATTTGCTTTATCGATTCAATTAAGCCAAAATTAGATCACTTGAAATCGTGTGGATCATCTGTTCAGCATAACCAGTGAAATCATGATGCCCCAAAAGTTCAAGAAACCGAAAATTACGCGGAAGTGAACAACTATAAGTTGATTAATATTGTCTCAATTTCTTTGGATTACATCTATCATGCTAATAGCAACATGATTTTGTTGATGTAGAAGGAGATGTTCGCTCATCACCATGAGGCACCAAGAGTGAACAACAATGTTTTTGGCTAGAATGAAAGATATGAAGAGAAAGTTTTGATAGTTCCGCTAGTGTGCGGCAGGCTTGGAAATCTAACAGATGTTTTAGGAAAATTGAGCGAAAAGGGCATGTGTACAGTGGTACTCGAACCAACAACATTTTTGCCTAACATCCCACTGCGGGGTAGGTCGAAGCACGGACAATTAATGTATGATTTTGTTGATTATCGCTAAATTAATGACACATTTGGTACATAGGCCGAATGAAGGAGCTAGGCTTACATTACATCCCCTTACCCTAGCACGTTTTTTTTCAACCCGTGTAAAAAAACCGTACTAATTCTGAAATCCGTGTGAAGAAAAATTGCGGTAACATGCTAAGTCTTTTGCAAGGTAAAACACTTAGATGATTTTCTAAACAGTGGAATGGACAGTACAACCAGTTACAAGAAGCAAGGGACGGCACCAGGGCCAGTATGCAAAGTAGGACCGGAGTGAATGTGTTTGGGAATAATTTGGGATAACAAAAGTGCATTCATGAGGGCATACATCATTGATATCTGCAAAGGTGAGGTCTTCAGCAAAGTTTTTCAGAAAATCGAGGGCATTCATTAAATGGGCCGTTTTGTTCGGAATTCTTCCGCTATGTGGCGCTAGTGAGCATGCAAAATTAACCATTTTCAATTAGTTGTTTTTCGTGATTCTAAGAAGATAGAAAATTCTAGTTTTCGGCAAAGTTGTTCAGATGGTCAAGGGAATTCAAAAAGCAAACCGTTTTTGTTTGAAATTCCACCACTACGTGGCGCAAGTGAGCATGCAAAATTGAGCATTTTCAACTAGCTCTATCTCGTGGTTCTAATAAGATAGAAAGTTCTAGTTTTCGGCAAAGTTGTTTAGAAGGATTTATTTGAAAACCCCCGCTATGTGAAGCTAGCAAGCATGCAAAAATCAAAAATTTCAATGTGTGTGCATTACAAAAGCCGACTGAATCTAGATCGAGACGGTAACCGAACTCGAGCAGTTGACTTTAGTGTTGAAATTTTCTAATTTTTTTATGGGTTTACTGGCGGGACTCTGAATAGAGTAGAAACCTCTACGCCAGGCCTTTGATGATATCGTTGCGTAAATCTTTTCAAATCATTTTGCCAGCCGTACACGGAGCATGTCGTCCAAGAAGACGCTGTTGCAAATGATTCGGAAGGAGCCACGTTTGAATAATTTGAGTCCGTTCGTCTTTTTCGTCAATTGTCTTTTGTTAGTTCGTTAGTCAGTGTTACGTTTACAAGTTTAATACAGAGTCTTTTCTTGTTTAAATCGTGATATGTAGCATTTATGTGCTATGAAAGTTTTCGAAGAAGTTTTCTCGAACCAAAAATAAGAAGCTTTTCTTAAGCTGTTCCTGTTACTTGTGCGTTAGAATTATAACTTAACTCCCTGTGAAGCATTTCTCCAGCCGTGCAAGGATCATAGTCGTCCATAGAGACGCTGTTGACACTGCCTCAAAAGGTGTTAGATTTTTCAAGTTTGCTTCCCTTTCTCTCAGTCATGTTCATGTCCACTGTTTTGTATGGTGTCGTTTCGTCTTTTTGTTATTTAGTTTGTCAGTGTTTTTTTTTCAGTTTTCTGTAGTTTAGAATGTCATTTATGTGCTGTGAAAGTCTGTTTGAGCAGTTTTCTCCAATCAAAAATCGTCGAGATATATGAATTCTACCAGTTTTAGTCATGTCTGATGGCTCAGTAGTCCCAACAGTATAATTTTAATGGTTTACTAATTGGACTTATGAGAGAGAAGTTTTCTTTTAAAATAATTGGGAGGACGTTGCTTTTTTTTATGCTAGAAATGTTAGAGGGCATTTCGTAACTTCTATAGTCGTTAATAGGGTAATAGATGTCTAGTTCTTATGAGCTCTGAAATTCGTCGATGTACTACACTTAGATTTTTTACAGAAATCTGTAAAGTTTTACCGAACTCTCAACAGCTTGAACGTTCGGTAATCCGATTTTTACAGATTTCAGTGAAATTTTACTGATATCTGTAAAAAATTACCGGATTTCGGTAAAATTTTACCGAAATCTGTAAAATCGGATTACCGAACGTTCAGCTGTTGAGAATTCGATAAAACTTTACAGATTTCTGTAAAAAAATCTAAGTGTGTATACTTCGTCTAACTTCTTTTGGATGCCCTATCACTTTGTCCGCCTTAGTCCATTCTTGTCTTCTGCGTTATTCGGTTATATTCTATAGTTCTGTTGTAGAATCGTTTCCGTTTACTTGTCTGTTCATTGCCTTCTTTTTATTTGTCTAATACTAATCTCTAAGTCGTTTTATCGCTTCAATGTCTGACAGCAAGTGCAGCCTAACAATCTTGGTCAGCTATTAGATTCACTTTTCGGTGGCAAAGTAATGCTTCATCACACCTAGTCCCTATCTATTATTGAAAAATTATCGAGAAAGAAGCCGTTATAAGATTGTTTGTATACCATTGTTATACTGTGATGGTAATTTTATTATAACTCTTTGAAATGAGAATTAACAAATTAAGAATGGTGCTACGTTCGTGAGTCTCAAAACTTCTACTCAGTGAATCCAACAGTCGGTTTCCTACAAATGTCATTAATCTTGAACACCATCTTGTACCAATATATACCTGTCTAGCTAGATTTATAATTAGCGTGGCTTCGGCTCATCATGTCAGGGAACGCTAAGAAAGGTGTTGCAGCCATGAAGAAATCCCACATCATTATTACTGAGGAAAGAACCCCACTAGACTGCACCAGCATTCAAGGCTCCCAGACAGGATGTCCGTTGGATCACATCTGTAAAATCAGTACATAAATGCCAGATATGTGACGCGGCATTAAATCAAAATATGCAAGATGTGATACTACCACGTTTTTTTTCAACCCGTGTAAAAAAACCGTACTAATTCTGAAATCCGTGTGAAGAAAAATTGCGGTAACATGCTAAGTCTTTTGCAAGGTAAAACACTTAGATGATTTTCTAAACAGTGGAATGGACAGTACAACCAGTTACAAGAAGCAAGGGACGGCACCAGGGCCAGTATGCAAAGTAGGACCGGAGTGAATGTGTTTGGGAATAATTTGGGATAACAAAAGTGCATTCATGAGGGCATACATCATTGATATCTGCAAAGGTGAGGTCTTCAGCAAAGTTTTTCAGAAAATCGAGGGCATTCATTAAATGGGCCGTTTTGTTCGGAATTCTTCCGCTATGTGGCGCTAGTGAGCATGCAAAATTAACCATTTTCAATTAGTTGTTTTTCGTGATTCTAAGAAGATAGAAAATTCTAGTTTTCGGCAAAGTTGTTCAGATGGTCAAGGGAATTCAAAAAGCAAACCGTTTTGTTTGAAATTCCACCACTACGTGGCGCAAGTGAGCATGCAAAATTGAGCATTTTCAACTAGCTCTATCTCGTGGTTCTAATAAGATAGAAAGTTCTAGTTTTCGGCAAAGTTGTTTAGAAGGTTTTATTTGAAAACCCCCGCTATGTGAAGCTAGCAAGCATGCAAAAATAAAAAATTTCAATGTGTGTGCATTACAAAAGCCGACTGAATCTGATCGAGACGGTAACCGAACTCGACAGTTGACTTTAGTGTTGAAATTTTTCTAATTTTTTTTTTATGGGTTTACTGGCGGGACTCTGAATAGAGTAGAAACCTCTACGCCAGGCCTTTGATGATATCGTTGCGTAAATCTTTTCAAATCATTTTGCCAGCCGTACACGGAGCATGTCGTCCAAGAAGACGCTGTTGCAAATGATTCGGAAGGAGCCACGTTTGAATAATTTGAGTCCGTTCGTCTTTTTCGTCAATTGTCTTTTTGTTAGTTCGTTAGTCAGTGTTACGTTTACAAGTTTAATACAGAGTCTTTTCTTGTTTAAATCGTGATATGTGGCATTTATGTGCTATGAAAGTTTTCCGAAGAAGTTTTCTCGAACCAAAAATAAGAAGCTTTTCTTAAGCTGTTCCTGTTACTTGTGCGTTAGAATTATAACTTAACTCCCTGTGAAGCATTTCTCCAGCCGTGCAAGGATCATGTCGTCCATAGAGACGCTGTTGACACTGCCTCAAAAGGTGTTAGATTTTCAAGTTTGCTTCCCCTTTCTCTCAGTCATGTTCATGTCCACTGTTTTGTATGGTGTCGTTTCGTCTTTTTGTTATTTAGTTTGTCAGTGTTTTTTTTTCAGTTTTCTGTAGTTTAGAATGTCATTCATGTGCTGTGAAAGTCTGTTTGAGCAGTTTTCTCCAATCAAAAATCGTCGAGATATATGAATTCTACCAGTTTTAGTCATGTCTGATGGCTCAGTAGTCCCAACAGTATAATTTTAATGGTTTACTAATTGGACTTATGAGAGAGAAGTTTTCTTTTAAAATAATTGGGAGGACGTTGCTTTTTTTTATGCTAGAAATGTTAGAGGGCATTTCGTAACTTCTATAGTCGTTAATAGGGTAATAGATGTCTAGTTCTTATGAGCTCTGAAATTCGTCGATGTACACACTTAGATTTTTTTTACAGAAATCTGTAAAGTTTTACCGAACTCTCAACAGCTGAACGTTCGGTAATCCGATTTTACAGATTTCAGTGAAATTTTACTGATATCTGTAAAAAAATTACCGGATTTCGGTAAAATTTTACCGAAATCTGTAAAATCGGATTACCGAACGTTCAGCTGTTGAGAATTCGATAAAACTTTACAGATTTCTGTAAAAAAATCTAAGTGTGTATACTTCGTCTAACTTCTTTTGGATGCCCTATCACTTTGTCCGCCTTAGTCCATTCTTGTCTTCTGCGTTATTCGGTTATATTCTATAGTTCTGTTGTAGAATCGTTTCCGTTTACTTGTCTGTTCATTGCCTTCTTTTTATTTGTCTAATACTAATCTCTAAGTCGTTTTATCGCTTCAATGTCTGACAGCAAGTGCAGCCTAACAATCTTGGTCAGCTATTAGATTCACTTTTCGGTGGCAAAGTAATGCTTCATCACACCTAGTCCCTATCTATTATTGAAAAATTATCGAGAAAGAAGCCGTTATAAGATTGTTTGTATACCATTGTTATACTGTGTGGTAATTTTATTATAACTCTTTGAAATGAGAATTAACAAATTAAGAATGGTGCTACGTTCGTAGTCTCAAAACTTCTACTCAGTGAATCCAACAGTCGGTTTCCTACAAATGTCATTAATCTTGAACACCATCTTGTACCAATATATACCTGTCTAGCTAGATTTATAATTAAGCGTGGCTTCGGCTCATCATGTCAGGGAACGCTAAGAAAGGTGTTGCAGCCATGAAGAAATCCCACATCATTATTACTGAGGAAAGAACCCCACTAGACTGCACCAGCATTCAAGGCTCCCAGACAGGATGTCCGTTGGATCACATCTGTAAAATCAGTACATAAATGCCAGATATGTGACGCGGCATTAAATCAAAATATGCAAGATGTGATACTACCACGTCAGGATATGTCTTTGTTTACCATCTCAATACTGATGGCGTAGGCCCTTCCATCACGTCCAGATCACTGTGTTGAAATTTTTCTAAATGTCATTGAAATAATACACCATACAATAGTTCCAGACCTTCGTCAATTTAGCTACCATTACTAACATACGAAGAATAAATTTTAACATTTTTCACTCTTGTTTTGTGAATTACCCTAATGTTTTTGTTATTCAGAAGCATGGGACATAAGCATTTGAACTTTTTCCTTTGCTTCGAGTACCCTAAGTGGGAAATTTTTCAGAATCGAGGATCAAATCTCTTGAACGAGGTGAGATGAAACTAAGAAGTTGTAATTCCTGCATGAGTTTTTCTCCTAGCCCATAGTACGATGTTTTCTATAGAGAAGATGGTGTTAACCATATTTTATATAGTATACAATTTCTTGTTTCTCTGTTTCTCCTGTTTGTCACTGATAATCTCTGGGATTTCAATGAAAAAAAGATAAAATTCTGAGAAGTTCACTCCTAAACTTTTGGCAAGTTTCCTCATGAACTTCTTGGTTGACCTGATGTTATTGAAAATTCAAATCTATCAACTTAACCGCACCTTCCACATACATTTGGTTCGCTTTTTACTGACTTAGTTACCTTCGAAGCATCTGTACGGTGAAGAAAATTTCTCCAAAACTTTGGGAAAGTCTTCAGAATTTTTTAGAAAACCTTCTTAAACTGTTGGAAGTTTCTCCTTGAACTTTTGAGCAGTCCTTAATATAGTAAGTAAATGTAAGAATGATAGTAACAATTCCATTTGTAATCCTGAAAATTAATACAATATAGTAGCTATGAGAAAAAAAATTGATTCAAACATATTTTACAATACTTGGAATATCCATGATCTGAAATTATATAGCATATGAAGAATAGTAAACCAAAAATTTCAAAGTGCTGTTCCGTTTCCTTGAATCACAAAAACTTTTTGTAGTGAGTCTCACAGGTACTATGGCAACTTTTATCAAATGAATTTAAATGCAATAATATCATATCATTTAATATCATAACATAAAATAAAAATGTAATAGAGCAAGCCAGTAAACTATAGTAGAATATATATCTGTAACTTAGCTGGGCATCGAAAGACTTCCGCTGTTGCAGCTTCGATAAAATTAATATCTATTAAGAATTTGTTTTCACAGTTAAAGTCAAATAACATAATAAGCGTTAGTAAAATATATATCTGTTATCCACTGGTTTGTAACTGAAAAAAAAGATAAGATGTGTTTTATTATCCTAATAGTCTTGGAAAAGGTGAAAACAGTTAACAATTAGGAGAAAAACAATTTATATAAGCATGAATAATGCCAAAAACGTAGATTAAGTAAACCCAGACCAAAAAAAAAGTACGATAACTCTTATTGGTCTGGATCTATAAATGATAATGGGAAACATGAAAGCAATGATTATTAATTATATAGTTTTGGTGAACAAGAGAAATGCCTCCTTGAGTAGAATTTGTCGTACATAATGCTTCCTACATTTTTTTTCCAGTGAAAATGGCATAGAATATAGATAAAATAGCGAAGGGATGTTATAGTATTAAATGATAATACCAATTTTAATTGTATTCACGTATCTACAGATTGTGATCCTGCTGCAATTGTAGACGGGCCCGCTCATGCACTACTAACCTTAGATAAATTATCATAACCACCGAAAAAACAAAATATATTTAAAGTTATTTTAAAACTTAGAAGTTCCTTGGATGACCTGAAATTACAAAGAATAGTATAACTACCATATCGATGTGCTGCTGCTATAGTGGAAAAAATAATTGATGTGATATAACCACAACGAAACTGATTCTTTGCTTCGGTTCCTGAAATCCCTACTGAGCCCTTGCGGCACGTCAAGCCGGCCAGTTCAGCGCAAGGGATCTGGGAAAGTTTTTTTTTTCCTAAACTTCAGAAAAGTTCTCTCCTGAACTTCTAGGCAAGCATGGGAAAAATCGGTTCACTTTGCACTCATGTTTCACTCATACGCATCAACCGTCAGAAGTGAGCCGTGCCACGTGCGTGTTATACTGATTCTGTTCATTACTAGTCCGCTTTCATTCTCTTCGTAGAAAACAAAATTGAGCAAAACTGGCGGCTGATCGTATACTGAATGCATCGGACTGTAGTAGTGTGGACGATTTCTTACCCGCTGAATTATTAAAGAATACATTCAGTTTTATTTAGCTGGGCGATATTAATTGAATCACACTTATTTCTTCAAATCACACCTTAAACATAATTTAACATGTCAAATAATGATCTAACATGATTTAAGGTAATCAAATGCAATATAAAAACATAAAGCGTCTTTTTAGCTATATTTCTGCTTTGATCATTCCAGCTGATTGCATTCACTGATTCAAATTAATCTCGTTCAGTGTTTTAAAATCACTTGCGTTCAGTGGCAACGCATTCATTCCGGTATAACATAAAGATGCAAATTTGTTCCCCATGATTTTGTTTTGCTCGTTTATTCCATCTACAGTTTTCGTTTTCGAGAATAAGTGTAGTGAATGAATGTATCGCCTTGAGATATAGTATGTGGAAGTTAGTTTCTTTCAAAACTCCAGCGGTGTTTTTTTTTCCTAAACTTCTGTATCTTGAATTTCTGGGAAGAACTCCAGAACCTCTGGAAAGTACTAAACTTTTAAGAAACCTTTTTATGAAATTTTCTTCCTGGAGCTCTGAGAAGTCCTCTTTTGATTTTCGTGGAAGTTATCTCCTGAACTTCTGGGAAGTTTGATCTTGAACTTCGAAATTTGCTTGGTCCGTTTTTTTTTAGAAATATTTCTGCTTGAATTTCTAACAAGTGCTGTGATACAGTTCTGAAAAGTTTCAGCCTGCTTTACCGGATCATCATCTCTACTATAAAAAACTAACTTGTTTAATCCACCAACAAAATACCCTATTTTAACCCCATATAAAATATTCCAACAATCTCTGTTCTATCTATTTATGGTGTGACCGATCGCAGCAAGCCGTGCTTTGAAACTGACGTGTTTTACTTTTGCTGCGTCGTTTTCGCGTAAAAAATCAAACAATAATTCGTAATTTAACTTTAACTAACAGTGAAATCATAAAATATCCGCGTGCTTTGGGAAACCTGTAGTGAATACAATCGATTTCCACCCGAAATGTGTGAGTCTCGGTAGTGTTTCCACATTTTGTGGTTGTTTGTGCTGTGCCCCCGCACCCGGAAGAGGAGTTACATCAGCTTTGTTTTGCTTATTAGTGGTAGTATTGAGACATCCGGACTTACATTATTAGGTTTGAGCGTTTGTCCGCTTTGTCGCGAGTTAATCGATGATTATTAGCAGTTGATTATTGGCAGAGTGTGGAGTGCAAAAAAAGAAGACCAGTGCGTGTAGAAAACGGCCATTTGCTTATCAGAAGCAGCAAACGAAGACAATGCGATTGCGTGCGGGAAAGGCTGCCACATAATTTCAGATGCGTTCACCATGTGGTGTACAGTTTTCTTATGAAGGTTACATATATAACGGGCGGTTTGGCCACGTTAATTTTTGCGCTTATTTTGTCGGGAGTGCATGAAATTAATTACGAGGCAACGTCGAGAATTTTTATGTTTTCGAATGAACAAGAGAGTGTAACGAAGGAAGCGCCAGTTGGTGAGATGTATCTGACTAGAACTATATAACGTCAACCTTATTTTTAAATAATACCAAATACGTGCCTGGTTTGGAAATTTAAGATTTCCAAATCTGGAAGTGTGTTGCAGTGCCCTTATCCAAATGATATCGGTAATGTTTACATGCGGGGCTTATTGTATGTGAAAGAAACCTCGGAATGGGCGTGACTCTCCAGACATTCTGAAATGGGTTGCTGGATCTGCAGTAGAGCTATCACTTCCTAGCTCTCGGATTAAAGCTGCTTGCAATGGTCACTTGAGGGATTGTTGTAAACAGATTTCTTCCATAATACCATTGCCGGCCAATGAGTGTTAGATTGTACTCACACACACACACAATCTCTGTTCTATTTATGGTGTCAATGTTCCATTAACACCACTCGTACTCTGTCCACGTTGCCTTCCCTAACTACACATGCTGTAAAATGTTGTTTCAGTAAAAAATTGAAAACTTGCAGTTTTAAACTAGCTAACAATCGTCAATTCAGAAATGTCTAGTTGTATGTGAAGCGTGACACAATGTCATAAAACGTTGTGTATTCCTCAGAAAAACCAATTGTTGTTAGGGGATCCTTTTCTAAATGAAGAACCGTTAAACGAGGCATCTTCTATAATGGGGGTAACTTTGATAGTGCCTGGACCTTCACAAACAACTGATTGTGCTGCTCTACAATTTCGTAGTTGGGGTTCCAGGCGAAAAGCAGAGCCCTCAACCGCACTCGCATCACCAAAGATACCACATTATACGGTATTCAAAAATCTCAATCAAAAATAAAATGCGCAGTAACAGTTTCACATTTCACCTGTCAAACACATTCTCTGAACGTTCTATTCCATTTACTGACTACAAGTATTGAAACGCTACATGTGGCTACATCTGCCAAATTTTCCTGTGCAGCAATTCGCTATGTTCCAATCTACTATAACCGATAGAAATTGTTCATGTTTCAGTTTTTTTTTCGCTAACAGAAACGAGCCAATCGTGTCGGTACGGTTTCGAAAGTTGATTGATTTACTTCAATCTACATCGACAGCAGCTTAGTACAATAGCTCGAATGTTGCTCGTCTATACCTATAACCGAGGTTTTTCCACTTTGCAAATATGAGTTATTCTCTTTACTTTCCCCGTTCATCGCACCGGGTTCACCCCGCTGATGTTCATCAATCGATGCATGTGGCTTGGCATGTCGTTTCCAATGTAATGATGGATAAGGATTCTTTGCAGCGCGGTGCCATAAGCAAAATAAGACCAAGAAAGGACAAAGTGTTCGTAGCCTCCCGCGTTATTCCACCCCCTTTTGGGACATTTTTGGGGACTACACTTCGGACGGACGGTTGAAATGGATTGCTTCGCTAAAAGACGATAATATCGGAAACCATTTATCAAAACAGATTTGATTGACGGTGGAGCGACGCGGGTCTTGCGCCACGTGTATTAAAAAGCATGGACTTTTGCAGTAGTATGATTTGAGGTGGTTAAACTTACGAGACATTCATAAAAGTTTAATTTTATTTGACTTTTTTGAAACAAGTGACAATGAATCAGTTTTATTATCTTTATTGCTTGTGTATATTTATATCGATCCATGACGGCAAGTGACATGACAGTTTTCACGGATTCTGAGCTTTGTGTTTGAGGTAGTATTCAGTATATTAATTAGCACTACCATGTGCAAGACTTCGGACATCCTACTGATCTTATATTTCTTAAGCGCAATTCGTGTATAATGTCGTTCTCTCAGTATTCGATCCCACTTTGCATTTTCCGACATTTACAAAGATTATGCGTTAAGTTAAGGGGTGTCCACAAATCGACTTTTCGAATTTCTGAAGGTTTGCTCCTCCAAAATGATCCTATGCTAAATTTTAGCTCAAAGTGATCATATTTTGTGGGGAGACTTTGTTACTGATATCAAATGTGTTAGAAATGCATGAAATTTCACGACCTGGTGTTGTCGCGAAAGATTTTTATTTTGAATCGGCTTACTGGGACAGTCAATTTTCGAGTTGTGTGAGTGAATTAAATTTGACTTGAAAGATTTCTGAGTTATTCATGGCAATAAAGACTGGACTCGGAAAAAATGAGACACACAAAAATATGCGGGACGTACCGACAGAAAACTTGAGGCCGGGGATTTATTTGGTGTCCGCCTTGATATATGTCTCGTCGTCTATGACGAGACAGCCTGGCTTGACCAGCCATTCACGGTACAGCTTCCGTGCACGCGATTTGGCCACCGTGTTTTGCTTGTTAGTCCGGTTATGCGCCTTCTTGACCTTAAAAACACATAGCCCAGCTCGCTTCATTATCTGCTGGACGAACCACTTCGACGAATTGACCTTTTTGGCCACGTCTCGGGTGGAAAGGTTCGGATTATTCTTGAAGTACTGCCTTATCTTCCGCGCCTTCTCTGGGTATTCCGTTTTCGGATTTGGCCGCTTCCAGCACGCCGCTCGATGGTTTTTTGTCTCCTGGAACATCTTCACAATGCAGGACACGGTGGAATAGTGGATTCCAAGCCATTTGCCGATCCATCTGTGCGACTGTTCAGGATTATCGATCACCGGGCCCAAGATTTGCTGGCGTAGCTGTTCTTGTTTCAAATGCATCTTGACAACTGACAGATCACGATAAAATTTTGCACACATTAGATAATACTTTAAACTAGTATTACCGAAAATTTCATGAATTTTTACCCACGCAATAAAAAATTACACCCAAAACAAAGTGTCACAGTTTTTCCGAGTCCAATCTCTAGTATTGAAATACATTCTATATCAACATTGATCACTGCTAGCATATTATATGTGATATTTCATTAGAGTGGCCAAATTTGAGAATTTCTGTTATTTTTAACTTTCACTTTTTTTTTAAACACTATTTAAAAAAAAAACTTTTTTGAGCGTATTAGTAGAGAGTAATTGTTAAGTCAAATGTATACCTACACTGATAGGCAAAATAAAGTGCCCACCTCATCGTTTTTTCAATTTCATCCATTTACTTGGTTCGAATTAAAGTTAACACACTGTATTTTTTTTTATTATCTTATTTTTTATATTTTTTTTAAGTTTCACTTATGGAATACCAAAAAAAAAAAGTTTTACTTAAAGAAAAGAAAAAATTAATTTGTGTTGAAAAAAAAAACAGTGACAAAATAAAGTGCCCACTTCATTTAGGCTACAGAAAACATAAATTAAAGTAAACTAGAAGCATTTCAATAATTGATATGCCCTCCTTTGGCCTTCAGGACCTCCTGCAGGCGCTTTGACATGCTCTCGACCAGGTTTTTTAGGTGCTGTGGATCTAGCTCTTCCCAGGCGCGCTCCAGGGCTTCAAAATAGTTATTTTTATTGGTAACACCAGTTTTGTCAACCCTGGCATCGACAATCGCCCACAAATTCTAGATGGGATTGAGGTCCGGGCTTTGTGGAGGCCATTCCAGCGGTTTGATCCGACAAGACCGGAAGAAAGACTTGGTCTTCTTGGCAGTATTCTTCGGGTCGTTGTCCTGCTGGAATACGAACTTCTCTTCAAGGCCCATCTGGATCAGCGAAACCTCCAGATTTTCTCGCAGGATGTTGATGTAAGAATCTGCCGTCATTATCCCGATTTTCACAATGCTTCCCATTCCACCCCACAAAAAACAACCCCAGACCATCACATTTTCTCCTCCATGCTTCATCGTGCCTTGGATGTGGCGCTCCTGAAGCTCCTCTCCCAATGTGCACCAAACACGAACCCGCCGCTTTCGGTTAAACAGTTTGCTATTCAACCCCTGTGCTACGAGACGGCTACGAACAGTTCGACCGGAAACTGATAACTGAAAGGTTTCCTGGATCTCGCGGACAGTTACTTTCGGGTTCTTCTTGACTTCGCGCATGATCTTGGTGTCCGTTCTCGCATCCGTTTTCCGCTTCCTGCCTCTGCCAGGGCGATCCACCACTGATCCAAACGTTTTAAGCTTCTGAAGAAGTTTGCCAACCGCTGCCTTACTGATACTGTACTTCTTAGCGACAGCCCGGTGCGATTCACCGTTTGGCACATCACGAACGACCAATTTTCGGATACACAAGGGAATTGCTTTCGAAAGCACTGCGTTCTCCATTTTTTTCAATTGAATCCAATGCGATCACGTATACAAATGCACCAGGTTGAGCCGTTTGCTTCAAAACATGTCAAAATATCAAAACATAAACAATCGAGGGGTCTTCCGATGGAAACTTATCGAAAACATCGATTGTTGAAGTGGGCACTTTATTTTGTTACTGTTTTTTTTTTTTCAAAACAAATTGATTTATTTTTTCTTTATGTAAAGCTCCTTATTTTTAGTATTCCATAAGTGAAACTTAAAAAGAATATTAAAAATAAAATAAGAAAAAAACACCAAACTCTGTGTTTATTTTAATTTGAAACAAGTAAATGAGAGAAATTGAAAAAACGAAGAGGTGGGCACTTGATTTTGCCTGTCAGTGTATGTCTCCTAAGCCATTCACAGATTAAAATTCTGAATTCAGCACGTTATATGAAAAATATCGACACATAATTTTGGACCCCTTCTGATAAAGGGTGTCCACGATGAAATTGCCAGACTATGAAATCGCTCTAACTTTTTAACCGTTAGGTAGAATTTAATGAAAATTTAGGTGGATTTAGTTCATGGTGCATTATTTACATCAAAACCTGCTTATTTACATTTACCTGCAAGTTTTAAAGTCCTGTGATCAAAACTCGCGGAAATGGAGTCGAAAGAACAGCTCGTGCGTGATAAAATCTTGCGCATTCATCACGAGAACAAGGATCTCTCGCATCGTTCCATCGCTAAAACGTTGAGAATCGCGAATTCCACGGTGTCGCGAGTGATTAAGCGGTTCGAGGAACGGTTGACCACCGATCGGAAGCCCAGAAGTGAAGGAAAAGATTCCGTACAACACCAAAATCACAACCGCGTAGTTGGGGCCTTCAACCGAAACCGAACGCCTGTTCGGGATGTGGCTAAGAAGCTGCACCTAAGCCGAAGTTTTGTCCAGAAGGCCAAACTAAGGCTGGGCTTCGAACGTTCAAGGTACAAAAGGCCCCTAATCGCGACGAGAAGCAGAACAAGTCCGCCAAAACCCGTGCCAGGAAGTTGTACCTCAACATGCTGACGAAAGTTGAATGCTGCATCATGGACGACGAAACATATGTGAAGGCCGACTTCAAACAGATCCCCGGCAACCTGTTTTTCACGGCCAAGGATAAGTTCAGCGTTCCGGAGCATGTCCGCACTCAGAAGATGTCCAAATTTGCGAAGAAATTCCTGGTTTGGCAAGCCATCTGCACGTGCGGGAAGCGGAGTGCACCTTTCGTGACCCAGGATACGATGAACGGACAGGTGTACATAATAGAGTGCCTCCAAAAGCGGCTGCTTCCTCTCCTGAAGGCCCACAACGTCCCAACAATCTTCTGGCTGGATTTGGCCTCATGCCACTACTCCAAGGACGTGCTGAAGTGGTATGCGGACATTAAGGTCAATTTCGTGCCGAAAATTTTCAACCCTCCTAACACTCCGGAGCTCCGCCCCATCGAGAAGTACTGGGCGATTATGAAGCAGTACCTTCTTAAACGACCTAAGGTAGTGAAGACAGTCGAGGAACTGAAGAAAGTATGGGTTTACATGCAAAAAACAGTTGATTCGCAGGTTGTGCAGAATCTTATGGCCGGGGTTAAGGCCAAGGTGCGGGCATTTGCGTATGGACTGTAAATAAAATACGAGTAAAATGGTAAAATGAAGTTTAATAGTTATTTCTCAATCCCTGAAAATTTGATGGCAATCGGATGAAAACTCGAATTTTGCGAATCAATTTTGTGTGTAGCAATTTCATCATGGACACCCTTTACAGTGATATTATAACTTTCCGATTTTATTGCACTTCTCAGCGTGCAGCTGGAAAATTTCTCCTACCTCCTGGCGTCTTGGGGCCAAAAGGGGGTCAGGCTTCGTCAGTTTTGTAAATTTACATCGAAGTTTGTTCGCTACTGTTGGATTAGTTATGGTGATTCAGGAACCATCGGACAATACTACAGGTTCCAGGAATCACTGCTTTCTGAATGCTGTTCAGTTCTTTTCGCAGCTCCAACTCTTCAAGGTAACGTATAAGGGTACAGGCAAAAATTACGGTCGCTGTGATTATTACCGGAACTATACGGACTTCCTCTAAAAGCCACATCTGCCTAAACTGCTCCGCCAAATCGTGGTATTTCGTAATCTTGGTAGAGACCGTTGAATGGACGTTGCGATCCAGCGGACAGCGACATCAATGAGAGTTACACTCTTCTTCCTTTTGTCGTAGATCACAATGTCAAGGCGATTGGTACGGATAAGGTCATCCGTTAGGATCTCGCGATCCCAGTACAGCATTGTACAACTATTTTCAGAATCGGGTCTGGCAGGTACTTGTAGTAGAGCACGTGGTTCACAAAATTGTGCTTCAGCGCAAGTTGTCGGTGCACAACCTTGGCGACACTTTGTCGACAAGCGTTGTGCATGCGTTTTGAAGACCTCAGTAATATCAGCTGCAGTGAGGTCTTAGAGCTCTGCGAACTTGACAATTACAACAACGTGACGAACTAGCCTCGCTGATCGGTTTCCCCTCTTGTACTACGTTAACAGACCAATTTTAGACCGCAGTATTGTGATTCGGCTCTCCAACTGCCTCATTCATGCGGGTTTTTTTTTTGCGTTGGGGTGCACGCACTCTTCGCCGTTTCCTTGTGGGTACGTCCGTAATTCCAGTGTTCTTACAACAGCCACAGCTTCAAAGTACACTATAAACTGCAGGTTCTCAAGGTTCTCAACGGCTTCCAAGTACTGTGGCGTAATATCTTCGTTGAGAATGCTTACTGTCCTTGTTAGCCGGTAGAACTGCAGTTTTGGTATCCTGTGTCGGGACATGGGGTCTGTCCCTTGGAATTGTGTTGCTGCTTCTTCCATGTTGAAAACTAGTTCGTCGAATAATTTCTGTCGTTGTTGGTCCACTCTTGGTCCTGGAACGGTCTGCTCGTCCGTTGACATGTTTACCGCTGAAATCGACTCACGTCTCTCACTCGCAAGTAATACATCCAGCCCAACAGAGCTCGTTCTAGACGTATCGCTTGATGCATTCACTTCCCTCAACAGCTCCCTTCGCACTTCCAGCATGATGTACTCTACCTCAGCAGGTGTGAGCAAGTTATGTGACATGATTGCTTCTGTCTGGAAAATAATTTGTTCCGGTCAAGCTAATTGGGGCATCGCTTGTTGAACATCTCCAGCATACTAGGTCTACCAGATATATACATTTTCAACCTTGTGCAAACGTAATAGCACCAGTTCACGTACTTGTTCATCTCCGTCGTCCACATGACCCGTTGCCTTTGACGGCCTGCCAAAGTGAGTGAATGACGCCGGTCAGCTGCCGCATGATTAGCAGGTGCAGCATTTCCGTGAAGTTGTCTAATGCTGCCTGTTCGGCTTTGCGCATGATTTACGGGCTGAGCCCGTTGACTGGATGGCGCCTCTTGCACCTCATCTTCCAGCAGCCGCTGGCTGCTCGCTCTGTCCCCCATCCCACGACCAGCTCCAGTAGGGGCTCCCTCCTTGGGCGATCGGATTGGTCTGATTATTCTATTTCACAGCTCCATGTTGGTGACGTTTTGAACGGATATCTAAACGGTGCCTTTTTGCTGGAGGACTAACTAGGTGCCTTTTAAGCCAGAAGGCGTAACGACTAACTGGTTGGTGTAGGCTTGGACATTAACCCTCATAGCAGTGTAACTTGCTTTGACAGTGCTGCTTTCGGATATTTGTGGTTTTTTGGAAGAAACTCAACAGGGTCCATATGACTGCTCAGTCCCCTCCACATCCTAGGCAGCGCCCGCAGGTGTATTCAGTGAATTTCTTCAAAAACTTCTTCTATTTCTGTAGTCACACGATGGCTCTACGATTCTCCTGCCAGATTAGACATCATAGTTCTACGCCAAAGACATACAGTAATAACATGAGGCTAATGGTTGCTGACCTAGTCTCCAAAATACACCGGAGATTCGGCGTATTGAAAAATAGCCAATATGAAACGAATTTCGTAAAGATAAAATTAAACAGTTGAAGAAACGAAGAAAACGTGGGTTAGTATGCAAAAAAAAAATAAGTTCTGTTGTTCTACAAAACCTGGTGATATTTTCAAAAATTCATTGGCTTAGTTTACTCGTTTTAAGTCGTCTCTTACACACTTAGAAAATTTTACAGTATTCGGTATTTTTTTACCGAACTTTCAACAGCTGTACGTTCGGTAATCCGATTTAACGGATTTCGGTAAAATTTGACAAGTTCCGGTAATTGTTTTACCGGAATACTGTAAAATTTCACCGAAATCCAGTCAATCGGATTACCGAACGTTCAGCTGGTGAAAGTTCGTTAAAAAATTACCGAATACTGTAAAATTTTCTAAGTGTGCACGTCTGGAGATGGCTTTGTTCGATTACCGGCCTCTGCGGCTTCTTCATGCAGGAAAGTTTCTCAATTTCAACGATTCAAGGTATGAATATACTCACCACACAATCACATCTATGCAAAATTGGTACTGATTTCGAAAAATCTGAATTAATAATTATGGAAAGTCATGTGAAACCCTCCATTATGGGTATGTAATAAGCTATTTGTTAAAGCCATAAACTTTAAATGCAATGCAAGAAGAAAGTTTCATGAAAATTGGATGAAGGAATGAATTTTTTATTGTTTAATGTGATGCCATTTTATTTTGGACAAACTTTAGCTTGCTAATTTTGTCGTCCATTCTTCTGTAGAACAGAAAATAGGATCACAGTCAATGAGGGGTGGTTCACAGAGCGATCGAGTGATAGATGTGAGATCAGACACCCAAAAGACATGAAATGTTGTGGAACGTTTTATATTCTATACTAAATAAAGTTTGATTTATTTCAATATGTCAATGTGCTTAAAATCAGTCTGACCCTGCAAGCGCTTAAAAGTCTTCCAGGAATCGTGCTAATTTCCAAGGTGTAATGTTTCGAAAATCAACTTATTTAAATATGTTAAGCCGCATCAGAGGCATTGTCACACGCAATAGCGTCAACATCATAAACACATTTAAATACGTGTATACATTGTTATTATTTAATTTAGATAATTACCTCTTGTGTATTCAACAGCTATCACAGCTTGAGAGCTTGCACCCTCTTCCTTTTTGCCCCCGTGACCTGAATTTATGATGCTTTGGCTCCCAATGTCGAGGCTGGTTTTAATTAACTATTCATTTTCCCAGCAAACGAAAAACAAAACTCATTTAACAGTGAAGTCGAGTCAAGTTGCCTATACAATTTTCAACATGCACTCTTTTTTTTCTTTTGAAAAAATACTCTTTTACCAGCTAAGCGGGTTGTTGAAATTCCATTGTTTCGTTTGCTATCATTTTCGGGTTTTTCTTTCGAACGGAATAAAAGCTTCCATTATAAATCGACCCGGGGTTTCCCTTTCTGTTTTAAACGAAAGATAGGCATACAATGTTCAACGAAATATTTGAAAATTCTCACGAAACGATACCGTCGCGACAAAAATGTATCAGGAATGGGAAGCTTCCATGCCGGAGAAGCTGGAGCTGTATGTTGTAGAACATAAATGAATATTTGATCAATTATTAAACGTTATTATGATTTTATTAACCACATTCTGATGAATATTTAATTTCACCGAAGCCACTTTGCCCCCCCATCCAAAGCCGGGGAGTTTTTTCTCCTTCACGCTTCTTTCGTGTATCATCCTGGAACCATGCTTTCATTCTTACCGCTTCAAAGGGTAGGGGGCTACATCGACAGAAGCAACCAGTTTTATCTTTTTGCGATTAAACGAAGAATGCACTAATAATTATAATACAACTATCATACTTTACATCAAAGCCCATCCATACTTCTTTGTGCTAAATGCTGGTTGTGCTAAGTCAGCCGGAAATCAGATCTTAACCCTAGTGAGTTTTTATTCAAGGCGTCCCTTATTGTTTTTCAAGAGCTTCAACCCAGTTCCCCCTTTTACTCTTAGTGTATTTTTTCAGTGCGCTCCAGTAAAATGGGCTTAACAAACGGACGCAAAACCATACTAAAACGAAGGTTTTCACTCATTGCTTTGATACCAAACTGTTCTTCGTAAAAAAAAATTTAAGAAATCTCGGCTACCATGCATACCAAACTAACCTAACCAAGTGAAACGACTCGTTTGGAAGGCGATAACAGAGAACAAGGCGGGATGGAACCGTTTGCGAATGTAAACAAGCCAAAAGCCAGAAAATTTAATCAGCATCCATTTGGCGACTTTAAGGATTCAGGTGGTGCTGGTTTCTTTCAATGTTGGAGGAAAGAAAATTGGAAAGGAATTACCGCTGACCGGGTATGAAGATAGGAAATCTGATTGGAATAGATCCTTTGGTGAATGGTCAAAAGATGAAAAGCGGGCAACATTGCGTAAAAATGTTCAGGATGGGTTGTTTACACATTTGAGATTGGTGATTTCTATGGGGATGGTTTCAAGTCCTGACTCAGCACACGTGTGTTTGTGTTTTCGTATTTACGTGACTTACGTCAACATTGGTGACATTGTTCCTACATATCGAACCCATCAACACGAGGGCTGGAACCAACGGCTTACTGCTAATATCTTCAATCGGCGTATTTCAATGGACTGTAATCGGATGAAATAATAATTCACTGCTTAACGATTTATACTTTAATAAAAAAAAATTAAGGCATATTTATAAACGTTTTCTTTTTTAACTTACATGAAAAAATTAATAAAGAATATTATTCCGAAAGTCGAAGTGACTTTTGTTACTTGGTGAAGTGGAAAACTCACTCACAAATGACGTGATTCACCATTTGACTTGCCCAAAAGAGTCACGTCACTGCGAGTAACTTTTCTCACTTCACCAAGTGTAATAACCCTCAAAGCAGCGATACCAATGTTCCTGATTATTGAGGATTTTCTGACTTTTAAGCCTGCCATCCAGCCAAGCACCATTTTTCCAGATTTTGATTAAAAAAACCCTGATTTTGCCTAATTTTCAGAATTTTTATCATTCCAAATTGATTTTAATCGAAATAAATAAACTGGACTCCCTGCCAAAGCTTTTGCAAGTTGGCTACTCTGGAATAAAATAGATGACGGGGGATAATCTGTCCCAGATGCTTTACTGAAACATGATTGTCCCTCGCTTTTTGAACTGGAATGTATTTGTAGCAAATACCCGATCATGTGGAACAACTTTATCGGGACATTTGTAATTATTTAAGTTGTATCCATAAAAATGCTACACGCGTTGGTTTTCTTTACACGGAGAAACCAAACTACCCAAAATCAAGAGTGGTAGTACTAAAAACTAAGTAGTCTGAAAGGGCTTTACGTTGATAAAAGTACCAATAAAGTGACAGAGCGCTCATTATCCATTAGAGAGTTCGAGGCGGCTTAGATGTTTAGCCTAACACAGAATCCCAATACATATTGCTAATGGAATGTTTTGATGTATCCTAAGATGCACAAATAAATTATACACATTTTCTTTGAGTGTTCAGTTCTTTCTTATTGAATAAAGTGAAAGAAAACTTACCAAATCGCATTTTCGAAGAATATTTTCAAAAACAAAAAACTTTATTTTTGATTACTTTTACTGTCGATTTGTTTTTAACGAACAGTTAATTTCACTAAGCATTGAGTCTTCTCGGAAAACTCTAAATTGGATACTTTGTTGATAACTCAATTATGACTAGTTGTACTTTGCTGTCAAAATGAATGAAAACGACCTAATTTTGGATAGTTTGGTTTCTCCGTGTAGATGGTGTCGTTCATTGAGTGCTAGATCGCTTTTAACCACTCAAGATTCATCCTGAATTGTATTCCCTACAATTTCATGCTTACAGCTTCTTAAAACAATATAGAATAATATTATGAAAGCGGAATGTCTAACAAATTTAAAAAAAAAATAACGAGGTTAAGTTTGAGCGTCGAAATTACCAAAGTGTCGATCATAAAATTATTTGAAGGCACATCCCGAATAGAAAATTACCATTAGCTGTATGATCATTATTATACATTTTCCATTCATGTTGTAATCACCATTATACGTATCATCCGTGTATGATGCTGGTGTAATGTAAGAAACCATTCAGACTTCAAACAACCATAAATAGCGTATTCTATATGATAATGATATCATAAACAAGAAATCAACAGTATATCTCTTGCTCATTCAGTGTATTATATAACGAAGGAAAGATATGAATTATGGTCACGTTAAAAAAAACAGGGAACTGTTTTAATAATACGTAATTTTTAGTTTATTATCACAAAACGTATGACTCATGTTATAATACTGATATAATATGTATTTGTAAGTGAGCGGTTTTATCAGTCTACGTGAAGGGTATGTTGCAATTTAATTAAGTAGATTTTACGTTCTAACTGAATTTTAATCCACTTATGAACAGTATTGTTGACTTTAATATTATACCTTTGATTGTCGATTGATGAAACCTCAAACCAATCATTTAATGTTCTTCTTGCAAGTATTGGATTTAATTAAAAATATATGCCATTGAAATATTTCAAAATCTCTTGAATTTGTCCAACTATTGTGTCCTTATTTTCGATTATAGAAAAATATCAATCATTATGAGCTCTTTTCTTATGTTTTTCATTGGAGTTAGTATGAAATACTGCACTGAACATGAAATGGTTAAAATATCCTTTTTTTTTATTTCCTATGGATCCGAGTGCCATTTTCACGGTTTTTGAGTCCGCTGATCTCTTATTATAGTATTTCTAGTTATCCTTGTTTACTTAAAGTTCCATAAATCAAGGAGTTTTTTTTTGTTGGATTACCTTTGCTTTGATTTGGATTTGCTTTTGCTGGTATTTTTTAATTATATTCTCTCAATTTCTTTACATTATTCACAACGAAAACCTTTTAATAAAACAAATGCCAACATCAAAGGTGTGTTTTTATTTCCTTCAATTGGCTGAGAAAAAAGTAAAAAAGTATTATTCATTATTGTATCATGATTGTAGCAGTTATCATCATGATTGAAACTCTCATATAATATTACTACACTGTAAAGATATCTATTATCTTTTTATATCGTATTTATTATTAAATTATGTTAACGTATATCGTACTGGTTGAAAAAAATATTCTATGATATAACCATAATTGAACGATTTTACCTAAAGTAAAACTGCAGAAAAAATATTATTCATTAATTATTTACTGGGATAATACACCAGATATTTTGTTCGAGAAAAAGTCATTTTTTGTATGGTAACGATACTTAACAACCTATTAGTGTTATGGTAAGATCTTGATTTACCATAACATATTTCATCGATATGATACACTTTATCTTCAGTTTATAATTGTTGGAAGATAACTTGAATAATTATGAAACGATAAATGGTATAATACCTTTAAAAAACTTGTTTATTCGGGATCTTTCTTTTCCGCTTCTGCGAAAGTTCATACCATGTTTGTTGAACCTACGACACTAGTCAGCATCAGTGAAACTATTGTTCTCACTATTAAATTTAAACAAAACGAAAATGAGGAATACATTGGGATAATACACAACGAAAGGAATATTATCGGCCAAGAATTATGTGAAACTGAAAAAGAAGAAGCAAGAACCGTTAAGTTATCACACAAAAAAATTAAATCGAAACACAACTATTCGATGCATAAAACAGAAAGAGATAAAAATATGTTATGTAAGCTTGTTTTTAATAATCACCATTTGTATGAATATCCGTTTTTGACACAGAAAATGACAATCCTGATTATTATTTCATATATTTTTATGTCATTTGAGTTTATAAAAATATGCTTGGCAACGCTGACTGAAAATCTACAATGCTGCCCGCTCTGCTCTTTGCGTGTTTTTGTCCCTGCGTTGTACACGGTAATTCTGAGCTAGTCATTTTTTGACTACATTCTATGCATTTTAATGAACATCCTCCATACGTCAAAAAGTACCTACTTTTTAATCCCAAAAAATGAATACTTTTCAGTTCTTTTCTTATTCCAGTGCGATATAAAAAATGCATAAAAAAAGGCTGTCATCAAAGTGGAAATATCGATTTTTTCTAGTTGACTGGCTTTGCCGGAAAAAAGCGATAATAAAAAAATAGGTTCATGCAAGCCAAACCTTAATCCAATTTCATGGACAGGCTATGAGGCACTGATAAGATTTTGTTTTTTATTTCTTTATTAGAGAGATTTTCAGCCGTTGGCACGAATTCGATCATTTAAATTGATATATATCTACTGATACTATAACCTTTACCCAGAATTGAAAATTTTTGTTCTGATATATTGACAGTTCTTCATTTAAGTTGAGTGTAGGAAACGCGTTGGGTATAATTGTGTTTATCTACCATTGGGCTCAAATTACTTTTACTTTTGGGTAGAATTTGACCAGAAGTAAGTTATTTATACCCAACGTTGGTTTTATACACTTTTTTTCAACAAAATGGTGGCCGTTAGTGTGCGTTGAAAAAGTCGTTGTATTTTGCTTATGCCGGCTCTCCTGGTCGCAGTTTTGATCTGAAACCTTCTAACCCAAAAAAATATCATTAATTACATTGACAGTTAGTAGATGAATTGAAAAAAAGAACAAAAAAATACATTGGAATATTTAGCGTAACTTTTTTGAAAAAATCCACATTTTTTCCGCCATTTTATCATTTTTTCCATATTTAATAATAACATATTACAATAAATTTTAATTCATATAGAAGGTAATACTATACTTACTGAAGGTAATACTATACTATACTGATTTTACACACATCACTAAGGTCGAGAGATGTTTAATTTTGTCTGTTGTAAATATATCTAGTGAATTAGCGGCATACTGCTGAATTGAGCGGAAAATGAAACATTTGATTCCAACCTATTTCAAAAACAGCTACCGATAGAGTGACACGTGAATTTGCTTATTTCACGTTCAGCTTCAAATTAAATCTTATCATAGTTCATGCGGAAGACCTGAAATGACAAGGAAAAACCCACACTGGAAAGGTATGTAGAAGCCAGTGGAAGAACCGCACGCTTGACTGGAAAAGAAACTCATCGACCGAAAATATTCTCGTCTTATATTCCATCTACATCCGGTGAGGGGGCTCCTCGAGAGGAGTGAAAATTTAGATGGTAACGATAAATTGAGTTCCCAGAATGTGAAGCCTCCAGAGCTGCCGGATCTAGCAGCAGACGTTTTGAGAGATATAATTTATTTGTAGCCAAATTTTCCAGAGCTAGCAATCTACATAGCTTTGGTAGTAATTCCATCCTAATGAAATGCCTTTCAAATAGCTTTATCCATGCTATGGCTGTGGTGAGTGCTTCTGCTTTTGTTATATAAAGATCATAGAATCATTAACATTTGCTAGTCAAATGTTGGTGTTTTATCCACATACGTACCAATTGGAACACAAGGTTTGCTCTTGTTGGTTTATTTTTTATGTGTAGATTGAAAAGAACCTTTGAAAGCACGTCTTCATTATTTGGAAGGTCTACACATTTTGCTCAACAGCTCAACAATTCTGTCAAAGAATTGATTAGTGTGGGTTTCAGTTCATAATGCAAAAGAAAAGGCAACTTTTAATGGATGCTCATCTGAAATTTAAGATAAAGCACAATTCCTCTCATGGCATTGAACTCTCGACCACAAACACCGTGAACATTCTTCTAAAATACAGATAGATAGTGGGTGTGCGAGAAATAACCTAAAAGACAAGATCCTGTGGAGTGATGAGACTGTGCATTCTCCATCGTAGAAGGATTTAGTGTAGAACGAACGAATGCCGTGCAGCAATCAGTGAAAGTATAGCGGAATGCCGAGTAGCGGGTACACGAATGATAAATAATTCAAACTTACTGTCAGCCTCCGTCAGTCAATTATCTGGAAAAGGTTCGTTGCGGAGTTTCGAGACGAACACAGAACTGAAATTCCAGCTGCCTTCGTCGAGATCACTTAGTATGGGCAGCGTTGCCAGGTTTCTGAGTAGAAAAAATTGAAAGTTTTAGAAAAAAGTAGATGTACGGCAAATAATGATTCATGGTAGTGGCCTGATATTGTTTTCTAGGAAGACCATGTGAAATAATAATAAAAAATGTACAAAACTCTCCTCCATTGCCACATTAAAAAAGTTTACATACAAATTGTTTTCTTCATTTCTCTTAAACACACACACACAAACAAATCGTAGAGAAATCAGCAAACAAATAACTTGTTTATTTGATAATTGACTACAGGATTTTAATAAAACTATTGTTAAAAACGGATGCGAACGTTTTCGTTTCAGAAACAGGAGGGTTTTAGTGAAGTAGGTTTTTGTTTATTTAAATATGATTAAAATTCAATTTAAATTTGAATTTTCAACTTTTTTTCTCAGAGACCCTAGTTATTAACTAGGGCTCAGGACATTAACATGTCTATATTCCAAGTTCCTAATAACCTCACAGAATACTGCTGAATTGCTGAATCTTAGTTTGCATTATTTACGCGTCTTTTTGCGATGGTTTTAATGTGTTTATCATAGCATGCTGTGCGTTTTACTGTAGTCATTCGTTTGTTTACTTGTTTGCACGGTTTAAATTCTTTGTTTTCAAAACATTGCGCATTGAAAAAGACTTGAAAATTAAAGTTTTGGACACATGGCTACGTGAAAAGGATGTGACTCTGTGACAACTAGCGAAGCGCTTTGAAATTTATCACGCGAGTGTAAAATCCATCAAACCCAAGGTTGAGGAACACTGTTCTTTGGGTTAACTGCCAGGAAGAGGCAGAAAACCCGCGTCTCACAACCATAAACTGGATCAGAAAATAGTAGCTCTCATTCGAAAGAACCTACCAGCGTTGGAATGATTCAACGTATCAAGAAACGGAACAACCTGAAGACCTACAAGAAGCAGAAAATCACCAACAAAGTGCAGAACAGAAGCAACGCGCAGCAACAAGGGCCCGGAAATTATTTTGCAACGACCGGATTTTTGCAGTTTTGCAGCGACTGAATGCATATATTTGGGTCCTCCCTTAGCTCAGGCTACAAAGCAGCACCATGCTGGAGGTGGCTGGGATCGATTCACGGTCTGGTCTAGGATTGTTTTGTTAAAAATTCCGATTTAAAAAAAAATTCCGACCCCCTGGACATAGGGTATGATTGAACTTGCCACGCAATAATACTTACGCAAAAATTGTGCCTGGCATCGAAAGCTCTTAATTAATAACTATGGAAGTGCATTTAGAACTCAATTTAGAGCAATCATTAAGGGGGAATGTACAGTTAGAACAAAAAAAACTCATTTTTGAAAAAAAAAATCCAAGGGGAACTTTTTACTCAAATCAATCGAAACTTTTTTAAAATTACTAGTGTATCCATGAAGCATACAAAAAAAAATTCAAATTGTTTTCAACAAAACGGCGGCCGATGAAGTGCGTTGCAAAAGTCGTTGTATTTTGCTTGTGCTGGCTCTCCTGGTCGCAGGTTTGATCTGAAACCTGCTAATTCAAAAAAATTGCATTAATTTATTTTATAGTTAGTAGATGAATTGAAAAACTGCACTTTTTGCGTATAATTTTTAAAATTCCCATTTGTCCGCCATTTTATCACATTTTTCCGTATTTAATAATAAAATATTACAATATTTTTTGACTCATATAAAACGTAGTACTAGAATAAAGAATTCCTTCAAATTTCAGCTTAATCGAATAATAAGTTTTTGAGTTATCACCGGCATAAACTCCGAAAATGCTGTTTTGAGAAAAAAAAAAAAACGCGTTGAAAATAGATCTTCTCGGTCAAGCGTCTCTTTATACTTGCTGCGCGCGTAAAGAGCGTCTTCGAAAAACGATGAAAAGAAACACTTGGAGTTCGAGTTTCGAAAAAAGTGTTTCAGGAGCGTATTCAACGGGAAATTTACTAACTTTTTATGCAAAAAATGTTTTTTTTTATCATTCTAACTTTATATCCCCTCTTAAGCTAATTTCGAAAGCAATAAGCTGAAACGCTGAGAAAGAAAAAAAAGAAGAAGATGATGAAGGATCCATGTATTTTTATGAACGCGAACCCTATGTTAAAGAGGACTCAGAAACCCTCCCAGGTCCATGCAGACGGGTCGATTCAAGTGGGGAAGTTTGGTTGAAAAGTGCTGGTATGGCAAGCAATAAGTTCCTGCCGGAACAATCGATTGATCTGAGCGTCTGCAAAAGAGATTGCTGCCTTCATATCAGAAGCAAAGTATCCCTCTACTGTTTTGGCCGGATTAAACGTCAGCGCATTACACCAAAATTACTCTCATTTAGCTCACAGAAAAGGGTATAGATTTGGTTGATAGTCCAAAAAGACTGGTAAAGCAACTGAGAACATGCAGGAGTACAAATAATTTGGGCTAAGCCGTCCAGAAAATGTTTTCGTGAAAGAATAATATTATAATAATAAGAATAATATCCGGTCTTCACAATGTACAAATTCACTCCCGTACAATACAGAATCATCTATTTGTTTGAATATGGATACGTACACTAAGTTTTCGCCAGAACAACAGCCGATGCTTCGGCATTTAGTTACTGAGACCCGTCGAATAAATTACCGAATTCAGCTAACAAATGAAAACTTTGCCGAAAATCAGCTAACAAACGAAAATTTTACAGAAATATCAGCAGAAGTGACTGCCGAGTTGATCGGCTGTTGGAAATTTTGCCGAAGTAAATTGAGTGTGTATGGAAAATGTGGATAACCTATTTTCGATACAGTCTTTACACGTAAAAAAAACCTTTGAAGTATTTTAGTAAGAATTAAAAACTGCTTCAATTGTTTATTTGTTAACAACAGAGAAAAAAATTGTTTATTTTTTTTAATTTCCACTTATTTACCAGTTATTCACTATAAAATAGTTGATATTTTTGACAACTTTAGACAGTTCTAAAAAACAGATACTTTAAAAAGGTCGCCGAAAATTCATTTTTAGTCGGAATTCTTCAGAAATAACTTTCAAGGAACAAACTGCAACATTATTTTAAGGTTTTTACTTGAGTGGTTTATTGAATCACTATGACCGAATTCCCGCAATACGCCCTTGACACCACTCTTGAAGTTTTGGGCAATTGTGGGGCCGTCTTATTTTGATACTTTTACCAACGGTTACATCTAAGCCAGCTCGTTCTCGAATATTTCACGTGTTAAGTGAAGTTTGGCCTCCATGACGGCCTGAAACATCTCGATCGGACGAAGTTCCGGTGAGATCAGTTGAAATCTTTTGGTCTAAAAACATCATTGTTATCTCCAACCATCATTGTTACCAGCCCAACATCGGAGGCACGTCGTGTCAGGATGCCAAATCCGGCCAAAATAGCGTCTCGCCTCCGTGAGATCCCAGAAAGCAAAGGCTTCTAGAGGCATTCGTCTCGGTAGATTTGACCATTCCTGGTACCCATCGTTATGTATGGTTGGCTCATCTGTCCACATCCAGAAAAGGTCTGCCAAACCAAGAACTTTTTAGTGAATTTGTTCACCTTCTTCTTCCTTATCTCCTCCAGAAATTCCAACGTAAAACTTCTATCTCTGAAATTGGTTTGGTGTCCGCCTTGATGCAAGCCTCGTCGTCCACAACGACGCACCTCGGTTTCATCAGTCATTCTTTATACCGTTTTCTTGCGTAGCTTTTGGCTTCCGTGTTTTGTTTGTCGTTCCGGTTTGTTGGCTTCCTGACCTTATATACGTGAAGGCCGGCACGCAATTTCATCGTTTTTATTTTGCTAACTAGATGGAAATCTCCGCCTTCTTCGCCACATCACTGATCAACAAGTTTGGTCGACACTTGAACAGATTCAACACCTTCTTTGCATTCACCGGATCAGTTGTGCTCGGTTTCAGTTGTCCGCATCAGTTGTCCTGATTTTTTTTCCTCTGTTCGGGACATAAACCACTGCGACCAGTAATTTGATCTATTGTAGTATATCCCGTATCGTTTGTTTAGTGCATGTCGAGTTACTTCATCACTATTGAGAAATGATGAAGTATTCGGTGTTGTTACAGTTGTCATTGTTTGTTTGTTGGCAATGAATCAGGTTTAATTGAAAGTTTCCGCTGTTGAAACCCTTTGTGAGCGATAGCACTCTTCAAAAGCGCGCCCCTTTATCAGTCAAAACCGAATTCATTGCAACAAAACAAACAATAACTCCGATACTGACCATGTATCAGAACCCTAGTCCCAACCAATTCAAACTATAGAACATCAAATAGAAAATGAGAATTCACATAAATGAAGACTATCCATGTTTTCTTTATTGCAAGCTCATCCTCGGTGGCGCAATCCGAGTATTTTCACGTTTCAAAGACATAAAATGTTATTATACGTTCCTTTGACTACAAAAACAAATATGTTCCCTAGTTTGAATTGATTAGGACTAGGGTTCGGTGGTAGATTTGATACCCCGTAACGCACCACGAAAAGTGTGATCTAGCAGCGTTACGGGTTGTCCTGAAACTGCCTGACCGCACTGGGTCGTTTGGCTTTTATTGAATGACTTCAACACCTGTGACAACCATTGCATGATGAAATCCCAGGTGATTTCCTCTTGTTCCGATGGCATCTCGATAACCATTTGACAAATAAAATTTTGTCAACGTAAGCATTACACTCTTAGCTAAATTCAGTCAAAATTTTATAAGTTTGTACGAACACGCTCAAAAATTACAAGCTGATAATTATTTTAACTTTTACATGTCTTAACATGTGATTTCTTACTAAGGCTTGCTTCATTTAGAATTGGAACAAACTTTTGCTCATATTGTGGCGCTCCTGGTGGACGGATTTGGAAGTTCTTGGCGCCCACGTGTCGGAAATTTTGTCAGCTTCACGTATGTATTTTTGACATTCCGCAAATCGACTGTACTTTGTAAACAATTAACATGGAAGCCGAAAGAAGGGAAAAAATTGTGCACAGTTATTTGGAAAATCCATTGTGGTCTGCATCTAGGCTAGCTAAACAGCTGAAATTGCCCAGAAATACCGTATGGCGCGTTATCAAACGGTATAAGGAAACATTTACGACGATTCGGAAGCCTCAAACCAATCGTCGGAGTGGAACTGTCGACCGGAAACTGCGTGGTAAGATTTTGAAGACGATTAAGAGGAATCCCAATCTGTCGGACCGTGATTGGGCCAGAAAATTCGGTGCTGCCCATAGTACCGTGAGGAGAACTCGACTCCGGGAAGGAATCAAGTCGTATCGAGCTAGCAAACAGCCAAATCGAACCATAAAACAGAATAGTGTGGCCAAAATCCGTGCTCGGAAGCTATACGACCAGGTGTTTACCAAGTTCGATGGGTGTCTTCTGATGGACGATGAAACCTATGTCAAGGCTGACTTCGGACAAATCCCAGGTCAAAAATTTTACTTGGCAACGGCTCGGGGGGATGTTCCAGCCAAATTTAAATTTGTTTTTGCTGACAAGTTTGCACGAAAATTCATGATTTGGCAGGGCATTTGCAGCTGTGGCAAAAAAACGAAAGTTTTCGTTACAAATAAGACAATGACGTCGGAACCATACCAAAAAGAGAGTCTCCAAAACAAATTTTGCCGTTCATTCGATCCCATGACCATCCCGTAATGTTTTGGCCAGATTTGGCAAGCTGTCATTACAGCAAAGTCGTTCAAGAATGGTATGCAGAGAAGGGGGTCCAGGTTGTTCCGAAAAACCTTAACCCACCCAACTGCCCCCAGTTCCGCCCTATTGAGAAATACTGGGCAATCATGAAGAGGAGATTTAAGGCAAAGAGAAAGATTGTCAAAGACATCAATCAGATGAAGACCTGGTGGAATAAGATAGCTAAAACGATGGACGAAGAAGGTGTGCGCCGCCTAATGAGCCGTGTTACAGGAAAAATTCGAGAATTCCTTCGAAACCGTGACGAATAATTTTATCCGTAATTTTTCTTAAAAGTATGAAAAAAACGCTAAATTTGTATAAAAAAAGATCTTGAATTCAATAATAAATAACTGTAATACAGGCAATTGTTTTTGTTCCAATTCAATCTGAAGCAAGCTTTATTTTGAGACTCTGTTATACAAACTTGAATTTACTTGAATGTTGATGGATATCCAATAAAACAGTTTGTAGAAAACACACGCCAGAGTAACGGATTTTTTTTAAGAAACCTTACAGACACGCTCATTTATCATCGGAGGTAGTTTAGTTAGTTAGTGAGAGTTCCTTTGAAACACATCTTTATTCAATTTAATCTAAATTATTGATTGTACTCGAAAGAAAGTCAACACTTTCTTTTTAACATAATTTTTAATTGAATAGGTTGAGAGAATATTAAGTAAAATTAGTTAAGAGTGTAATGTTGACATGCGCAGAATTTCTTCAAATGTCAAGTGGCTATCCATGAAAAAAGTGCTTCAAAAAAAAAATTCATGGGCGCGGTCGTTGAAAATCCAGGCCAGTCCCACAGGTGGATCGCGAAATAGTTGGGAACCAACAATGCGACCGTGTCCCATGTGGTCAAATCGTTCAAGAAGACCCAGACGACCCAGCGATAAGCTGACAGTGGAAGGAAAGCAAAGCCGACCACCTCTGGAAACGCAAAGAAGGTGAGGGATTACTTCAAGCGCAATCCGAACCATTTGATTCGGGACGTGGCCAAGAAGGTCAACTCTTTCGTCTGATTCGCCGGAATTCATGCCTTCTAGGTAAGGAAGGCGCCTAACCGAACCAATAAACAGAATACGGTGGCCAAATTCCGCGCCATGAAGCTGTACCGCGAGTGGTTGGTGCAGTCGTAATGTATCATAATGGACGACGAGGCGTACATTAAAGCGGACGCCAAGCAGATCCCCGCCCTGGAGTTTTTTCGTCGGAAAAGTTCTGAAAAAAAAAGGTTAACAAATTTGCTAAGAATTATTTGGTGTAGCAAGCGATCTGTGGGTGCGGCATTCAACAAGCTGTACATAACAACCATCATCAACTGCCAAACATATAAAGAAGAACGCCTTCAGAACAGCCTACTGCCCTTTCTCCGGTCCCACAAAGGTGACACTCTATTTTGGCCGGATCTGTCATCGTGTCATGACGCTAATCCAGTGATGGAGTGGTATGAAGCTAACGATTTTGTTTTTATCCCAAAGGAGGCAAATCCACCAAACTCGCCAGAACTTCGCCCCATAGAAAAAAAATCAGGGCGATTATGAAGGACAAGCTCTGGAAAACAGGGAGTGTCTTCAAAAACGATAAGGATGTGAAGAAAGAGTGTATGAAAGTGTGTAAGAAAGATGGCGCAAGTATTGCACAGGACTTGATGAGTAGCGCAAAGTCCAAGGTGCGAGCATTTTGCCTAGGAGAGGAATTTGAATAAACCAACTTTGCAAAAACAGAGTTAATATTTTCGTTTTTATTTCCTGAGCTCAAAAATATTCGTCATAAAATTAGTTTTTGATGATCATTTTCGTTGTTTTTTTTTTCGAGTTCTATCTTTAAGTGCTGGTCAGTCGTGTACACCTCCTCATAAATCAAATCGTTCATTAGGTTAAATGATATCTTCAGCAATAATTACTACAGCTATCTAAGCCCCCTTGCAAACTATAGCTGAATTTTGATCTTCAATTCTTTGGACTCTTCAATTTCTCTCTCTCTCTCTCTCTTTCTCTCTGGATATAATCTTAGTAGTTTTCTTTTCATTCTGTTGTTCCTCGGCATTGGACTTATGGGTTCGCCCATCGTGCCGAAATAGTTCAATTTATAAGTGATCTCAATTTTATCGATTTTACGTAACATATGCTTCGGCTCGATGTGTCTTCAATACGAATAAATTTCTTATTTTCCTGATTGCTAGAAAATTTCTGCTGTGGACAAAAAACTCAAGTTTTCAGATGAGTCTATGAACTCAAAGCTTAACCAGGCAGAGTAAGTTTTGGTTTTGGTCAGTATTTCCTGGGTGCTACTACAGTAGACTTACTTCAAATTTACCGTGACAACAGCGTGGATTTCATTTAAACAGACCTCAACCCAACTATTTGTTTTCAATTCCGACCAATCGAGAAATATTGGACAATTGTTAAGCGGAAGCTGAAAAAGGCTAGAAAAGTGACTCGGGATACAGTAGAGAGGAAGAGATGGTGGAAAAAATGGCCGCTTAAGTTGACGAATAATTCCCGTCAATTTGATGTTGAATAAATCTTAACACTGAACAGTTTGTTAAACGAAATCGTGGTGTCATAATTATTGGTTTCTGTTCAAGTTCAAAAATTATATTCATTTGGATTGATTCTAAATTCATAAATATTTGCTGTCTTCCAAAATACAATGCTTTATCATGTATCAGTTTAAGTTTTGTAATTGATGCGCAAATAAAGAAATCAGCTTGAACAAGCTAGCATCACTGTCAGAGTTCTCTCCTGTATTCCAAATGCCAGAAAAAGAGCGTATCGTGACGGTTTGTTGTTATTTTTATCCTTAAATCATCTCGTTTGCCACCGTTCACTTCTATTTCCAAATATTCGCAACAGTATTGTTGTCGGAAATCAGGACTCCTCTGGGACTTTTTTTCACCTAGGTAATGGATCTTTCACTTCACGTGTCTGTCCTTCGTGCGACAGAACTCTGACCCAATGTATAATGTATGAAGTTTCACCCCTCCAGCTGGGACCGCCTTCTTCATCCCGCGTGTGTCCTTGTGCTGTAGTGGGTAAGTGAGGAGTTGGGTCGGAGGGTAAAAGTCACAAATTCACGACCGAAACTCGGAACTAGTTGATGGAATCACAACCCACTTTGGTTGATGCTGTTTCGAGTCAATCCGATTTCGGCTGAGCCCAGGTGGGTTTTAAATTTTCAACTTTCACGGGCCAGCTTGTCGATGGCTACCATTTTTGGAAGAGCAAACGAAACCATACGAGACGCGCTTTTAAATTCCATTAAATATTAAAAATCAATACTTCCGGCCATGTAGATGGAATCAAATGCACGGTCGGTTCAATGTATGTGACGGGAAAAATCCTGCATGGAATTGATTTTGTAATGATTTATTAATTTAGTGATAAACTTGCACACCTCCTAGCATCCCATACTTTAATGGTCTAACGTTATTATTTTTGCGCACACTGGAGACGATCGATACACTATTTCTTTATGGCCACTACACATGGTTAAACGCGTTTGACATACCATAAGTTCGTCTAAGCCGTGACCGTGTGGGATGCAGTCTGAGGAACCGATTGACAGTTCATTGAATCGATTTTCCGGTTGACGAATCGGTTGGCAAAAACCAAACCCATTTTGATTTGACTCAAACCGTTGGTGCACAGAAATAAGGCGTTCGCGAAAATGAAAACAAACCGTGACTAGTTCACATTTTCCCCCCTTGTCACGTTTTTTATGGACCTTTAATTTTTTTTTGTATGGATTGTCACGTTTGTGTCTGGCCATTTTGATTTAAATACATCCAAGACAATGTTCAAAAATAGTATTAGTCAATAACATATGAATCGGATGGATCGGATTAGTCAATAATATATGGATCGGAGACAAATAAATAAATAAATAAATCAATTAATTAATTAATCAATTAATTAATCAATAAATAAATAAATAAATTAATTAATTAATTAATGCATAAAACAAAAAGGAAATATTTAAAAAAATTTAATAAAAAATAAGTGTATAAATAAATAAAACAATAAAAAAATTAACAAATAATTTTGCAGAAGCCATGACAACAACATTCAAACAACTACGCTCGATGGTTTCTTCGTATTGCTAGATCCACCCCACAGTAAAGAAGTAAGGCGTAACCAAACGAATATTTTCAACATCCACTTACTGTAAGCTGTAGCTGAAGGGTTCTTAACATATATAAAACACCAAACAACAATAATTTAATTAAATCTGCATTTATGTTGGATAACATACTCGATTGGAAATGTTTTATAATATTCTGAAACATTCCATTAACATTGTTAACAACCAAGAAACAACCATTCAGCTTTCGAAAATTTGATTAAAGTTTTTTGAAAGCCACTAGAAATCAATTTTGTGCTATTAAGGCACCAAGATGTGCCAAAAGGAAGTAAAGCAGGATTTTGTGTACCGAACCATTCGAAGGTACCGTGACATCTGCTCGTTGGATGACCGGAAGAGATCCGGTCGTTCTCGTACGGTGCGGACTGCACGAGTTGTTACAGTGCACTATGGTCCATTATTGGACAAACATTTTTGCATAGATCTTGTAGATGGAAGTATGTACTTTCAGTTCACGTACTCTGTGTTTGCAAATATTTGCAAATAAAGGAATAAGATATCTTGCAAAAACGTATATTTTTTTACACTTCAACTCCTACAATTTTTTTATTAAATTAACAGCAAATATCTTGTATTTTCAAAATGTGCGTCATTTAATAACCTAAAAGTCATCTCTGCAGAGTTTTCAAATTCCAATTTAAATAAAACAGTTACGGCAGAAAAACGGTTGTTTTTAAGTCCCACCCTAAGGAATGTTATAAAACGGTTAATAAACGATACGTAGATAAGATAGAATTAAAATGTCTTTCAATTCTATCTAAAGTTTCATTAAATAAAAATATCTACAATTCTGTTGAAGCAAAAGATCCTCTAAATCTAAGAATAAAAAGTTTAGATAGATCTTATTTTAATAATTAAATCTCCTGAAGACATCATCTGTCTAAAATTAATGGTTTTCGAGTTATCGATTTTTGTCACGAAATTTGTCCATTCGTACCATAGTGCAGTGGTCAAGGAACGGATTAGACGATAATCGCAGCGCTCTGTACGTAAAATGGCTGAAAAATGATCTCGGATTACAAACTTTCAAAAAACGTAAGGTTCACGGAGTTTCGGAACCTTCCAACCAGAAACGACTCGAAAGAGCAAGTCTTCTTTTGTCGCGACACGGTTGGAAAGAATTTATCATTTCCGACGAAAAAGATACTGATGCGCACATGGGAGAGGAACTCTCCTCGTAAACAGAGTGCACACAATAGATCGCTAGAATAACTATACAAGCCACAGTGGTACATGAGCGTCTTCCAACCGGACATTTTTGCCTGTTGAAGTGGCGGACTTAGTCCATGCTCCTTCAACCTACCCCGCAGTGGGATGTTAGGCAAAAATGTCCTTGGTTCGAGTTCCACTGTACACATGCCCTTTTCGCTCAATTTTCCTAAAAAACATCTGTTACATTTCCAATCCTGCCGCACACTAGCGGAACTATCAAAAACTTTCTCTTCATATCTTTCATTCTAGCCAAAAACATTGTTGTTCACTCTTGGTGCCTCATGGTGATGAGCGAACATCTCCTTCTACATCATAATCGTTACTCCTCGCACGGAGAATATATAACATAACAATTAATGTATATAGGATGTGTTGGTAGACAAAATAGCTTTAAATGTAGTTTTATCAACAAAGCCGGGAGGAGTGCTATACGGCTGGAATAAAATTATTGTTACTTGGGAATATCTTCATCGTTATGGTCGTCCATAATGATGGTGACGCCCGACTAAAAAGTGCTCTTCCACGTGTTGAGCTTTTTGGGCAACCTCCTGGTACTGACGCCTGGTTTTTGTTGGTGGCATCTTACAATTTCATCCGTTTGGAGGCGCTTTTCCACTCCATCGGCCCGGTTTTTCGTTGTTGGCCATTGGCCTTTCAGCGTTGAACCGTGCGATCGTAGTATGAATCTTGGATTTCTTCTCTCTCGCGACCTCCGATTTTGGATGCTGTGCAAGCATCCGAAAGACGCACTCTCGGATAAAATTCTGTTCCGTGACCTTCATCTTAAACAAACGAAAACACACTGAGCACTCACGCTCACAAAGAGAAAAACAAAAACACATACATCAGAATGTTTCTCTCTAGCACGTGATTTTAGTCCCATGACTTATGACTCACCCGTTATATATAGGGATGGACGTTTGCTTCATTCGCTCAGCTGTCTTCGAGCTGACAGGAAGGTGAGGAGTCAACGTTAGACTGGCAGCCTGCAGAAAACCTATGGCCTTACAGTTAATGATCAGGCAGCTGATGGCAAGGCAAACAGTAAAATGAAACACTCTGCTTCCTAAGAAGCTATTGAAGGCTTGAATTTGGTCGCTGACATGGTTTTTCTCTGACATCAATTGGCACCCAGCTGTGAGAAGGCGCAGCGACAAAGCGTTGAGTAAACTGCTGTCCTGTGTGAGCCAGTCGACAACCAGCAGTCTAACAACTGGAGTCAGCCGGTGATTTGAAGTAACGAGTTGTTAAAATAGGTTGCGGACCATGGTCACCTTTTAAAATCCGTCCTTTTCAGGTGACCATCCAGATAGAGCGTTCATTTGTTTGGAATCTCCCTAACTTAAGCTTGAATCTCAATATTTGTTCAATGTTATGCCAACTTGGACAAACCATGCAGCAAATATCACTGGAGCAATCAAACGACGCTGATGCTCTTAAGCTCCTACTTAATAGATAAATCAAAATGAACCGAAATGCCGAGGTCTGGTAGACCTGTGCGCCGATCCATTTTGAATCGGCGGCGGCGTGTATGGTAATTTTAAACGGCGGCGGCGGCGCAGCCGGCGTCACGCCACGGTCGTCCTTGGCGGCAGCGGCGGTGGCGTAGATCGGCGCGGGCATAAATTATCCCCTCAACATTTCCTTATGCTTATCCCTTTTAACTGTTCGACTTTCTCGTTCACTGTTAAGACTATAGGATCATTCTAACTCTTATATTTTGATAAAAGGCCCGAATATCCATAGTATTATATGGCTCAGGTCGACGAATTGACGTGTTTATTTATGTATCTGTATGTGTGTGCACATAGATATGACACTTAATATTATAGAAATTGATCACGACAAGTCGACGGGGAATTCGTCTTATGTCTTAATTACTAAAATTAACCAGTTTCAAAAGCGTAAATATAAGTAATAACCAAATAGAATAAAATTGTCACTATTATGCAAATAGGTTTTTGGGTTTTATTCTTTGCTTTAAAAGTATTTATGTTATTATATCTGTGTTTTCAGCGTTCATAGTTCATTTGCCAAGAGACGCTAAGCACGGGGATTCTATTTTTAATGATTTAACGAATGATGATATTTTCAAAACATAATATTTTAATGAAGACTTATTACAACAGTAAAGTTGATTACAGAGTTCTGATCAGATATTTTATTAATTGTGTACCCAGATTTTAATGAAAATTCTATACATCGAAAAAATTGAAAAGCAACAAATCAAAAACAAAACCTAAAAATCCAAAAATCCAAATATCTAAAAATCAAAAAGATCTAAAAATCTAAAACTCTAAAAATCTAAAAAATCTAAAAATCTAAAAATCTAAAAATCTAAAAATCTAAAAATCTAAAAATCTAAAAATCTAAAAATCTAAAAATCTAAAAATCTAAAAATCTAAAAATCTAAAAATCTAAAAATCTAAAAATCTAAAAATCTAAAAATCTAAAAATCTAAGAATCTAAAAATCTTAGGATCTAAAAATTTAACAATCTAAAAATCTAAAAATCTAAAAATCTAAAAATCTAAAAATCTAAAAATCTAAAAATCTAAATATCTAAAAATCTAAAAATCTAAAAATCTAAAAGTCTAAGAATTTAAGAATCTAAAAATCTAAAAATCTAAGAATCTTAAAATCTAAATATCTAAAAATCTAAAAATCTTAAAATCTAAAAATCTAAAAATCTAAAAATCTAAAAATCTAAATATCTAAAAAATCTTAAAATCTAAAAATATTAAAATCTAAATATCAAGAAAATATCTAAAAATCTTAAATCTAAATATCTAAAAACCTAAATATCTAAAAATCTTAAAATCTAAATATCTAAAAATCTAAAAATCTAAAAATCTGAACGCTAAAAATCTAAAAATTTAACAATCTAAAAATCTAAAAATTGAAAAGTCTTAATATTGAAAATTTAAAAATCAAAAAATTTAAAAATTGAAAAATCTTAATCTCTTTAGAGACGCCATCTCCTCTATCTAAAAATTTGAAAATAAAAATAAACAAATATCTGAAAAATTTAAGATTAAACAATGTAAAAGTCTCAATGTATCAAACCCTAAAAAAATATCTCAAAAAAATCTAAATTGCTTTTTAATTTATGTACTAAAAGCTTGATCAAAAATAGTAAATTATAAAAAATTTATATTAAGAGCAGTGAATGATCGAACTATCAATATTTCTACAACATTAGTATTATCACGTTTAACACAGAATCCACTGTGCACAGATTTACCGGTTAATTCAGTGGTTAACCACTAGGGGTGAGACAGCTCTACTTTGCTTTGTTGCTTTGATGCACTGGGTAACTCGCGAGTAACTCCATACAGCTTAAAATTGAATAAATATTTATCGATTCTTATCAGTTGCCAGGGTTTCAAAAGTTTGACTTCCAATTTGTTTGGAAAAAAATAGTGGACACTCCAAAAATGGCAATAGAAGATGGAACAGCGAGCTCTATTCCATGACTATGAGGATTCTATTTACATATTTAATATGCGATACGTGATACGGATGGCTTAACTGAAGCTTAACTGAATTTCAGTTTTGAATAGTAAATTTACCAAATGGTTATTTGGTAAACATCGATTCTAAGAAGCTTGACGGTTTAGTCGGAATAAAACGTGCTGAACTTGTTTGTCTCTTTTTCTGCTATGCTGTAATATCAAAAAGCAGGTCAAACTTAAACCGGTGGGCTTATCCAAAGTATGATTTAATTTGAGCCATGGAAATAACTTCTCGAAAAAATAAAGGTCAACACTAATCGTTGTAAAAATGATAATAAATTATACGAACCGATACCTAATTTTAGCGAATACATGTTGTTTTCTAAACCAGACTTAAATAAAAAAAAAATTAAACACATTGAAAATTGTGCACACAAGAGAGCTCATGTAGTAGCAAGTGGTCTGTATGACAGCTGCTGTGAAAAAAAGAGAGAAAACAAGAAAACAATGCTCGCTTGCTGATCAACATGAGTAACTCGAGGTACCTCAAAAGCAACTCTGAAACTGATTGTGTTAAGGCGCTGTCTTGCCCCTTGGATAGCCAAGTTATTTTGGTCGAGATTTGTCACGCACAAATAAAAACAATGTTTTCACAACGATGGAAATTCTTAGGAAAAATCAACAAATTCATTATAAATAAAATTTAATTGCCGAACGTTAACGACTTTTCGATTGCATGATAGTTCTCAATATCTCGACTTTCTGCTAATTAAGAACAGCCTTTTGTTATGCTAAGATTAGACATACATTGCAAAATACTTTGCCAGGAAGCAGATGATGAGTAAAACCATTTTTGACATATTTCTCGACATTTAAGGTGACATTTTATTATTATTAAATGCAAACTCACACGCGAAACTGCTGAGAATCGAAACACGAAAATGTACACTGCAGTTGCTAGAACGAAACGACAAAGCTGCCCACGTTCACCCTCTGGATGGCACATCGCATCGAGATGTCAGTGTTATAAAAGCAGATTTCTAAAAGGGCTAATGAACATTACTGACGGGATGCATACACAGTAAAAAATTTCACCGGCGCGCCTCAAATTGCCCGGCGGCGCGGGCAAAAAAAATGCAGCGGCGCGCCGGTCGAAAATAGTGGCGGCAGCGGCGCCATCAAATCGTCCGCGGCGGCGGCGTGGCGCGGCGACGCACAGATCTAGGCCTGAGAAGCAAATACGATTGGGAATACTCAGCGGAGGCTGACATCCTGAGTTATATGTACAAATGGTACAAAGTCATGAAACGAGTTCGAGGATTAAACTCAAAAAGTTTCTCAACGTTTTCAGTCACCTATGGGCTCATAACTGCCCACCTAGTGAGGAATCGGATAGACCATTCTAAAAAAGATCTGAAAATGCAACTGGCTTTAATATGACCATACAATTATATAAAATCACATTGAAATCTTATTGTTCGCGAATCAGATAAATGAAAAATGCATGTTATCATAATAATAGATCTACTATCCACTCTATATGCTAAGATTTTCAGGAGTTGTGAAACAATACAATCAATAGCTATTGACTAAAACTTGTTTTGAAAAATGTGTCGATGTCTCAGTTTACATTTGATTCTATTGTGGAAACAATAACTCCTACTATCACATAATCGTTGTGAAAAATGTTGTTAATTGTACATACAATAGATTCTATTGTTTGTATTGTGACCAAACAATAGGTTCTATGATATGTACAGATCATAACATTTTTTTTTTTAATTGTAAATCTATGAGAATTCTTATTTCGGGTAGCCATCACTTCAAAACTCATCGTATGAGTCGAGTGCATGCAACCTACTGCAATACGAAGACACCAATACTGAATATGTTGCAGTAGTTTGATGACGTGTGACCAAGCAGACGACTGAAAACAAAAATTACCGTTTTCTGAAACCAACAAAATCGTTATCCGGTACCTTGTGAATGTTGTCCTGTGAATGGGCTCCCCAGCAGGTTCCGGTAATTGTGCAAAGAAAAGTCGACCCTTTGCTGGACTTTTCGCTTCAGATACTCAACGTGAGATGTGAGACAAAAAGCATAGCATTTGTTATGCAAAAAAAAAAATAGCGGAAATAGTCTCTTTCCATATCAAAAAATTGAATTGTATGCATTGAGGCTTGAATATTGTTTCGCCAATCAAACCTTATTTGTATTCGACATGGTTCTTTTTGGAAAAAACGTTGAAATATCAGAAATTTTCTTTATCTCGAAAATTTCCGACTTGGATCATCATTTATCCGGTAAATTATTCATACCGTGTGATTCAGCTCTCTTCACAACACAGCAAAAAAAAACAATCTGCTTTAATGTTATGAAGGCATGCCCGAATCATTCCTCATTTCCTAATTTATCCTCTAAAATGAACCTGTAATGACTCTCTGCACAGCGATAACGATGACGGTTTTTTTTCGGGAGCTCTACTCATCTTGTCTCACCTAAGTAAAAAATCCCCATAAAATCCCATCATTTGGCTATCCAACCATCACACTTTGGCTTCATCGTGATCTATAGCCAGCAGCATAATTCGTAATACCTCCATCTTCCGCTTTGCCTTCCCAGAAGCTTACCAGAGTTTGCTGCTACTCAAGTACGGAAACGGTATTTGCATAAAAACTGTTTGCACACAACCGGAGACAGGAGCCAGAGGAAGGACTGGAAGGATTTCGTAGAGCATTGACTAACTCGGGCACTCGAAAAAGCACTTATCTACCTTTTCGACGGATTTATTTCCCATCAATTTTCCTCTCGCTTCACAACCCTGCGCTGGATGATGATCTGGTGATGAATTATTGGAATTCTTTACTGAAGTGGTCCAAAATGGATGCTGCGATTCACACAGAATTGAAAAAATAGGATGCATGCTTTTGATATCGGGAGGTTGTTTTGCAGCCGTATTTTGAGTGCATCATTCAAATTGGAGGGAATTCATTCATACAGAAATATGCAAAAATCCTAATGACATCCGAGTGCACAAGCAGTTCAACTTTCAGCTTAATTGTATAGACAGAACATATGCTCATTCTTCCATATCCAGAAATCAACTGAGTATGTGGTGATCATCGGTGTGAAAGTGTAATATTGCTTGAAAAACTAACAAGCATATGTTCGCTTCCAATATAGTCATCAATCTTAAGCCCTGCTGTGAATTCCCAGTTGCCGAAAGTCCAACCCACCAAAGGTGTGTTCGCAAAATTGGTTTATGTGACTTTCTGAAAATCATCCTCACCGCGTTCTGTATAGGTGAATCGTAGCGTCCTCTTGAGCAAGTAGATTGCTATGAAGTGATGATGCCAATATCCACTCCAGCCTCCCGGTAGGACCCGAACAGAGAAAGGATTCGATCACAGAGCGGATGGAAAATTCAATCCATAGCAACATGGCATGGCAAAGTGTGATGGTACTATTTTTGCCGTACCTATTTCACTAAAGATAGTTTCCGGGCTTAACAAAAGCCATTTCCACTGTTATCATCACACTAACGGTATCATCGTCAAACAGGAACAGTATGTGTGTAGGAATGGAATGTACACGGGATGACAGCCACAACAGTAGCTATGAAGCAACCATCAAAGAGGATCATATTGTGGTTGATGCCCGGACTGGTCTTCCTGTTCGGGGTGGTTCTTTGATGTTGAATTTGTAGAAATTCTTGTTATGTTGGAAAATTACGATGCAAAACTTGATCAAATTAACTTGGGGGATATTATTCTTACTACTCATTTGGAAAATTTGAAAACAAGCGAAGTATAACCTAAATGTGTTGAAATTTTTTGTGATTGTAGTGAACCTATTTTATTAAGTGCAGATTTGTTTGTCTTCTAACAACATATAGATAATTCATTAAAAATCAAGATAGTAATAAGATAGTAATAAAAGAAAGACTCTCCAAGTCCATGGCCTTGCAATAGTAAATATCAAGTATAAATAAACCGTATCATGTTCATATTGCTCCTTCATTTTCAGACGCTTGAGAACATTTAGAATAAAATAATGCAAAACCCAGTCAAACAAACTTCATCATAGATTGTCACTCCACGCATTGGAAGAGTACATAAAACAAAAATCAGTTAAAGTGTAAAAACCCAGTCGTTTACCTATGTCAAACAATATTTTATGGATACTAGAAGTTGTTGCCATGTTCAAGATAACGAATAATATACACCGTGTCCAATATATTCTCATACAAAATAAAACTCTATTTATTTCAAATCGATAATCCAGATTTTATTGATAACTTATTATTATTATTTATCTTTATTCAGGAGCCTTTCAGCCAAATTGATAACTTTACCCATTATATTGCAATATAATACTGATCAACTACAGCATATGTTTTGGAGTAATACCGCCTTTAACCTTCTTCACCAGCTCCAGACGTTTTTCGAAACCGTCACAGGCGGCACGCACGATTTTCATCGGCCTTTCATCCCAAATTCGTTAGATTACGCTTTTGAATTGGTTCATATAAGACGCACTGTGGTCATTTACCTTCGCCAGCATGTATGACCATATGACCAAACCATACTACCAAGGGATTCAGATCTGGTGAACTGGGAGGCCATTCGTTCTTGTCCAAAAAGTCGGTCAAATTTTCTCGGCACCAGATTTGCAGTATGCGATGGCACTCCGTCCTGCTGAAACACATAGTGATCATCTCCAAGCACCACATTTGGCTTGACAACTTTCTCCAAAACTTCCGTTTTATATTATACGGCATTCACTTTCACGCCTTTTTCGTTCAAAACCAATGGTAATTTGCCTCGCTTGCAAATTCTTCCCCCAACCATCACTGACGCAGCACTTTGGAATCGTGGCAAATTCCTATCGCTCTTTGGAACAGTTCTCGAAGAGAGAGCCCACAATCTGTTGTTCTGGACATTGTTGCAAGACGAATAACTTTTCGTCGGAAAAGATAAATTCTTCCCCACCGCGCCACAACAAAAGCAGACTTGCTCTTTCGAATCGTTTCGGCTTGGAAGGTCCCGAAACTCCGTGAAACTTACGTTTCTTGAAAGCTTGGAATCCGAGATCATTTTGCAGTATATTGTGCTTTGACGATCTCGAAACATTCAGAACATTCTGCGGTCATTTTACGTACAGAGCGCTGCGATTTTTGTCTAATCCGTTCCCTGACCTCTTTAACAACTCGTGCAGTCCGTACCGTACGAGTATGACCGGATCTCTTCCGGTCATCCAACGAACAGGTGTCACGGTACCTTCGGATGGTTCAGTACACAAAATCCCGCTTTACTTCGAGGTTTTTCAAATTTCTGAAAATAGAGCCCGGACCTTTCAAAAACTGTTTTATCACCACAACACAAAACTCCTTCATCGCTGGGAAAAGAACACTTGATGAAAACAATCGGACATAACCTAAAAGCGTTTGTATAAACATAGTGCAAAACTACACAAACACATATGTGAAGCATGTTGACTAGTCGCACGACACCAATGCAAGGAAAAAGTGTATGAGAATATATTGGACACGGTGCAAGCAATCAATCTTTTTAAATTGAAAACATTTCGTTCTTTTTCGTTACCCAAATTTTATTGATTCGTATTCATATTCGAGTGTTACATTGACGTTTAATGAAATTTGATCTATTATGCATATAATGCAATATAAAGTGATCCGTTTGTAGTAAATTACGGAAGAGAATGAATTTGAGACTTGTTCACACTGAAAATATATTTTCGTAAAGTACACTCTTAGAAAAAATCATGTAAATTTAAGTCTTCACGGATGCACATAAAAAGAGCTGCCTGATAGACAGAAATTGGCGTCTGTTCTTAAATTTACAAGACTCTCAAATCTCGAAATTATAACTTACATGAGAAACATAGAAATAAATTGAGGTACACAGAAAAAAAAAATTAACTTCAACAAACGCGTAAAATTGCACCTTATTTGATTCCAAGCCAAAGAAGGCGTAAACAACGAAATTTTTGCAATCTTTCATGCTCCATACAACAATATTTGCAATCTTTGATACAACCGGAAAGATTCAGGCGTTGTTTGGTTTACAATTCCATGAAATATTCCAAAATTTCCTGCCAAATCTAGCATCCTCTTTATGTGCATTAGATAAAACAGAATATTCAATGTTTCTTTCTATCAGTGTACCCAAAACGACATTTTCCAAATGCAGCTCCTGATAATACAAATGTCTCTAGATAATAATTTTGATCTCAATGATCTAGTTCTAGTTACTATGAGGAAAAAATCAAAATTCGGTGATAAAATTATACTACAAAGCGGTTCTTCAAGAGCATGGATTGTAGTGGTAGAAATTAACATAACTTATCTTGTAGGGTACATTTTGTTCCTTCATCTCCAAATGCTCGTACACATCTAGAGTAGAAGAGTGCAAAATCCGATCGTTGATCTTCGTCAAAAACATGTTTTGAAGATGCTAGACGTTGTCGTCATGTTCAAATTATTGAATATTCTAAGCAAATGAACTCCTTGCGTACCGTAACTGGACTGAAAAAAAATCTGAACTTTCATTGTGATGTAGGGTAAGGGGATGTAATGTTAGCCTAGCTCCTTCATTCGGCCTATGTACCAAATGTGTCATTAATTTAGCAATAATCAACAAAATCATGTTGCTATTAGCATGATAGATGTAATCCAAAGCAATTGAGACAATATTAATCATCTTATAGTTGTTCACTTCCGCGTAATTTTCGGTTTCCTGAACTTTTGGGGCATCTTGGTTTCACTGGTTATGCTGAACAGATGATCTATACAATTTCAAGTGATCTAAATTTGGCTTAATTGAATCGAAAAAGCAAGTAATGCAATTTGGATGTGCAGAACATAGTTACACGTTACAAATAAACTATTCACATAGCTAAAATAACAATGATTTTACAAGAAAATCGTAGACCCAATGTTGGGTACGCATTTTTTTGTATGTTCCCAACTATGGCCTATTGTATCGAAAAACGTAGTAAAAAGGTTATTATTGGTAAAATTTCAAGTGGAAATGCATGAATTTACGGTGGTTTATATTCAAGTGGCTCATCTAAACACAAATCGAAGAGACAAAATCATTGCATAGTGAATTATAATGTTTTCATTATTGAATGGCTGATAAATCATATATGAACATCACTTAAGTGTTTCGAGGCAGTTTTACTTTTAGTTTGTTTTGTGAAAGGTTGTATTAAGTTAATCAAGTACAGCTTACAATGCTTTAATTCAAAAAATTAGAAAAAAACCGTGCAAAGACTGCACCTTGTAATAAATCTATCGAATGGGACGAAGTTACATCTATGAATAGACCCAATTTGATGCCTATAGACCGACATTAAATCCACTTCCTCGAAAGTTTATGGCATTATAGAAATAGTTGTGTAACTTTTAGTGATACATGCTAGCAAATGTCTTATCAAACTTATCTTTGCAAGTGTCTAACTAGTTGAACCTCGCTTACAGCATAAAAACTTAATGAGTTTTAATGAAAAATGTGATCGCTGGTTGCATAATAGGCTGAGTCAAGGGACACATACCCTATGCATTGTTTTTACGAGCGTAACTTTCACGAGTTTCGTAAACATGGATTTTGTACATAAAACAAATGTATCGTTTATTGTATGAAACATTCACATTGGAAATTCACAATGCTATCATTACACCTTATTGTCAAATGCACGAAATGAATGTCGTGAAGACCAGCCAATCGCAATTTCTCTTTGATCGTACTACATTCGTACACTACAAAATGATGTTGCTGCTGGGATGGGCGGGAATAATTTATTTATCCCAAAATAAAAGTGTAAGCACTGCTCTAACTTCATGCTCATAAATCAAGCATCTTCTCACGAGTCAGCATGGCCTAATGAGATCAACCACGGATTCAGTATCAGCATCTTCGAAAAATTCAGTTTCAGTCAGAAACATTATAAAAACGCTGGACAACTCCACGTGGCTGCGCTTTTTTGTCAATTACATTTCGAGTCGATATAGTAGATCCGCCAGTCCATCATGCAACCACCAGAGAGACGTTTCTTTTTAATTTGTGACAAAATATTCGTAGCTCTTTGTATTGTTTTCGTAAAATGCACGAATGTTCTTTCTGCGTCAACAAATGCTCGTCAGTTCGTTGATTGGTTATGCTCAGGCGTGTGTAACACTTTGCGGAGCCAATGTGTGTAAGTTATTGGTGTTGATTGCTGTCACTTAAAAAAAGAAACTTAAGGTGTTTTGAAAATTGTTATCAGCAATGGTTTTAACTAACCCTTCTATATTTTGAACTGAAATTAATTTCTTAGATTAAAGAAGTTGTGATTCTCGGAGTTTTTTCTAATTATTTAACGAGTTTTTTTTATTATGTCAGATTGGGAACGTACAGTGGCTGTAACTTTTAGAAAAATATTACTATTTGCTTATTTTGAATGTTGTGAAACAGTCGTGTAGAACTTTCGCGATTGTGCTTTGGCCGACGTGTTTTGTTTATCGTTGCGATTTGAAGTCACCACTTTCTTGTAAGTCGACAGTCCAGCTCGTTTTTTAGCTTTATCCACGGTTGAAGGCACCAATCCCAGCTTCTCTGCGACATCTCAAACGGAGAGCGGGCAACTATTTTTGTCGTCGCTGTGGCCTTCGGATTTCGATTTCCCCTCGATCCAACTTTCGTGGCTGTCGACTAACGTTCACCGAACACTTTTAATACGTTGGTAACAGTTGAGTTAGCCACATTCAATAATTCTGCCAACTTGGCGTGAGAGAAGTTTGGATTTTCGCCATGCACGTGCAAAATTTTGATGCGTTTTTTTTTCTCATTCGACGACATTTTGATAACTGAAGTGTTAATCTCAAAATCAAAATAGAAGCATGATGCTACACGCACACATCTCTAAAATGAGGGGTGTGAATTTTTTTTTTTAATGCACGATGAAAAGAAAACGTCAAGCGTAAGTCAACCCCTTTTTTATCGAAACACCCTAATCCGCTCGTTAAAATGTTCCTAAAAAAGTGTTTTTAAAATCGATGAAAGTGAACTTTTAGGTTAAGTTTTTGTTAAGTTCTTAACTGTATGGTTCTAAATTTTTAATGTTTACTCTAAAGTTTACAAAAATCAACAAAACTTGTAACCGGCAATTTCCGGTCCAATTGTAATTTTAAAGAATGTAAATAGACACTAACAGTAAGATTCAAAAATAAATTCAAAAATAGTTAAATTTGCTCCCTGTCAAAACTAGGTACAGAGAAGAATTATTTACTATATACAACATGCATTTGAATGAAAACACCGTAAATAAATCATTACTCTAGCTTAGAAAATTTATTATTTATTTTGATAAAGCCACATTTAGGCGATCACCGCCGCATCTATTTTTCGAATACTCCCGCCCGGAGTTGGTTGATGCTACGCGAGGAGAGAAAAGCAGAACGGCCGCACCATACATTTGGGCCCTACACTTTACACCTCACACACACAAAATTCGTAAGTAAATTAATAAAAAAACTGTATATATTAGGTTAGGGAAAAATAGGTTCAGAAGTTAGATTTATGTTAAAAATATATATTTTCTAAGTTATGAATTCCAGTAAAATTGAATTAAATTGAATTGTTGTAAATAGTAGGTTAATAAATTTTCTAATTTGCATATACCCTGAGAACAATAGCAGCTTTTCTCTAAGGTACAGAATAGTCCTTCTAACCGCCGGAAAGTTACTATCAAACTGCTGCTGGAATTTTATTCCAGCCAAAGAAACTTAACGAACTAAAATTCAGTACTTTTAATAACCGAGAATTATAACGAGACCTTCAACTTTTTAAAACCTGGATACACGAAACGTCTACAATTTCAAGGATAAACAAATATCATTTGAATAATCTGAATCGATAATTTCTCTAAACAAGCGTAAGCGAAAGACTTTTCTGAATTTTAAAGTCTTTGAATCTATTTGTAATTTAAGTTTTAGTAAATTTCCACTTTTGAAATTTTTGACCGCATAAAAGAAAAAAAAATTAGCATATGAAAAAGTTGTAAACTTAAGAGTAGACTTTCCTTTTAATGCTGATCCTAATGAATCACAACCCTACATCGGAAATATATATTGCATAATACATATAATATAGAACAAAAATTTCCTTCTTGATCGAAGCAAATGTCTTTCAGTAATAGCAAATCAGAGCTATTTTACAGAACGTAAATGGTATTTGTGGGCTCCAAAGAGAAATTCACTAAAACAAAATCTTTACTGCGATTCACATTGACTGCTTCTAAGCACTGTATCAAAACTAAGTTATCCAAATATTTTGGTAGTATAAGAGCACGATTAGTTGCATATTTTTTTACCAGACTATGTGCCCGATCAGGTGTTACCGTTCAAATGCCCTTCAACTTGTATCTTTTAAATTACAAAGCCTGCCGTTACGCTGAACGGAACTAGACATACTTTCTCTTCACTTCTATTCTTTCTAGCAACCAATAACTGTCACTCTAGAACCTCTCATGTAGATGAAACTATCTGCTTCTGACACATTCCCATCATAGATCGTTACTCGCGCATTGGGAGAACGCAAAAAACAACACTCAAATCCTGAATCTTTCTAATTGCTTTAACGTAGGGTGAGACAACTGTACTTTGTTTGCATTTATGCATAGTACTCATGAGAGTAACTCAATATAGCTTAAAATTGAAGCGATATTCATCGCTATTAACATTTGCAGGGTTTCAAAAGTTTGACTTCCAATTATTTTGGAAAAATTGTGGACATTCTGCTAATGGCGAAGACGATGGAGCAACGGTACGCCCTATTTCACGAGCATGAGGTTTCTTAGATGGTTAAATATGTGATCCGTGATACGGACGGCTTTACGGAAGTCCAATGATCGAAGTAACGATGTTTATAGACAGGTAATTTGCTAAAATGAATCGGGTTACAAAACATTTTTTTGCGTGACGTTAATGAGGGACGTTCCCAAATCGGAGTTAAATAAAGAAAAAGAAAAAGCAGTGAAAATTGCTTGTGTCCAATTGTTTACACGAGAGCTCATATACTAACGTACGTTGTTTGGCAGCTTCTGTGCAAAACAGAGAGAAAATAAATAAGAGTGATCGCTTGCTCCAGCAGCATGAGTTACTCAAGGTACCTCAAAAGCAAATCGGAATTAACTCTCAATAAGAAAGACTGTCTTGCCCTTTACCTGTCTTTGACTTACCTCTTCTCAATCATCCAGTAACGTTCAATGCGCCACAGCTGAAGGCAATCTGGTGGATTGATTTTTTTTATGATTAATTGTGTAAGATTTTTCAATCCCAAGCAGGTTTATCTCATTTTTTGAGTAGCGCCATTCCACATCCAGCTAAACAGTAGATGAGTACTGTGCTTCTCATATGATGGCCGAAATCCTCTTCTGTATCAACACTTTGATCAAAGAAATCGAATTTATAGTTCAAGTGGTGTAAAAAATTGCAGACTTTAACTCGTAGAAACATGTTGCTTGCTATGCACCAGCAGTTTTTTGCAAATTTCTCCACTTCAGTCAACCTGTTTGCATCGTAGCTCTTTCCTACAACGCTAGTGTATTGTTCTGGACCAGGAAGGGAGTTCTTTTTCAAATAGGTCTCGTCGTCCATCAAGTTGCATGTTTCCGGACGCTGCAAACCACACGAGTACAACTTCCGGGCCCTTGTTATAGCAGGTTGTTCTTGTTATGCACTTTATTTGCTGATTTTTTGCTGGTTTGAGAGTCTTCCGGGGTTGTTCCTTTCTGATACGTTCGATCATTCAAATGCTTGTTTGCACTTCACAACCACTTCGTTCGCCAAATCACGTATGGACTTTGATTTGTTCTTTCGAATTAGAAATATGGGTTGCTACCTTTTCTGGCAGTTCATTGAAGAAAAGTGTTCCCCAAAACCATGTTAATGTTGAAATTCATACTCCTTGATGAATTTCAAAGTGCTTCTGCCAACTTCAGCATGGTTACACCTTTCACTCAGCCATGTGTTTCAATCCCTTATTTTTTCTTTCACTTCCAATGAACCGAACTTTTGAAGGACCATTCAGAAAGATCTTTTCATTAGGGCCTAACTGACAAACGTTAACAATGGCTTTTCCGCAAAGTTTTATTGAAAAAAAAAAACTCGCCAAATCAATCCACCACGGTTATTTTGAAGAGGAAGATTCCGATAGAATCGGATGCTTGCCACGAGAAATTTACGGAAGAAGCCATTGTTTGTCATTTGTCTGCTAGGCCGTAACGATTTTTGTCCAGATTCTAAACCGTGCACACATGCAAACAAACAAAATACGACAGTCAAGCGCACAGCACGCTCTGGTCGCACATTAATGCCATCACAAATACGTGCGTACCAATGCATATGACGAATTTTACACCAACTCGTTTTCGTGATTGTAGCACCCTCTCACAATCAATGAAACTTTGTGGGTGGGTAGATTATGTCTTTTCAATCAACTTTCAAACTTTGTTTTTTCAAATTTATCTAAACTTGATAAGGCTTGAGTTTTTTGATCGATTTTTAAATAAACTATATTCAAAAAAGGAAAAGACTTAAAAACATATGATGTATGGGTGACTTTAAGAAAATTGTCCAAGCTGTAATGATTGAAATTGGAAAAATTGCAAAATTAGTTCTTACACGCTAAAAAAAATTATAATTTAAAGTCATTTTTGCAAAAAATTACTTTCTTCTTAGGAATTCGACAATTTTTTAATAAAGGCAATTTAACTGTCTAAAAGTTCGCCATACATTGTTAGATGGGCAAGTTCTAAGAAAAAAAAGTTTTTTCTAGCAACAAAATTTTCATGTTCAATTTTACGGTGTATCGTGCCAACTCGTCTTATAATTTGGTAATAAACCACACAGATTGGAAACACAATCAAACTCTTCGAGAACTATGAATGTGCAGTTGAAGAGTCATATAAAAGTATTACGAAACTGAATTTCTGCCTCATATCAGCTATAGACAGTATGCAAAAATGTCAGAAGAACTGAGAAGTTCTATAGCCACATAAAGACAATACGTGTTACAAGGTTGCTGTTGCTATAAATTATATTTATGAAGCTATGTAATTATTAAAACGTGAATGTACATATAAAAAAAACCTTGCAAGCAAAAACCCATGAGGTTTCATTGATAAAAGCAGTATTTTTAAAATTCATATAACGTCATATTTAAATCGTCTTAAAATGGATATTTAAATTCTAATTCAAGTTCAAATTAAATTAGACTTGGGGGCATAGCCATTTAAAGGCGATTCAAATATGACGTCTGCTCTCTTTTAGATTTATCAGCCCCCTCTATCACAATTTTTCCCATTGATCTTCTTTCCTTCCTTTCTTAGTTATATTGACACAAAAAAATTGTTGTGAAAAAACCTTTTAACTTAGTAGTGCCTAACTGGTAATGTATTCTGAACTTTTAGACAATTGTATTGCCTATATTAAAAAAAATCGTCCAATTCTAAGATATCCATTTTTACAATTTAACTTTAAATTTTAAACTAGATTTTATAGAGTGTATTAATCAATTTAACAAATTTAACAATGTTTTCATACGAGCTAAGACAATTTTCTAAAGACACCCATACATCCCATTTTTGTAAGTCTTGTCTTTTTTGGATTACACGTTGACATGAAAAATTTGGCGAATTTTTTATATCTCTAAATAAATTCCGTCCAATTCAAAGATGATAATTTCTTGCAATTAACCTTAAATTTTAATTTTTATTTTTCAAGTGTGTAAGAATCGATTTTACAAATTTAACAATGTTTTTCATAAAAGCCTATACAATTTTCTAAAAGTCACCCATACATCACCTTTTTGTACGTCTTTCTTTTGAGTTATGTTGGTTTAAAAATCGATCAAAAAACTTAAGCCCTTTTCAAATGGTAGTCTAAAACATTTTGAAAACAACAAAGTATGCAAAATTGCTTGAAAAGACATAGTCTACCCACCCACAAAAGTTTCATTGGATTGTAAGAGGTGCTGCCAATCACGAAAACGAGTTGGCGTGAAATTCCTCAAAAGTGGTATTGAAAAGTTTATTTCAGAAACATTTCGCGCATCTGAACATCATAATGGGAGTTTAACCCATGAGTAGTACCAGGTTAAGTGATATATGGAATTATCCGCGAGTTCTGAACTATTTATGAACAATTTTGAATCATCACTGTCAACTTTTTGGGATCTTTCAAGATGACATTATATCATTGTTTGAATTAATTGAGAATAAACATTGTATGCATTGTGCTCTGTTATTCATCAAGAAATTTTCCCAGAATATAATTCTAAGCATAATAATAACCAATGATGAGTTAAAATAAATAGTTTGGAATTTATTTAAAAGCTTGTCTTGATATCAAATGTCATGCACATTATGATATCAAATGTCATACACATTATCTAGTGAAAACAAGAGATAGAATGCTGCTATCAAGATACTCTAGATCACATATATATGCTGTAGTGCGAACGGGGTATTACGCAGTTTAAATACGACACTAATCCTCGTGAGGGTAATGTAATTACAAACGCTGTTATCCCTGCCTATGGTCCTAAAGGCATAGTGAAAGTCCATGTTTTGCCATAATTATCATTTTGAAAGAATTAAAACAGAAAACATATTATTTTAGGTCCACCCTACCAATCACTGCTAAGAAGCAACTTTCTATTGACTATGCAAAAAACCGGACGGATTCGTAGTCAAAGAGCTACCAGCTCGAGCACAATTCAATTATGATAGTTTTGAATCAAATACACGCAGAGTGCTACTTTCATCAGGGAAATATCTACGTTCATCCACTCCCACAATGTCAATGCTGTGCACACATAACTTCGGTTTGCAAACGACGACGTCGATAAAAACGGAAAACTTTTTCCGAACAACGGCTCTGCGAACTTGTACCTGCAGTCGTTGGAGTATCATTCGATGAAGAGAAAAAATGTCGATTTAATTCCAGATAACCTCAAACCGATTGATGACAGAAAACCGGAACCGTTCCGGTTTGTTCTCAAACCACATCAATCTCTCTCGTCGAATGACCATGCTGCACCACCTTTTGAATATCTCTCTGTGGTATTCAATTTGTTCCATGTCAACATTGTCCGTAGCCAGCTCTACTGAAATTGATCTCAGAAAACAACCTGGAGAGGGTCGATTCTCCAGTCACACCACCATAAGTCCCATATGTCAGGTTATTTGCAATGTTTTTCACAATGTGATATGAAGAACCATGAATGTGTCGGTCAGTCGATAGCGCCAAACATGGGGTTCGAGCTTATTTCGTCGAATCACTATTTTAAGAGCTACAAAAAATATATCAAATAATTAGCTAGGGTACAACTTGTAAACAATTTAGGCTCTCATAAATAGGATAGAACATATTCTATGGCGTTTCAATGTTATGTCATAGGACAATTCTGCAGTCAGAGTGTGATGTTTTTCGGCTAAAACGTAAATATTACCTCCAATTCATAAATGAACTAGGTCCCAATTTGTGCTTGAAATCCATCACAAGATTAACCGATCAATGAATCTGAACCCTACCTACTTTCGTTACCATAAGAAGCATATCAATGTCCCACATCGACAAGTACCCAAGAATGGAATTTGCATCAGCATTCGCTGGCGTTGATGGAAATTTCAAAGAGAAGATGGCGTTATTTTGCATACAACGTAATTCTACCACTTTTCGGCCTCCGATAAAGGCAAATAAAGAGACGATGTAGTATGTGAATGGATTGTATTGTGGGCTCCTGGGCACTGCTAGTCATTCAAATGTGTGATTTTTGAAATGGGTTCAATCCCTGAACATTTAACGTTTGTCGTTCGATTAAGCATGATTTATGATAATGTGATTGACACATACCCTACGAGAACAGTTACAGATTTGAGGAATAGTGCATTATGCCAGGCCTTTTTCGATTTGGCAGACTACAACTACATGACGAGAGAAAAAGGAAAACAATTTTGAAGGTTGTACTTTTTAGAAGTTGGAAGGTGCAATGCCAGAAGCAATAAATATTCCTACTTATTACCAAATGGCAGCTTCAAGTTGAGAAGCCATTTACAACTCGTAACCAGCGTTACCAAGTACTTTTCTTTTCGCTTCTTATTGTTTGCTATAATTATCAAGATGCGATTTGACTGCTTTTCCGGCGCAAGTGAGAGACATGTTAAGACTAAATCACACACACTCAAATTGCTCTAACTTTTGATCCGTTGGACAAAATTAATTGAAACTTTGCGAAAACATGGCTTAACGTGTATTGTTTACACTTCATTACGTTCACTGATTTTAGAAATGGCTATTTATGTGTACAGATATTTAACGAGAATTTACACCTTGAGGATCAGAAATTTAAAATTTATTCTCTTCGTATGAGCTGAGGATTTTTAGTCTAAGTTATGGAATATAACTTGCAATTCGTTTCTGCCTCCGTATCACCGTTAGAGTAACATTTTGTAACTGAAACATTGACGATGAAATTCTTAAGAAAAAGTTTAAAAAAGAAAAATAATATACATCATTACAGTTCAGTAAAACTTAAACATCCAGCTCTTCCTTTCAGACAACCATCTTATCTTAAAATATAATATTCATAATCAAATGAGTTGACCTGAATTTTCTGGTCGTCTATCTGAAGGCCATGTTTTCTCTAACTATTTCTCATCACCATCAAAACTTAACGCTCCATGCCAGCCTGCGTTGGTTCGAAAATTGTGTGTTCATATGGTAAAGGCATATGGCAAAGCTGAACAGTAGGATAACTTTCTATTTTGCCCATGGTAGAGGTTCCCTCTAGATTTACAAACGATGGCATACACACAAAGTACACACGGAAACCATAATCTCATATTGCGTGTGTATCAAAAATGAAAATCAACAGCACGCACTGTCAAACCGCATTTTGCCGAAACTTCCTCCTCTATGTCCTGGCTGCCTGTGAGACCAGAGAAAAATCATTCGATACTCCCAAACACGTACGTTCCCACGTAGGAAGTGATTATTTAGATACCTGTTAAGTACATTCGTTTCCTACGAACCATAGTGTACATTATGAGACTCTTAGAAATCGATGGTTGATCATAAATTGTTCTCCATGGGTATAAACTGAAGTTTGCTGAAAATTTAAATTAAATAACATATTTCTATCAGGCATGCACACTGGTACATTCTCCTGTGGAGTGTGCAGCAATAAAAATCAGCTTAATTGTTCAATTTCTCATTCAAGTAACAACATGAATGTAACCTAAATGTGTCTTGGATCTTCTGTTATGCTTCTATGGCTAGTTTAAATTAGTGCTTTGAGCAGTCATTTCGGCTTAGTTGGATTATTTTATCGAAAACTGAAGCTGAATTGAGGAGCATGGTGTTGGTGAAATTTGTGATTCTGGTCTAATTCTACAACTCTGTCAAATAGTGCACTTCCCTAACCGTAATATCAAAGGTGTTTCATTTACTGTTATATTCAAATTATATTCAATGGGGAATATAATTTAAATATTCCGATATTCCACTGTCTTGCTCTCGATGTTGAGGTTGAAGCAATATATGGTGAGACAAAGTGTGATCATAACCCAGCACAACGATTTCATCTTACATATTGTTTTCAAAATCAGTAATAAGTAGTTAATAAAACAATGTTGATTTCCATCTCTCAATTAGATCCTGGAGCTGGCTGAACGTACCCATAGTTGCTACTGAATGATAAATCAGAATAAGAGAAATTGGTCATTGAAACAATTGAATTGGATGGCGACTGGTTAAGCTTTCTCAACGTTTTAGTTTTAGTGACGTGATATTTTAGAAATCTTTAATGGCGTCACCATGACATTACAATTAAATAGATATATTGTTGTTGTTATGGTACATGAGTTTGCTTGTTAGTCTCAAGATCGTAAATTTTAAGGATTTATATTTTCCGAATTCTCCTTGATGAGGTACATCCTGAACTATACTTTAATATAATTATTTACATGGTCCAAGAAAAAATTAGTTGTTAAGAAATGTAATAGCAAATTTCGCATTCTTATTTCATAATACAATTTCAAACGCAATGTGGAAAGCTGGATTACCTTCAATTATCCTCAAATTTTGCAGATTCGTTTGGGGTCCCTAATAAAGACTGGACTCGGAAAAAATGAGACACACAAAAATGATCACCAAAAATTCAATTTAAATCAGGTACTTCTAAAATTTTCAGGGATTAAATAACTAAATATTAGCTATGTTTTGGCATAACTTATTTATTGAATTTCTCCCCCAAGCTGAATGCTCGTACATTTCTCTCAACACTGTTCATGAGATCTTGGGCGAGGCTTTGTCCATCTTCCTTACACAATTTCTCCCAGTTTCTCTTCAAAGCTTCATCGGTTTTGAATTATTATTATCATTTATTTAATTAATGACACTTTACCAGGGTGTTTGGTATTCGTGTCGGGGGGGTTTTGAATGTTTTTCCGCTTTTCTTCAACTTCTTCTTCATTATTGCCCAAAAATTTTTGATCGGACGAAGTTCTGGTGTATTTGGCGGGTTCGCCTTCTTCGGGACCATTATAGGCTTGGCGTAATGGCACGAAGCGAGATCCGGCCAGAACAGCGTGGGACTGCGGTGAGAGCGGAGGAAGGGCAGCAAGCGCTTCTGCAAGCATTCCTTTCGATAAATCTGCCCGTTTATGGTGCCGGTTGTAACGAACGGCTTGCTGTACCGTCTGTACTCGCAGATCGCCTGCCACAACAGGTACTTCTTCGCGAATTTGTCCATCTTTCTCTTCCGGAACTTTTCCGGAACCCCCATGCGGGACGTACAGACAACAAACTCGAGGCCGGGGATTTGTTTGGTGTCCGCCTTGATATATGTCTCATCGTCCATGACGAGATAGCCTGGCTTGACCAGCCACTCACGGTACAGCTTCCGCGCACGCAATTTGGCCACCGTGTTTTGCTTGTCAGTCCGGTTTGAGGCCTTCCTGACCTTAAAAACACGTAGCCCAGCCCGCTTCATGGTCTGCTGGACAAACCACTTCGACGAGTTGACCTTTTGGCCACGTCGCGGGAGGAAAGGTTCGGGTTATTGTTAAAGTACTGCCTTATCTTCCGCGCCTTCTCTGGGTATTCCGTTTTCGGTTTTTGGCCGCTGTCAGCGCGCTGCTCGATGGTCTTCGTCTCCTGGAACATCTTCACAACGCGGAACACGGTAGAATGGTGGATTCCAAGCCTTTTTCCGATCCATCTGTGCGACTGACCAGGATTATCGATCAACACGCCCAAGATTTGCTGGCGCAGCTTTTCTTGTTTCGAATGATTCTTGAAAACTACTTGACAGATCGCGATCTCAAGATCCCAAGAATACTGCACACATTAACATAACACTCTAAACTAGTATTACCCACGCGATAAAAAGTTACACCCAAAACAAAGTGTCGCATTTTTTCCGAGTTCAATCTTTAGATCCACAAAAGAGCTGTTCTCGCTTGATGTGGAAAGTTTACGCCCTTACCTTACTTTCAAAGCTAGGTACTGTGGTCGTTTTAAAATCTTAACGAATAAACTTGTGTAGCCGTTATTATGTAGTAGAGGCGTGTACCGATATGGAGCAGCACTTGCCCCTGTTGTATGCATCGGCTTTGCTGGACCATTTCTCTTCTCTTCATTTGCACCGCCACCTGCTGCCAGCTAGCTGATTTCCATTCCTACACGCAAAAAAAAAGCCGCAGCAGAAACTACCATTTCGAGGGTTAAATTAAGCGCAATCACCAACAATTTTCAGCTGACTACAAATGCGTTTGATTTTACCATGCCCGCGATTAGATCAACCATGGTGCGGTTGATATCAATATGAGGTTTGTCAAATATACCACAAACGTTGAAGATTTTACCGTAAACGTAGTAAATTTGACTGAAATTTCATGGTAGTTTTAAAGATAGGCGTAGTAGGGTAAAATTGTAGTTTTTACTACAAGATTTCTTTCTGTGTACCCTACCTTAACACTTTCAACTTAAAACTGACTGGCTGCTGAAGGTATTTTCATAAACCCCTTAGCTTCTACTCGTTTTTTAACCATTAAGCTTCCACCTTCCTTGTTTGAGCCATTTAGATTCCACACTCGACCCAATTGACTCCAGTTGTCCTCGATGCTGAACTACCCTACACCGACGAAGAGTTATACCACAGTAGAATTCCTCCCTATACCGGACCACGGTGAGCCGTTTCTGACTTACACCGATGGAGAGTTTGCCGGCTGTGACACATCCCTCGAGAGATAATTCCACTACTCACGTGATCTACACTTGTTGCTTTCACTTTGCATTGAGCCGAACCATGCCCCGATGTCTCTTTGAAGTCTGGGTATTCCGGTCAGAGAGAGGAAACCGCTTGTCCAAATTGGTGCAGATACTTCCCTTCGCAGCCATGACCTGACAGGAACGACGTTAATCGAAAGTTAACCTTGGCATGTTTTCTGTTCACCCAGGACGTCGGTATCAGTCTGTTCGTCCACTTGCAGTTATCGACCGTGTTGCATTTCTGCCTCCACTTCACCATGGACGCCCCTCGTACGATCTTCCTCTGATTTCCTTTCGCTTGTAGTGCTTGTTGTTCTCCGCTATATTGTAACGAATACTGATTTCAACGATATGGTCGTGTTAGCGCTCACGAATTGCATGGCCATGAGACGATATGTCCTGTTCAACTTCGCTCGGTTATGCTTTACCCATTGATGAACTCACAGAAAATAGCAGATTGGATTACTGGCAGTACTTAGCCACCATGGGCTACCTGATCACCCTGGTATTGTAAGAGGCAAAAAAGAAAGGACAGCATGTGGAGATGGTATATAGAGATTTTCAAATGCTGAAAACCCTGATAGACTGTAGCAATTGCGGTATCATACTGCACTTTGTGAAGAACTTCCCTAAGGACAGGAAGTTCTGGTCAGCAACACACCTTCGCGGGTCTTTCAAGAATAAACTGGGGTTCCCCAAGGATGACTTCTGGCGATCACACTATTCCTGGTGGTCATGAACAGCATCTACGAGCACTTGCCGAAAGGCTGCTTCATATTATGCTACCCCAACGAAATTCTCCTGGTGATGGTGGGCGACACTCATTACGCCCTAAACCGAACGCTGAAGCGCATCCATCGCGTTTGGAAAGTGGGCCTATTTGCGAGGCTTCATCATCTTGAAAACAATAAGCGACCACACGGTAATCTGTCCAGACAACTACGAACTGCAGAATGACCATAAAATCAGTGAGAATGTATTTAAAGAATGAAGGTCTTGAGCCTTCCACCGATAATAGATTGAGAGCCACTTCAACTTGGGAAAGAAAAACTGCGAAACCAGGCTTAATATTATCACACTCACAAATCACAACCAACAAAATTAACGCAAACAGCAAGCACGCAAGAACCTGCAAAGGGTTACATCACACGGAACTTTTTTTTACAAAATAATGGGTATTACTAATGCCATCCGGGATTTGGAGACGAAAACTTCTCCGGTTCCTGCATTAAAAGGTGTACCACATAAATTTGCATCTCGAAAAAGACGCTGTGGAAAATTACCCAGTTTTCGTGAAAATTTGGGTTTTTTTCTTATGAAAATTTGGGTAGAATGAGTTTAGTGTGTTTTTTGTTGTGGTATTTTGTCGCTGTCAGTTTTTCTAAAATTGAAAGCACATGGCGTTACCTGAAAAGCAACGTCGCAAACTGATTTTGCGCAAGTACCTGGAAAATATTCAACTCTCTCATTGGGCCATCGGAAAACAACTCGGAATCGTGCGTTCAACGGTGAGTCGTATGATTAGAAGTTACATCGAAACTCTGAGCATCGAACGGAAGGAGAAATGCGGTCAGAATGGATGTTCAGAATCTTCATCATGGATCAGGGTGTGATCAGGATCACAAGCGTGTCGTAAAAGCGTTTAAGCGGAATCCCAATGCTTTGGTTAGGGATGTGGCCAAAAAATTGAATCTGTCCAAGTCTTTCGTTTAGAGAGCCGAGGACTGGGAGGGCCTGAATATTTACAAAGCGCAGGAGGCTCCAAATCGTGACGAACGACAAATACGGTGGGAAAGTCACGGGCCCGGAAACTGTACACCTGCTGATGAAGCCTCATTGTGTCATCATGGGTTATAAGACTTACGTCAAGGCGGACTTCCAGCAGCCTCCGGGGCCACTGTTATTTACCGCCCAGCACAGTTTGATGTTTCGGAGGCAGTTAGGAAGCAGAAGCTTTCACAGTTTGCCAAGAAATACAAGATTTGGCTCATGTGGCAAACGGAGTGCCGTACGTGACTAGCAACACTGTAAACGGAAAGATTTGAGGTAGATCTACAGAAGCGGCTACGCGAGGGCCCTACGATCTTCTGGCCGGATCTAGCTTCGTGCCATTAATTAAATGTTTTCCTGGAGTGGTTCTTTTTTTCCGTGATGCTATTTGATGTGGGACACCTTTTATACTTACCTTACCAATCAGACTAAGGCCGGCGTGGCCTCTGCTATACACAGAAGTTGTCTCCATTCTATTCAGTCCATGGCTGTTACACGCCAGCTTCGCTGTCTGCGGAGGGTCCGCAGGTCGCCTTATACTTGATCGATCCATCTTGCTCGTTGCGCGCCTTTTCTTCTTGTACATTCAATTTTTTCAAAACTAAGCATTATTTAATCGCAAAGTACTTCTTTGAAGACACCAATCAATAACCATTTTCGGCAACAGAGTAAACAATTATTTCTTCCTAAATATTCAATTTGGACCATAGTGAAAGTTCATCACATATACCACCTTGATCAAAAAGTACCCGGAATCACCACCGTGTGGCGCTCTCAGTCACCCGATTTGAGTGTTCATTTATTTTAGGTTGCCACATTTGTCAATGAAATTCTATGAAATTTTTGCTTGATAACTTGACGTTTTTAAAAGTGACGCCGTATTGAGTACATCTGCGATTATGTGTGTACTCAATTTTATACAATTTTTGAATTCAGTTGATTAGGCAACAACAAGTTTGTATTGAATTTTGCATAAAAGGTGGTCTCAATGGTGCAACAACATTACAAAAGTGTTTCAGAAACGATACTTTGAAGAGAAAACAGTCGTTTGTCGGTGGCACGAACGTTTCAGAAGTGGCCGTGAGTCCGTGAAGGATGATGAGAGTCGTTGTTGGCTATCAACATCGAAAACCGAGGAACATATCAATCAAATCAAAGAATGGATGACCGTAGACCACAAATTGAACACTCGAGAGATGGCAGAGAAGTTGGAAATTGCTTTTGAATCCGTCCAAGACATTTTGGTTATTGATTTGGGCCTCAGACATGTCGCTGGAAAGCTGGTGCCAAGGAATCGCGTTGACGCTGCAAAATACATGATTTCTAAGGTCAAATCTGGCCCAAAACTCATCATACGGAGCATTGCTGGAGACGCGAGACGCGTTTTCAGTCGGAAAACAAAGCAATGTTCACAGTTTTCATGGATTACAAGGGACTTTATATTATGAATTCTTTCCACAAGGCTAGGCCATCAACTTTACCTTACCTTAACCATTAGTCCAAGGCCGGTATGGCCTCTGCTGTACACATAAGTTGTCTCCATTGTAATCGGTCCAAGGCTGTACCTCACCAGCCTCGCTGTCAGCGGAGAGTCCGCAGGTCACCTGCTACTTAATCGATCCACCTTGCTCGTTGCGCGCCTTCTCTTCTTGTACCCGTCGGTTTGTTTTCGAGAACCATTTTAACAGGGCTGTCGTCAGACATTCTAACGACATGCCCAGTAGCCTGGGTGAAAATTCAAATTCCAGTTCCCTTTTCATTTTTGGAAGCCTTTTGGGTCCTATAATAACTGTACTAAATTTTAGCTCGATCGGTGAAACTATATTTTTGCGTTCGAGGTTTTAATTTTACATAGGATTTTATATGGGAAAACTTACTTTTATGAAGAATAATCTGGCGAGGTGATCCGTTGCCATCTAAAAATAAGTGTATTAAATTTTCCTCTTGGAAATTTTTCAAGGAAACTTTTTTTCGAAGACTGCAAAGCAATCCGACGATTGTGGAAAAAGTTATTGAGCTAAAACTGATTACAATCCAAACGAACGGCTCATTGAACTGTTTTTCCTAACAACACTGCCACCTGCGGCATGACTGCAGCCTGCTGCTGTCGGCGCGAAGCAACCACGTTGTTGTGGGGCGTTTACTCAGCATGGAGAAAGCCGTTATCATGAGCATCGAATCTTTGGTTTGGATGATACTGAAGCCAAGTAAGGGAACGTCCATTAATTACGTCATGCAAAAATGACTTTTTTTAACCCCCCTCCACCCCCTTGTCACTTTTTATGTATGGACCTTCATTTTTTTTGTATGGATCGTCACGTTTTCCCAAACCCCCCCTCCCCCCTTGCTGCGTGACATAATTAATGGACCTTCCCTAATTGAACAGACTTCCTGAAGATCATGCTACTCGTGTCTATTTCAGCTCTTCGAATCACACCTTCCAATGCAATAGCTGTGTTGTTAAATTCACAAATTGCCTTTGGTGAGCGAATTTGATGAGTTGCGCTGTCAGTTTTTGTATCGTATCGTGCAACCGTGACACGTGATTCATGAGTTCGCTTCACAGTTTTTGTTGCACATATATTTGAGGGTGTGCGTGTACTGAAATAAATGCATTGCTTTAGCACACACACACATAGTGGGAACTAAAGACAAAATCAAAATAAACTAAATTTAAAATCATTTTGGAGTAAATATCTCGGTATCCTTTGCTCCAATCATGTTTGTGTTTATTTTAGTTTTTTTTTTTAAATTACTAACATGACAGACCGTCAACAAGGTGTATTGGGGTTATGAGACGTTTGCGTGAAGCAATTAGCCAAAAATGACCGGATTTGTTGGCAACAGCTCTTGGATCTTCCATCACGATAACGCACTGTCTCACAAATTCATCGTTATCCGTAAAAATTTGGCTAAACACGAAATTAATACAACTCAGCAGTCACCTGATTTGACTCCCTGCGACTTTTGCCTATTCGTTTGACTCAAGAAATCGCTCCACGGGACGCATTTCCGAGATGAGATTATGGAAAAATTGAAGATGTATATAAAACATGTTTCAAGGATTGGATCAAGCGCTGACTTCAGTGCGTTGCAGTCGATGGGTAGTACTTTTGTAGCCGCATTGTGAATTCACATTATTCGTCAACGCTTTGTGAATTCATTTTTACTTGAATAGTTCATTATATTGGCAGCAAAAAGCTCCAATTGAAATATGCTGTCAGTTGTTTGTAATCGACTGTCAGTTTTTTTATGTTGTAGTGGAGACAAACCTACAAATACGCCACCTAGTAGGGAAAAGGGAAGCAGTCTGAAACTTTTCAGAATTTGAAACTATTGAGTAGAGTCGTAGATTAATTATTCGTCGTAGAGAATTAAACAGATTCAGCCTAAATGGCGTAGTGATAAGAATGACTTGAAAAGAAATAAATGATCTCTCTAATCCACCAAATGGAGGATTCTGCGCAGCAATAATTAGGCTCTTACCAATTTATCGCACGTCCATCTATCTGTGGAGTGCTTGGTAGAGAACAGTTGATTGTCTCAAAAGTTAATTAGATTATTAAGGTAATTTCTAACTGCAGAATTTTCTGAAACTAAACTCGAAGTAAGTCCTCGCGCGTTTCAAGTGGAGTTTGATCTCTTCCTAATGATTTTGTGTATTTTTTTCACATTAGCAGCCAAATCTGTCGAGGGTAAGATATTAGAAATCGATTCGTGATTCGTATAATTGAGTAAATTCAGGTAAGTCTAATTATAAATATTTGGTGAGCAAAGAAATAAAATTGAAAACCGCGTTGAACAGGACCATTGCCCAAACAACGTGGGCGGTTTGTATCGGCTTGTCTCGGTTGGTTTTGGTTTGTCTGGACTGGAGGGTTCGTCCATCATCGTGAGGGTTAGTCAAGACCCGTCTAGTCCGAAGCTAAGTGCGGACATCCACCGACTGCTCGAAAGCGTTACCTACTAGTGTCTTCGCATATGTAATTGGCGCTACTCACTCCATATCTCTAGAGTACATAAACCCCGACAGAACCGCCGGCGCGCAAGATACGAGGGTACGGTACCAGATCGGTTTTTGAACCCGAAATCGGCCAAACGTTGGTGACGACAAATCCAGCAACTCATCTGTTTTCGAGGGACGTCCGACGCGGGACCACCACCACATTAAGTTCAGATCTGATAAGTGAGCAGCTCAAACACTCTCTAGTAGAATCAAATAGGGAACTCAAAACTAAAAGTAGCGTGGCGTCACAATAGGGCCTATGTTTGAATTAGGTTGGTTTGAATTTAAATTGGAATTCTTACGTTAAGAATCGAAATACAACTCGATAAATATGGTTAAATTGAATTAAATTTTAGTTTAGTCGTTAGTTCTCCACTAGTTTTTCGCATAACGCATAAAATTTTGAAATTAATTGAGATTGGTTTAAGTTTATTAGTAGATAAACAATTTGCCCTTGATGAATTATTGAGTTTTCTTTCTAAACATTTCTGTTTCAATTGAATAATATTGGTTGAATTCTGTTTAATTGTCGTACGACGCTTGGGGGTTGAACTGGGACTTTCGATTCTGAAAAACTACATAACCTGCTCAGAGAAGACAGTCTTATTCCAGAAGATTCAATAGGAGTAATGGTCCTACATTGAAAGCAAGTACATAGTTGTTTACTGAGAACAGAAGAGGAATAACTTCGAGCATCTCTGATGATGAGCTTTAGTTTAAAGTACCATCTAAAAAATTATAGATGTCTCTACCGCGCATAAACAAAAGAGCCATCCATTCTCGAAATTACCGCTTTTTAGGTTAGAAATACATGTTTACGTTTCCTTATGTGTGGTACTTTATTCATACAAAAATTGATCCTTTATTGCACGAGGGTAAACTTGAATATACCGGAAGACCGGATGAACAAGTTATTCCTTCACGAATTTTCGAACTTTGGATCGAATGCTCTTCATCAAGTTTCGGACAAGTGTTGCAGCGCATTTTTTGGACGCTTGAGCCCAAATTTTTTTGAACCCTGCTTGTTCCTGAAGGCCTTACCAGTCTTCTTGAAGACTTCTTTTCACGATTGCTCAGTAACGTTCGATACGAACCTGAGGGCAATTTGCGGATTGATATTTTTCTAACGAAATCTATACCCTTTCGCAAGCCACTCCGAGTGGTTTTGCATAGTGAGCCGACGCTAACCACAAACAGTGGAGGTGTACCATGCTTCTTATATAAAGGCAACAATCTCTTCTGGAGACACTGATCGATTTCCGCATTTATGAATCCGGTAGTAGTTTGTTTAATGCTTGATTTCCAAACCACAGGAACATATTGCTTGCCATACCAGTACCATTCGACCGAATTCTCCACTTGAATCGACCTGTCCGCATCGCTCACATCCTCCTCAACGACGGCAGTAAAGTATTGTGGACCTGGAAGGGTTTTTGAGTCCTCCCTTACATAGGTCTCATCGTCCATCAAAACGCATGCATCCGACGCTGCAAAGACGCGAATACAATTTTCGGGCCCTTATATCTGCTTGCTTCTTCTGTTTCACTTTGTTTCGAGATTTTCTGCTTCTGTAGGTCTTCAGGTGGTTTCTGCCTCTGATACACCTGACACCTGTTCCTGCTTTTTGGCCAAGTCACGTATTGACATTGATTTGTTCTTCGCGATTAGAGATACCACCTTCTGCTCCAGCTTCGCTGGAAGAACCGGGTTTTCTTCCTGTAGCTCATCCAAAGAATAGTGTTCCCCAAACTAAGAATATGATGGTTTTAACACTCGCATGATGAATTCCAAACCGCTTCGCCAATTTTCGCATAGTAATACCCTTCTCACTTAGCCATGTGTCCAGAACCTTAATTTTCACTTTTCAATACGCGACATTTGCAAACGCAGAATTTGAACCGCACAAACAAGGAACAAAAGAAAGCTGACAGTTGGAACGTACAGCATGCAGTGTTCAGAGCATAAAAAACTATCACAAATACAGCGTACACGCAAATGTATGTGGATAGCCATTCGATACACTTTTAATGTTGATGGCTCTCTTACCATTAATTTGATTTCAGTTGCATCGAATATAAATCACTTAAATTACATTACTTGGAGAACAGAAATGAAGGAAAGAGAAAGAGATAGCTAGAGAGCAGAGAGAGAGAGAGAGAGAGAGAGAGAGAGAGAGAGAGAGAGAGAATAGGTAGTGAGAAATTGGTTGAAGAGGAGACTATTTTTATTTACATGTTACAAGTCTTCAGCTTTGACAGAATTTTCTTTTTTTAGCTAGTTCATTTCGTTGATAGCTCAATTGTGTTAGCTTTAGGGAGCTGATTGTTCCTGTTGTTCTCGATGGCGTTTTCTGACCTTTCTGTTTCAAGCACACAGCAATGAAAAATCCAATCCATCTTGTGTGCTTGTGAGGATGAACGAGAGCAAGCTCTAATGCTACTATTGCTCCCTCAGCAAAAGCGTTTTTTTCTTCGGTGACTTCCATTTAGTTGAAAGTTTCAAAGTGTCAGCACATTGAGAAGTATAGATTCTACACAGCGGCGTTATCGATTCAGTTTTAGACAGTTCAAGGTTGCTCTAAAGCTTGTTTTCGCGGACTTAGAATATTTCCGGTAAGATCGGTTTGAGATTGTATGCTCGAGTACTTGTTAAGAAAATTGAAGTGAAATATCCGAAAACAGAAACCAGTACATTCCGGGCAATGATCTATAGTACGCCATTTAGAAGTAAAGTACACGCTAAGATGGGAAAAAAACCTAAAGATCGTTAAAAAGTACCGATAATCGTCAAAAGTGCATATATCCAAATAAAACGAGGGTAGGGTAACTGTATTGAATATAAATAAACGAGAAACATTAACGATTTTGTTTCGTTACGATTTACTGAACATAAGGTATTAAGAAGCTATTTCACAGAATGCTTAAAAATAGTGAATTTAACCAAATATTTATTCGGATTTGTATTCTAATTTAAGCACAATATTAGAATCAAATGTATAAATGCATAAAATTTGAAAACTTTTTTTCTGTTAAAGAATCAATGTAGTATGGAAGGTCCATTAATTATGTCATGAGAATTGGGAAAACATAAATCCATACAAAAATATTTAAAGATCCATACCAAAACGTACAAGGGGGGGAACAAAAGTCACTTTTTGCGTGACATATTTAATGGACGTCTCTGCGGAGGAATCCAAGTAGATGTGTTGAGGCCAAATATCGTAGCACCTAAGCCTGCAATTGATAATAACTCTGGCTAAACTGGATGGAATTGACATTCTCGATGATTTTCGCGCTATTTTTATCACTTCAATTACTTTGCTTAAACAGCTCAATCGTTCTGCAAGAGCGCCATCTACGACGTTTAACCTTTTTTGCGTTATCTGGATCCTCCAACATTTTGACACGTTTATGTTTTTGTCTGGAAGTGAAGCCGAATTGTACCGGGATTCACGTCGGAGCAAGATTAGTAAATAAGTATGCAAAAAGTTGTTGCATCTAATATTTGACAGAATAAACTTTATTTCAACAATAATAAGATAAATAACAACGTTTCACTTTGAAAAACATACAATTAAAGTGTTGCTTCAGTTAATTCATAAATTTATTCAATTTTGGGTAAACAATAACGTCCTATATTCGAAAACGAACATTACCCAAATTTTAGTAAAAATTACTGTTTTTTATCGTTTAATTTTCTAGGTACTGAGTAATTGCATTGTCAACAAAACCTAATTTTTAGAAAAATAAGAACCAAATTTTAGGTGGCTCTGATTCGCCATTTTATTCACGTCCTACTAGCCTGACGCTGATATCTTTTTAAGTGCTAAAAATTTGGGAGTGATTTGTTATTTACAGTTTTTCAAATTATTTACCTTTTGCTAGAAGTCTAAGAGTGTTTATGCTTCTATATATTGTTTGTAAAAAAGGGTAAAGAATATCCACCATTTAACATTTATGAAAATTACAACACATCGTCTGCATTATATTCATCGGGAATTGAACTCCACAGCTTGAAAACAACAGTCGATGTAATTACGTTCAATTGATAATTTGTTCTAGGATTCATTCGATTTAATATGAACGAGGAGCCAAAATTATCGGGGCACATTGACTTTACTCTGAAGCTGTCAAGTGGTTACCGGGTTGTAAGAGAACGCGAGCGACAGTGTTGCAAAACCATTGTAACATATCGCACTTCTAGTCATTTGCCAGTGACTGGCTGAAAATAGACGGTGACGCTTCCGAGAACCACAAAATATGAATTACACGAGCACGGCATATGTGACACAGAAGCTGAACGTTTTCTGTCCAGGTATCATTCTTGAGGGTTTTACCAAGGAAATTTCTCCCAAGACGAAATACATTCATTTTTCTATTTGGCTGGTTGGTGCTTCCTTTGATACACTCTCAATTTGTAACATCAAGTGTAACATGCATATGTTAACTTCGCAGCAGTGGATTGGTAATACTGGGCCTTTACTGACTAGAATATATGAACTCTTGGCATTGCTGGAATGATCCATCATTGCGCAGATTTGTTAATATGGATTGATATTTAGTTTGAAAAATAGTGACGGACATTGGGCTATTTGTGTTATTAAAAGTATTGAAAGAATCAGGTCAGATATCAAATCGTGCTTGCTACTCAGGCATGCCGCAAAACTTGTGATGCAACTAAGACGGAAAACTTTCATTCATTTATCTTTTAAAACATTACTTTACATAACCTTGTAATCAAGCGAATACAAAGTGGGCCAATACCAAACAAACATCGTAGCGTATGAAATACTACGCGAAAAATTGGTTGAAAGTTGCATATTTTGAATTAGAATAAAAGAGTTGCTCCTAACTATTCTGATCTATTTGAGGCTATTTGTATTTTTTTAAACAACAATGCATGCCTGGAAAATCGTTATTGAGATCAATCTATTATTCAGTTGGAAAATTAGTAGTCAATGTGATGACGGGCGGAAACTGTGGACCTACGGCGCTGTCTTTATTTAAAAACCAGCTAAAATAAAAGAATGAAAAAAAATAATAATAAAAGGTTTTGGATTATAACTCCATTCACTTAAAGAAGTTATACAGTTAATTTTGTTTCACGAACAACCTACAAAAGTATGCCGCCACCCTTGCTGATCATATATATTATTTAATTACATTCCTCGTAGCCAATCGCCTTCAAGGATGTCGTCATTAATCAATAATCATTCAATTAATTCAGACGGGCACATTAGGTCCTGTCCGTTTCCATCGTACCAAACAGGCCGTCCAATCGATAGTCAGAAGACCAATGCTCCGCACGGTCGTCGTGTTTTCATCCGGCTGTCATGTTCTTACTTTCTTGTTGCATATTCGTTCTCCTTTCCGGACGGCTGAAGAACTCGCTGATATGGGATAGCAAATCGAATTTGCTCTTCGACTTTTTTATTCTTGTATTCATTCCCATGACAGATAACGGTTCATCGAATCACCTGTCCTGAAAAGTTACGTACCACATTCGATGAAATCGTTTAAGCTAATGAGGATTTTTTCCTTAGTACATGGATGTGGACGCTGACTTTCATAGCGATCCAGCAGCTTATAAATTGCCATAGAGGAGGATAAATTTTCGCTTCCGCTGGTTGATTTCACTTTGCTCCGCTTGGCAAAACCGGATGATGCGGTGAGTAAAAAAGAACTGGCCAACCAACCCGACCACCGGATCAGAGTGCACCAGGCGATACCAATCTACCTGATACCAAGTGGTTTCCGACAGAGCGCAACGAAATCGATGGTTATGGCTGCCGAGTTGTGGAGCCTTCAGATCAGTTTGTAAAGCAAGCAGCCACCTATTCATGACTATATTGGAGATGGCTGGACCCGATTGACTGGCTTAAAAAATTTCGTGAATCAACCAATTTTCAATCTGCCCGAAGTGAAGGGAGGTTTAATGTGGAAATGCGCATAGAAAACTAAGTTGAGAGCCAGTATCAAGTTCCATTACCATTGTTATCAAAGAACTGGAAAGGATGGCACATAATGGTATTGATAGCACGCAGCGCGTGTTCTTTTTTTTACCTTACTCAATATGGCTTATCGACGCGCAGGAAATTTATTGCAAAGCACGGATATGGCTACTACCTCCATCTCTAGCAGGTGAACATGCAATGGTTTTATTCCAGAAAACTGCTTCATAAACTACTTCATTAGTGAGTTTTCAAAGTTCACTGGCAAATATCGAGTTGCAACGATCCACTCAATCAGCAAGACTGAACTAGTTGCCAGCAGTCATTGCTAAACTGACCTGGAATGAATAAATCATTAGCACTTAGAAGACCAACATCCAGCGAGAACTCTTTTCACCAACCAGTGAAAAAACATTTCGCTAATTGATTTGAAAGATTCAAAAATCCTTTTATCATTTTCTGGTAGCAGCATGTTCGGTTTCCTTCCCTTGCACAGTTTTCCCGACGAACAGTGATAGCTTGAAGGCGTGCTTCGAATGGAATGCCAAAAATACTTGCAACCGGCAAGAGGGAATGGAAACGTACGCCCACTTGATTACAGTCAAAGAGTAAAACTTTGATGGCCTTCATCGCTTACCCCGCGAGCGAGTGAAAAGCTTCTGCTTTGTAATCGAGAGCCGAGTCTGTTGACTCGGTAGCAAACGGTCTGCTTTCCAACTTTCCTCGAAGAAGGTCGCCGCCACACTTTGGGATGTCGGCGCTCATTACTCCGCGCCAATGTTTCTGCTTGTTTATATCAAAACTTTGTAACACCCAACTTAGCTCATAATTGGACTCGAGTGGAATTCCCGCTACACCATGTTAAAATACCCATTGCCGCTAACCATTTGAACGACTTTCTGAGATACAATCTAGCAGAGCGTTGATTATTTATTTAGTGGGTTACGCCCTCAGTGCATTAAACGGTTATTCTGACAGTATTATGCGTGACGCACTATATAGTGCTCAGCACATGGTATGATCTTTATGACCGCCCACGGTTGTTCCTCCGATAATTACCGATGAATCGATGAGCCAGACGCGATTGAAGTCGGACTTGATAACACCAGTTAACTTAACTTTGAGAATCGTTTCGAGGACGACAGCGATGCAATTTTTTTTTTTTTTTAACTGTGGACACCCTTTAATGCATCTTCTTTCGAACCAGCGCAGAACATAACGCATCAAAGCACCACCATATGTGACAAAAGCTGATTGGATTTGGATTGATTTGGATTGACTTGATTGATTTGGATTGATTTGATTGGATTTGGATTGATTTGATTGGATTTGACGGATTGATTGATTTGATTGATTTGATTGATTTGGATTGATTTGATTGATTTGATTGGATTTTGATTGATTTGGATTGATTTGATTGGATTTGATTGATTTGGATTGATTTGATTGATTTGATTGATTTGATTGATTTGATTGATTTGATTGGATTTGATTGATTTGATTGATTTTGATTGATTTGATTGATTTGATTGGATTTGATTGGATTTGATTGACTTCGATTGATTTGGATTGATTTGATGGATTGGATTGATTTGATTGATTTGATTGATTTGGATTGATTTGATTGATTTGGATTGATTTGATTGATTGGATTGATCGGATTGATTTGGATTGATTTGATTGGATTTGGATTGATTTGGATTGATTTGGATTGGATTTGATTGATTTGATTGATTTGGATTGATCGGAATGATTTGGATTGATTTGACGATCGGATTGATTTGACGATCGAGATTGACCTACCGATTCGATTGATTTGGATTGATCGGATTGATTGATTGATTTGATTGATTTGATTGATTTGATTGATTTGATTGATTTGGATTGATTTGATTGATTTGATTTGATTTGATTGATTTGGATTGGATTTGGATCGATTTGATTGATTTGACTGATTTGATTGATTTGGATTGGATTTGATTGATTTGATTGATTTGATTGATTTGATTGATTTGGATTGATTTGGATTGGATTTGGATTGATTTGATTGATTTGATTGACGGATTGATCGATTGATTTGATTGATTTGGATTGATTTGATTGATTTGGATTGATTTGATTGATTTGATTGGATTTGATTGGATTTGATTGATTTGGATTGACTTGATTGATTTGATCGATCGATTGGATTTTGATCGACTTGACTGGATTTGACTGGATCGGACGGATTTGACTGACCTGACTGGATTTGACTGATTTGATCGACTTGGACTGGACGGATCGATTTGACTGACTTGATCGATCGGATTGGATTTGGATCGATTTGATCGATTTGATTGATCGGATCGATTTGACCGATCGACTGGATTTGACTGAATTTGATCGATTTGACTGATTCGGATTGATTTGGATTGGATTTGATTGATTTGGATTGGATTTGGATTGACTTGGATTGATCGACTGGATCGACTGATTTGGATTGATCGGATTGATTTGGATTGAATTTGATTGATTTGATTGATTTGGATTGATTTGATTGATTTGGATTGGATTTGGATTGATTTGACTGATTTGATTGATTTGATTGATTTGGATTGATTGATTGGATTTGATTGATTTGATTGGATTTTGATTGGATTTGGATTGATTTGATTGGATTTGGATTGATTTGGATTGGATTGATTGATTTGATTGATTGATTGATTTGATTGATTTGGATTGATTTGATTGATTTGGATTGGATTTGATTGATTGACGGCTTGATTGATTTGGATTGGATTTGATTGGATTGATTTGATTGGTTTTTGATTAAATTTGAATTGACCGGATTGGATTGGACTGAATTGGAAGGTAGTTCGCCTCCTGGTGGTGCAGCCTGGGTAGCGCCTCACTGAACTACAACAACCAGCGTCTAAGCTTCAGGTCAGGGACGGCTGAAAGCAGCGGCTGATGGAGCGGCTACCGACTTGTCTTGTTTGTGCGCCCAATTATTTTAATACAAAAAAGCCAAAAGCAAGGTGGAACTTGGGATTATTAATCAACAGCATCACGATGGTCGTCACAAATCGAACACGTTTTGATAGAAGGTTGGCACATCTTAGGCATCACCGAACCTATCGATCGCAAACATAGAAGATTTGGACCACTACCAAGTGATAGTAAACATGTGTCCAAAACTCTCCGTAGTGAACAACTTCCGGTACCGACGCCCGCCACGATACAGTCTTCCACGACTGAAGCAACCTGACGTCGCCGCAGGCTACGCTCCAGCGCTCGAAACTGAGCTTCCAAAAGAGGATGCGTTCGATGAAGCTCCTCTCAAGGACGGTTGAAACACCGTGAAAACAGCTATCAGCAGCGTAGCGGAGAAAATCTTAGGCTAAGTGTAATGAAGCCTACAGAACCCGTCAGAATGAAACGGTACAGCCAAAAGCGGAGGCAGCAAACCCAACTTTACCGGGAGAAAATGCGCTGCCAGTACGAGGAGCTGAAACAGCTACACCGCTTACAAGAAACGTGAAAGTTCTACTAGAAACTCAACATATCCCGCGTGCCGCAAGCTGAAATGTGTCAGGAAAACGATTGGAGGATTCTGAAAAACAATTGTAAGGTGACCAAAAAGTGGATGCAGCCCTTTGATGAACATTTAAATCGAGTACAGGAAGAGGACATATACCGTTTGCATTAAAATAATGAACAAAACTTGCCGATTTTTTTAGTTTACCTTCGTCCGCACTGACTAAACTGCCCATGCAGCATCAATCATAGTAACCCATGAGTCAGCAGACAAAATTTGACAGCTCTATCAGTCGAATTCTAACCGTGATGGCAAAGACAGTGAAACAAATCGGATACGCCCGCTCCGGCTACAGCATCTTGGCACTATGATACAACAAGCAGAGCATCAAAAAAAGCCCGGTTCCGGACACCCTGAGCGACAAGAAGCTCCAAAGGATGCTAAAGCGGAAGACCGAGGTGGCTACATCGCTGCGTGTGCTTGGCCGGGATGTCGGTTCAACCGGCCAAATAGTGATAAAGAACCTGGTGAACATGAACATACATGTTAGGAAGAGGAAATCGCGTCCACTGGTTTCGGAGCTGCAGTCAATGACGCAGCGGCAGCGACTGAAGAAGATGGTCAACTCGATTTTCCTGGCGAATCGCTACGTGGCGGTGGTGAGGGTCGACGAGACCTATCTCACCCTGGATTGCAACGACTGGCAGGGCACTTCGTATTTTACTTCCCCCACGAAGGAAGTGAGCTCCGAGGTGCAGTTCATTTCACACACCAAGTTCCCCATGAAGGTGCTGCTCAGGCTGACAATCAGCGAGAAGGAGATGTCAAAGCCGCTCTTCTTTCACTCCGGACTGGCAGTGAATGGGGAAATTTATAGTACGAAATGCCTGCTAGAAGTTGCGTTGTTCATCAAGAAATACCATAAGGGCGAAGACGCGGTGTTCTGGCCGGATCTGGCGTCAGCCCACTACTCAAAGCGACCGTTGGAGGAGATGAAGTGGTTGAATATATATGTGGCACTCAAATCGGTGAGTCCGCCCAACGTCCCCCAGCTGCGTCCCATCGAGACTTTCTGGGCCAATCTGAAGCGTAAGATCTACTCCGACAATTTTGTCGCGAAAACTGAGAAGAAATTGATAATTAAAACGAAGAAAGAACTCAAAAACATGCCAACACGCATGGTTTGGTCCGCCATGGCGAATTTTCCGGTTGACTGCCGGAAGGCCGCTTACAAAGGCGTATAAATTGTTTTGCAAGTAAGCTTAAATAATTAGCTTCCATGGGAAATTCATCAAAAACAATTATCTGTCTTAGCTTTTTTTTATCACCATCCGAAAAAAGTCATTTTTTTTATGCAAACTTTACAGAAAGTGCCATTGGTGCTGTAGCAAAAGACGGTGATAGGTGATGTTACGGATGTCATCAAGCAGTCGAAGAATAACAATGCGGTTGGAAGGAATCGTATCGGTGCAGAAATTATCAAGATGGGCCCGGGCATGTTGTCCAACTGCCTGCATCAATTTATAGGATTTGAGATACTGAACAGCTGCGGAAAGAGAGGAAGGATGGTTTAATCTGCCCTATCTACAAGAAGGGTGATAAACTGGACTGTGAAAATTATCTTAATGCCACCTATGCAGTGCTATACCAAATAATGTTTGAGGGAATGTCACCACTAGCAAATAGATTTGTGGGAAGAATCAGGCTGACTTCATCATAGGCCGGTCTACAACGGACCAAACCTCCACTTTGCGGTCGATCCTGCAAAAATGCCGTGAATATAGAGTCCCTACAAATCATCTATTCATGGACTTCAAAAGCCGCATACGATACAGTAAACCGAAAAGCGCTATGGAAGATTATGGGTGAGAACGGCTTTCTGGGAAAGCTGACCCGACTTATCAAGGCTACGATAGATGGAACTTAATGCTGTGTGAGCATATCGGGTGGATTATCAGGTTCATTCAAAACCCGCAGGAGGCTTCGTCAAGGTGATGGAATCTCATGTCTGCTGTTCAACATTGGTTTTCAAGGTGTTAAGAGACGAGCGGCATTCAACATGTGGAGCACGGTTCTCAACAGATCCAGTCAATTTATCTACTTTGCCGATGACATTTGAGGTGGTGTCGGAGCATTACACCAGACTAAAACGCGAAGCAGAGAAGATTGGGTTAAATAAGAATACGTCCAAAATGAAGTACATGCTGGCGTGCGAAACCGAGCACGACAGAGCTAAACTAAGCAGCAGTGTACCGATCGACGGCGATGAGTTCGAAGTAGTGGATAAATTTGTCTTTTTTGGCCAACTGGTTACCACGGACAATGAGAACAGCCGTGAGATCCGGATGCGTATTGTCAGTGGAAGTCATGTCTACTCTGCTTGAGGAGGACTTGCGAGCACTCGGAGCTTTTGAGCAAAGGCTGTTAAGAATCATGTTTAGCGGAATGCAGGAGAACGGAGTCTGAATGCAGAGGATGAACCATGAGCCCACGCAACTTGCTGACGAACCCAGTATTCGTAAGGTGGTCAAGTCTGAACAAATACGCTGGGCAGGGAATGTTGCAAGAATACCGGACAACAATCCTGTGAAAATTGTGTTCGATGTGGATTCAGTTTGCACAAGAAGGCCGAGGAGCGCAACGTACAAGACGGTTAGACCAGGTGGAGTAAGATCTAGGGATTACAAGGTGCCCACGAGATTGAAGGCGAGCAGCCATGAGCCGAGAACGTTGGAGAGATATTGTGTATCAGGTATTGTTATAATGACGTTATGCCATGAAAAAAAAATGTAAAACAAACATACAATCTATTCGTACGCAGAAGATATCGTATCGACAATAAGTGACGTATATTGAAGTTGTCACTCTCTTGCAACCAGGGTTGTAAAACGGAACCGTCTAACGTCTGTTTTGTTTACGTCTGCAATTTCCTTATACGACGATGACGACACTCACTGAAGTTAACGATTTACAACGTCACTTGCAATACTAATAGGGTACGGGACGGGTTTAAAGCAGTTTATGCATCACCTGCGATAATTGATGAAGCTGTATGCAATGTATTATAAGAACTGCCAATATTCGGACTTTCATTCTTCTGCTTACTTTTTATCTATCGGAACTAACCTTCAGAAACGAGCATTGGACTCAGAAAAATTCATAGCGATGGAATAAAATTTCCAACCGCAGGGACTTATTAAGAGCATGTGGATTGCTTTCCTACCATGACAATGTTTTCTTCAGCTCGTACGTATATAAACGAACATAAACGTACATAAACTAACAATATTGTATGAGTGCATTCCGTGCATGTGTGAGAAGGTGAAACGCAAATCTTCAAAATTACTGTACTTAATTGGTAATCGAGCATGTTTTATAAAGCAAAATATCAACCAGGTAAATAAAGTTTATGTTCGTATCATTGTCTGTGAAATAGTTTGGAAAACGTAGGAGTTTTTGACCTATTTCAAACAACCGATGAAAACTATCCTACATGTTTTTATTTCTTTTCGGTGAGTAGCGAGGATGTGGCTGTTTAGTTAATAACGGCGCA